>CM053417.1:6703459-6730121 GCA_028644305.1 Xerus rutilus
AAGTAAGCCAATCCCAAAAAACCAAATGCTGAATGTTCTCTCTAATTAGTGGATGAGGATATATAAGGGGGATGGGAATGGGAAACATAGGAGAAATGCAGGAACTCTGGATGCAGCAGGGGAGAGGTGGGAGGAAGGAAAGGGGAATGGGTATAGTAATGATGGTTGATCGAGAGGGTCATTACTGTCCCTGGTGCATGTATGAAGACACAAATAGTGTGACTCTGATTTGCAACCAGAGAAATGGAAAAACTGAGCTCTGTTTATGTACTATGACTTGAAACACATTTAAATAAAATAATTAAATTTAAAAAATAAATAAATAAAATTATATCATTTGCAAGGATAAAAAAAAACAATTCTGACCTCTGTATCTTCTTTTATTGTAACATCTAATTACTTGGTGATTGGGTATGTTAAATGACCATCACCATTTTAAATTAGGAAATATTCATATATGCAAGGCCAATTGTCAATTTATCTAAAATTACATAGTTAATTATTGGCATCAAATCTAGATTTTAAATGGCTGTGATTGCACATGCCTGTATCCAAGTGATACAGGAAGCTCATGCAGGAGGATTGCAAGATCAAGGGCAGCCTCAGCAATTTAGTCTAAATTAAAAATAAAAAAGATGGGTGATGTGGCTCACTGGTAAAGTGCTCATAGGTTCAATGTCCATTCCCCACCCCACCCCAAAAAACTAGATTGTAAACTCAAATTTCTCAACTAGCAGCATGCTTATTTTTAAAGCAAAATAAAAATAAGAAAAAGTAAACTTTTTAAACTTTTTAAAAATAAAAACAATGAATTCAGCAATTCTATGACAGTGGATGTAGGGGATGTAAGAGAAATCTTTAGTATTAACAACTACAATTTCCTCCCAGAGTTTGAGCCTTTGAAATCCCTTCCTTGAGCCATGAACTGAGACAGAAAGAAGGAAGAATGGAAGGGCTTTAGGAAGATTTATGTGGTCAGCATCTATTCTAAAGTGTCCCATGAAATTTCAGTGACAATGAATTTTTAAATTAGGTAAAATTAAAGTCCCACAGCTTAAGTTTACCGATACTTTTGTCTTCTGCTTTTGAAACAAATTGGAAATAATGTTAAACTTACATGAATAAGTCTTACCCTGAAAACTTTACATAGCTTTGCTGAAGTTCAAATGAACAAAACAATATGCATTGGGAACTCTACATATAGAAGGGTCTGCCATATTATAAATCACCTTGTATACTTCATTAGGAAGGCAACTATTTAATCAGTCACTTTTATTGATTGAATAGCACTTTTATTTTCTTTGTCTGGAAATAAAAATGTACTGACTGCTTCGAGTGATTCCTGGCCAGTATGAGGACAGTAGTTTGAAAAGATGCTGAATTAGAGCTTTGTCCTCCCAATTATTGGCTCTGTATATAAAACACATCCTGCTTTTCAGGT
Source organism: Xerus rutilus (assembly GCA_028644305.1). Lineage (NCBI taxonomy): Eukaryota > Metazoa > Chordata > Mammalia > Rodentia > Sciuridae > Xerus > Xerus rutilus. The sequence goes on from CM053417.1 coordinate 6,704,901, forward strand.
CATTACAGATCACATCAGCAACTTCTGACTTCTAGTAATAGTCTCAAAATTAACTTCTGAAATTAGAGACTTGCAATGTTTTATAGTTGAGAGCAAGGCATTGATCATGGGAAAGAGTACATGTGGCTTCACCTTCCTGAAAAGTCAGTCAGTGGTTTCATTTTTCCTCACTTTTTGAAGCCAGATCGGATTTTTGGACCTTTTTTGTCATCAAAATAAACATTTATAAGGACAATAAACTAAATTGATTTAGAATACTTGTCACAAAGAAACAGAAAAGAGGGCTGACAGTTGAGAGATAACATTACTTTTAAACCCACAATATAGCCAAGATCAAGGTTTATAGCCATTTTAAATCTGTTCTTTCAATAAGTTTTAAGTTTTAATAATGGTGATTTAAAAGTCATATATTTTTTAAAAAATATTAATAAAACAATGGCCTAGTGGTTAAAAGAAATTTGTTGAAAGCATATTGTAGCGATCCTTGGTAGTGAATCATTGCCATGTAACATCAAACACTATAAAGTAGTTATTTCCATCACTGGTGACAATTACTGAAAGGGCACATGTGACAATCCAGCATGTCCTTTAAGGACAATATATTAAGACATCTCTCTATATTGAGGTTATAGAATTTTTCCCTTTACTCATATCATTCATTGTAAGAATAGGATGATAAATATTTTCACTTTTGGAAACTAGTCAATTTTTACATAAGCTTATTTTATTATGAAAAAATCATTAAAAATTAAATGTCTAACATAGTACAAGAATAACCAACTATTGCTCCCTTCAACTAATTGCTCAGGAGCTACAGGAAGAGCAGACCTATGGTCTGCATCTCAAGTATCACAGGTCAGAGCTTTTTAGTAAATATTTCCAATGACATATTATATTCTACACGTTCTAGTCTTTTATAAGTTTTCTTACCATGTACTGTCTGAGATCTAAATTTATGACACATGTTTTAGTTGTTTTCTGTAATGGTACTTCATTTCTATGTAACTTTATTAGGTAAGAAAGTGGTGTTAGTTACTGCAAGGACAATAAAAAAGGAAAAATCTCAATGATTAGTCACACACACACACACACACACACACACACACACAAACACAATATGTACTTTTTCAATCATGCCACAGAACAAGGTATGTTATAAGCTGGAAACTTTCATTTGGTCTTTTAGAGAAATATTTTTCTATCATATCATTTTCCCTTATCTAGGTACTTCATGGTCACTATATTTCATGATTAACTGGAAAAGGGAAAAAATATGAGATTATTTATATAATTTCATTGGCAAGCCTGAAAGTGCTCTAGATCACTTAGGTCCATTTCTAACAGTAGAAAAAATGTCTTACAGTAGAAAACAATGTACAGTTGAAGTGAGCAGTGTTTTTCTCTTAAGAATATTAGAAGTAGATAGGCTGGGGTTGTGGCTCAGTGGTAGAGCACTTGCCTCACAAGCATGAGGTACTGGGTTCAATTCTCAGCACCACATATAAATAAATGAATAAAATAAAGATCCATCGACACCAAAAATTTTTAAAAAATTATAAAAGAATATTAGAAGTAGAAATCATCACATATAATACAAGCACATCATCTTGTTTGATGGATATATATCATAGAATTCACCTTGAGGTCTTTGGCTGGGCTTAACTGTTACATCTAAATATTATTCAATTTTACATATCCCTCATCTTTGTTCTTATTAGTGGGAAGCATCTCAGTTTGGGAAGGAAAATTTTTGTTGCTGTTTGTTGTAAAGTATCCATCTGAATGTCTGGAGCAAAGTAAACAAAACAACAGCAACAAAAATTTTCCTTTCCAGGGCTGGGATTGTGGCTCAGTGGCAGAGCGCTTGCCTTGCATGTGTGAGGCACTGAGTTCAATCCTCAGCACCACATAAACATAAGTAAAATAAAGATATTGAAAAAAAAATTTCCTTCCCAAACTAAGGTCAAATCTTTTATTTCATTTAAAAATTATTTTGCAACAGATTTGCTTATTTTTATTACACATATTTAAAGTATATTATATGATGTTTTGATATGCTTATCTTGACATGATCATACAGAGTAAAGTGATTACTATAGCCCAGCAAATTAACATACCCATCATATTATCCAGTTACCTCCCTTATCAGATCATTGTAGTTATATATAACTATATAACTATTTAGCATGCTGTTCTATTATTTCCTTTGACTATGTAGGCATCTCTTTAACTGACGACCATAACCCTCTTATGAAACTCATTCTGTTTGAGTTCTGCAATATGGTGAATCAACTTAGTTCTAACTTGTAGTTTTCCTCAATGTATTTCAACACATTTCAAGAAAAATGTATTTAGAGCCTAATGTGTAAAGTGTACTGTACTTAAATATAGTCTGTTCCTCCCTAAGGAATTTACATTTAATTGAAAAAATAAATATGTTCAAAAATAAAATAATGTCAATTATAATAGCAAGTATTTTATTCAGTGCTTACAATCTTCCAGGAGCTCCTATAATTGTTATAAGCATTCTCTTACATACCTCTCTAAAGTGAATATTTCTTACGTGTTCTATTAGAATAATCTTGTGAAGTATTATTATTCCCATTTTATAACAGCTCAAAGTGAGGTAAAAAGAGGATAAGCAATTTATTCAAGGTCCAAATCCAGTAAAATCAATTTTTCAAAAGCTGGAATGTAATAAGAAAATAAGTCCATACAAAGTGTTATTTGAACACTAAAAAGAAGGAAATTTGTTTTAAGAAATACAGGGAAAATGACTTCAATACAGGGAAGGCTTCCTAGCGCTAGTGGCTTTGGAGTTGGAACCAGGACATTGCATTCTAATAGCCCCACTCTTGTTTTTCTGATTACTCCTTCCCAGAGTACTTCACCAGAACCTTTACTTTTGCTCACTACTTAAATGTTGGACCTAACGTTTATCCATGACTCTCTTCTTTTTATCTCTCTCTTCTCAAACTTTCCCATATATATGTAATGGTCTGAACTATTTGTACAGTTTCTGTACATCATTCATTCATTAACCCTTTTCATTCTGAAACATTATGGAAGACCCCAAAGTGCTTTATTTTATGTGGGTTATATCTATCACTATCTTGTATATTAGAAACTAAAACTGGGAAAATTTAATGTGGATTTATTGGCCAAGAAGTTGCTGACCATGCAAAAATTCAGAGTTAACTGCAGCAACATGGACTAAGAGTAGAAATGGAGTAGGCAGATAGATTTGAAACATTTTGTCATTTTCATTAGAACTTTCATCGCACTTTGTTTTTATGACTACTACCACAAAATGCTTCACAGACTCTATAAAAATCTGGATTGCAAGTTACTTGAGTGCAAAACATATATCTTATTTCTCTTTGTATTCCTAGTGCTAAGAGTGGTGCCTGGCACAGACAGTAGGTGATTGTTGTGTTCACTGATTGATTCTTAACTTCCCAAATCTTCCTGCTGGTCTTTATAGATTTATAACATCTGCATGATCCTACCATGATTCTGAGTCTCTTGCATTGCCCTCTCAGTGTTCTAGGCAAGCTTACAAGACATCTTCATAATAAATGAGCTTACACAGCCGTTCTATTAATCACATAGAATTGTCTGTTCCAAATTAACTACATGAGGAAAAATTAGATCCTCAAATAATTGTTATGTGTAATTGGATGCTTGAACTCACTAAATAACTTTCAAGTGGTCAGTTGCTCCATAAACTAGCCCCAAAACCCAACAGTTGGCTAATTTCATGTGTAGTGAACTATTATTTCACCACCTGCAGCTAATTATGCCTTAAGAATGGAACATTGTCCTTTGGAAGTTGAGCCTAAGTTGGTGTCCAATCTAATACATCTAACAGACCTCTTATATTAAGCAAGAAAAAAAATCCAATTAGAAACAGTTAAGAGGAATGAAGATTGTCACAAGTACAAGGGTCTTTTAATGATGTTCATGCTCAACCAAGTTAATTCACAGATCTTCCTATGTGCGTTGGCCTAATGCCTCTGTCTCCAAAAAGCAGCAGCTGCTGGCCATCTCTCAGCTTTTTTGCCATGAGCATTGCTCATTCATATGATCTAAAGACTTATCCAGATGACTACATAGAATATAAGACTTCATAATATATAAGCAGTCTATTTACTAGGCTAGCTCTCATTAAGTCACTATTCAAACCAACCAGCTGGGATCAAACATTCTCTTGTCAAAATAAATCTGTTCTTTAGCAGATGTTTGAGGAGCCAAGTAAAGAGAAAAGTAGGACTCAACCCTTTGACTTTATATAATATTTGACAAAATATTCCTAGTGCAAACTGCAGCAGAAGAAAAATCTTGTAAAATGTTGGTCAAATGATAAGCTAACTACTAAATCTTCCTAATGAAAATCTGTGTTAATTACATACTCCATCACTGAAATCTGTGACTTTTGCATATTATCTTATTGCCAACTTGAAGTTCAATGCCAAAAGAAGGTCATTTGAAGATAAATGATTTTCAACAGTCATCTTTTAAAGGCTATGCCACATTTTCCTAATGGGAGAGGAAAAAAATACCAAAATCTTGATGTTGCCTGAGTTCTTAGAATCTTTTTGTAAATAAGCAGTGCCAATGTTAAAGTTACTTATTGCTACTCATTTTAAAACAAATAAAAAGCTAACAGATTAATCACACAGTGAGATCAGTGGAAAGAAAATCAACAGGTGGCATAAGAAACCTTGTTGAGTTCTATCCCTACTGCTACTCATTAACTTTGTTACTTTTGGCAAAGTATTTAACCTCTGTGAGCTCTCTCTGTATTTTATCCCATTTGACATATGAAATAGATGAATTACCTTAATTGGATTCATAATATTGAATTATTATTTCATCTATATATTTATATGCATAATTGAGTTCATAATAAAAACTCATCAAAATAGAAAAACAAACCAAAATCCTTGAATAATCAACAGAAATGACAAAATTGCTGAATTAAAAAATAATCTGCAAAGATAACGAACATTGAAATTATTAGAAAAACCAAATGAGTAAGTATATTTAAAATGTTTAGAAAAACAAAGTAGGCAATTAAAAGTATGAATAAGAAACAAAACACTACAATATTTTGTCACCATAAGAGGGTTTGAGGGACGTCTTTTCAGAGGCAATAGAGACCTCTACTTGGACCTTCCAGGCTCTTGACAAATTGCAGAAAATATTTTAAGGGTACCTTGGATTTTAGCAAAAGTGAAGACATGTAATCTTAGTGCAGAATGCAGGCTATCTCAAGAATGATAAGGAATGCTTTGAGAGTCTTGGGCTCTTCTTTTAAAGGAAACTTTATGAGGAGAGGACATGGGAAGGTATGTAACAATGACATCAGCCTGGTGATCATGAGTTGTTTTATGGTGGTCTAACTGTTCTCAGAATCATTGCCTCCATTATCTGATCAATACATGTTTGGAATGAACCCTATGTTATAGGTTTCTTAAAATATTATATATCTGTTTGCTTAATTTATTCTAAAAATACATGTGTTCATGCATCATACAGGGCAATTTTCACAAGTGAGTGAATTTACAGTAATGTTACGATGGTGAATGAAGTTAGAGTAGCTTTAAAATTTACAGATTCTTTAAGAATTTGGGAATGACAGGCCTGGGAATAAGGCTGGCCTCATGAAAAAAAGTATGAGATATTTTAGCACAAGACTTTCAGATTGAAGCTGGTCTCCTTTTTCTTCCATTTGTCTCCTTTCTATTTATCTTTTTTTTCTTGTCTATTCTACCTGAATTTGACTGGGAACTTTGACAAAGGGTAAACTTGGTTTTGAAAAATAAAAATTAGGGGAGAAAGAGCAAGATGGCAGCTGAATAAGATCCTATAAAGATCTCTTAGCACAGATAGGCCAAATTGAACAGCTATTCATGCACCAAAGTACCAGCATAAGAGCTGAGGATTTCAGATGAGAAACCATAGTGCCTACTTTTAGCATAACAAAACAAAAAGACTATTGAAGCCCAGTTGTCTGAGTCACTCCTCTCTCCCAACTCCAAGCAGAGCAGCCTCAAGAGAGGGTCTTCCTGTAACAGTGGTCTCTTCACCTTCTGAATATAGTCCTTCTTGTTCTAAGGCTTATTTTTCAAAGAACATGTTTTTTTACTCTCTTCTCCTCTCTCCCCCTCCCAACAAGTTTAGGGAGACCGTGTTATGTTTTCTTCCCCTAGTTAACTGCCCTTGAACACACACACTACAGGAAGGAGATGCCTGCTGAGGATCTGGGAAGCAGATGTCTGCCAAATTAACAAGTGAATCCTAAGGCACCATCAGGGTGCCCTGGGACCCCCTACCAGAGCACACCTGCAATCTAACCCTTTAACTCCCTCCCCCCATCCCTGATGATTGGGAGACTCACAGCCTTTGGGACAGGAGTTCCCTGTGTTTCTCCTTTGCTAGCGAAGCAAGCAATAAACCTTTTTCCTTTTTCTCAAAACCATGTCCTCATTATTAAATTGGCATTGATTGGCACTGGGGACAGAGACTGAGCTTTTGGTTACACTCCCACTTAGGAGAGGGAAAGGGAATTAAGTCCTAGGCCCTAGACTTGAAACTCAGAACTAGACAGACAACAGTGAAACCCAGGGCTAGGCAAAATCCAACAACCTCTACCACTAGCTTGTAGATTGAGGCTCTGGAACTGCTAGGCAGCAGAAACTACCTCCGCAACTCCTCCAACCTCAGATCGTAGAGTAGGAAGCAGGACTCCACCTGCTGGGGAACAGGGAATGAAAGCTATTACAGGGTTTTGTCTCAGAGCACAGTGCCAGGCCTGATGTTGTAAGACCCAGCACCCAGTAGAAATTGGTTATGGATTGGATATGAGGTATTCCCCTAAAAGTTAATGTTGTTAGGCAATGCAGAAATATTCAGAGGTGAAATGATTAGATTAAGAGAGCTGTAATATAATTAGTGGATTAATCCATTTGCTAGATTAATCATTTGAATGGATTACTGGGACATAAGTATAGGCAGTTGGGCATGGTTGAAGGAAGTCACTAGGGGTATGTCCTTTGGGATTATATCTTGACCCTGACTCCTCTCTCTCTGCTTCCTGGGTTCCGTGACTTGAGCAGCTTTTCTCCATCATGCCCTTCCCTAATGATATTTCTGCCTTGGAGCCAGTTGGCTATGGACAGAACCTCTGAAACCATGAGTCAAAATAAGTTTTTTTTCTCATTTAAGTTGCTAATGTCAACAACAACAATGAAAATCTGACTAACACAAAACTGATTTCCCCATACACAGGCCAAACCCCACAGACAGAGCCTCTAGACCAGCTCTGGCATTAGGTAGAGACCTATGGGCCTGTAGGACAGAATCAAACTTTAGCTATATCAGTTTCAAACTTGGAGTGGGCCTGGGACACACATGTTCTATTTTTAAGACTACATAGGCCTCTGCAGTTGTGAGACTTGGGAACAACTCAGCTTAACACCAGCCTTGGTGGCCAAGAGACTGTCTCCACTATCCATTCTTCAACCTCAGGCAGCACATCCATCACTGGGTTAGTGCTTTCAGAAAATGCTGTAATACTGCCCCTGTAATATGCAGAAATGTATGCTCCACTGGGATATACTAATATTTTGGCCTGTATCACCACTGGCTGAAGCACAGGTGTTGATACATTCCTGAGTGCAGGTCCTTTTGGTTGTAAGGATCTGGTACAAATCAGGTTAGCATCAGCCCAGATAGCCAAGAGTCTACTTTAACCAATACTATCCTATTTTTGACCAGCATAGTATGGCCTAAGACAACATTTGCTGGGGGTAGGACAGAGTTGTAATCGCAAGACTTTGCCCTGGAGCTTAGTACTCAATTGTTGAAACTAAACATTGCACAGATCCTACCAGCCCCCAACTCCTGGGTGGGGGGATAAAACTACACATCTGACAAAGTACTTATATATAGAATATACAAGGAAATCCAACTCTCAATCCAAAAAAATCTAAACAAATAACCTGATTAAAAAATGGGCCAATACAGCTAAACAGACAATACTCAAAAGAAGACATACAATTGTCCAACAAGTATATGAAAAAAATGTTCAACCTCACTAATTATCAGGGACATGAAATATCACCTCACTGCAGTAACAATGGTCAATATCAAAAAGACTAAAGATTACAAGTGCTGGCAACTATGTGGAGCCAATCGACCATGTACAGAACCTCCGAAACCATGAGTCAAAATAAGTTTTTCCTCATTTAAGTTGCTAATCCTAAGAATGTTAGAATGTTTCATTTTATAAAAATCAATAAACATAATACACTATACTAATGGAAGGAAAATAAAACACATGTTCATCTTAATTGATGCAGGAAAAGCAATTGACAAAATGCAATAAATTCCATGATAAAAAAATTTAATAACTATAAATAGAAGGAACATTCTTACCATGAAAAGAACCATTCATGAAAACCTCACAATTATTATTGGATTGTGAAATATGGAATTCTTTTTGTTGGGATATTCATTCATATTTGAACTAGTAGATTAGTCATTTTCATAATGACTTTTAATGATATTGAATTACCTCTTCACATTCTTAGTGAGGAAAGATTCTTTGAATCTCTGGTTAAGGCTAAAAATGATGGTGAGAAGATGATCCATTTTTCAAAATCACTCTATATCTATTTAGGCGAAATATGCTGAGCCTAGAACTAGAAATTCTGAACCCCACCAAATAAGTGATATAAATTTCTCTTGAGAAAAATCATTTTATTTTTTTGCAAAAACTATTTTTAGAGAGAATATGTAAATTTTTTTTTTTTACAATTTTACACAAATGGAATGATGCGAATCTTTCAACTACAAATTCCCAAAGTGGGGATCACATCCCTGTTATCCTGAGGTAAAGTATCTTGTCTCTTGTGATCTTATAGTAAAATTTCCATTATACTCTAAAAAGAAAATTCAAACAATTCCAATGAATAAGCTGTGAACTGCTCTTGCTTGTTACATTTTATGATGTGACAAGATTTTATAAAGCTTAATGGGATGTAAACACTTATGTCACCCATTTGCCAAAAAGAGACAACTCCATTTAAGTTACATCTATTTTGTAACAACAAATTGTAATTGAAATGGAGCAAACACAATTATCTTCTTATAGCCAGCCAGTGAAGTTTCTTCTATATAGAGAACATGAAAAAAGATAATACAAAGGGCAAAGAAGAGATAAGAAGTAGGATCCTCTTCCTGAAAGAAAGACATGGTGAAAGAACAAATAAAAAATATCAGGCAAATTGCCTTCCTTCAATGAGGTCATTATCTGCTATGAGAGATAGAATGAGAGGGAAAAATGTTAGTACAACAGAAAATGTATAAAATGCTAGAAAAGCAGAAGATAATAACGAGGTATCTAAAATGACTAAGACTTTTGGGGGGTATAGCTCAATGGGAAAGTACTTCCCTAGCATGTGTGAGGCCCTCTTTTCAATTCCTATCACTGCAAAACTCAATACATAAATGAAAATGAAAAACTGAAATAAAATGAGTAAGAATTCATTACAATGAATAGACTCAAGCTGAGACAAATTATAAGAAAATAAAAAGTAGATGCCCTTTCATTTTCCTTTGACTTATATCTCTCCACTGAATTCTCTCTCTCTCTCTTTTTTACAATTTTTATGCTTCTAATGTACACAACTATTGCCATCTCCATGGGAATGTCTAATAGGTATGTTCTGATCTCTTCATCTGCTATTCTTCAATGGTTTTCTGAATTTCAATATATTGCATCACCAATCACCCAATTGCTCTGATACAAACACCTTAGAGTCATCCTTCATTCCTAGTTCTCACCTCACATCAAATCCATCAGCAAATTTTGGAAGAACTACTTTTACAATATAGCTAGTGTCTGATCACTTCTCTCTATCCCTACTGTTGTATCTTTGCCTCAGTTTGACATCTTTTAGTCATTCTTACTGAAACTAATTTGAACAAGATCTTAATTTTCTGTTCTCTGGATTACTCTCTAGATTCCTAAGTCCGAAATTGCCTCTCTGATTCCACCTTTGTCTTCTATGTCTAATCTCTAGTGTCTATAAACTTGTTAACATGTAAAATCTCTTTAACTTTCTGCTCAACCATCCTCAAATGCCTTCCTATATAATACAGAGCAAAAGCCAAATGTACAATGGCTTACGAGTTTCTAGGACATGATGCCCCTCTTTACCTATTTCTAAAACTCTCTCCCAAGTTCCTCATATTACAGGAACTGCTGCCCTAGGAATTTGTTATAATATGTTCCCTCAGATCACAATGTGTCTTCCCAAATACCTGCATGGATCACACCCTCGTATGCATTTTGTAATAGGCCTACTGATCTTCACTTTATACCTTCCATACTCCATATCATTTTTTATAGAAATTATTGCTTATCTATATCTTATACCTATTATTTTTATTGGCTATCTCCTACTCAAGGACATAAGCAAAATTAAAGCAGACAATTTTTCTGTTTTAATTATTGAACAGAGAAGAGAACCTCCAGTTGAATATTTTCTAAATGAACAATATATATATATATATACACAAAATAACAAAATTAGATATTTCTATCACAACATATAAACAATAAGTCCTGATTATATACTAAAGTTTTAAAATTGAACAATAGAAACTTATGTTCATGATATTGAAATAGTAAAGGATTTCTTAAAGCGATGCAAGAGAGACACAAGCCAGTGGGGTGAATACACTCAGGGATTAAGCCCACAAAGGAGTAGAACATGAAACACCCCAGCGCCAGGACTGGATTTCGTGGAAGGCTCCTGAGAAGTAGCCCACAGAAGAGATCAGCTACTCTCAAGCCCTAGGGGCAGGTCAATTTGGTTTCTCCAAAAAGGCCCCAGCCAAAGAAGCCCCTGAGGCCCGATTAGTCCTCAGCGCCACCTGCTGGAAGTCCACTCACACAACTCTGCAGAAGCTGTACCCTGGGAGTGAACTGAACTGATCCTAAAGGACAAAACACCAACTGATTACATCCTAACCCATCCCACCTCACACCGGGAGAAGGGAAGCCGAGTGTTCTATCAGACAGCTTCAGTCTTAGGCCATTCCATGTGGCTGCTCAGAGGGCAAAAACAGGGAGAGCTTAACAACCTCCACCCCTTGCTCCATCACTGCATAACTCAAGAAGAATTGGAAAGAAAAATGTTGGGCATAGACAGTGACCGCCCAATTAGTAAGTGTGATGGCATCAAGTGTCAAATAGTAGATGGGAAAAGAGTAACTCATGCATTATTGGTAGAAATGTAAACAAATGCAAACATTTTGAATAGCAAATGGGTGTTACTTTTAAAAGCTGACTCCAAGTATACAAACCATTTGCCCAATACAACTATATCAATAGTTTCAGAGAAATTCATAGGTATAGTTGCAAGGAGATAAAAACAAAGGCATTTATTAAACATATTTAATAACAAAAATGTAGAAATTTCTAGTGGTTTCTGAGAATGGTTACTGATAAAAAGAATGATTAATTCATCTATCCATTAAAAACTTAGGGTAGGGTGTAACTCACTGGTAGATTGCTTAGCATGCAAACGGCCACAGATTGGTTACCCAGAACTCCAAAAAATAGTGAACTTGGTGTAAATATATCTAAATTGATAAATTTTAAAGCACAATGAAGGATAAAATCAACTTTCCAAAGTGTAAGTAGAGGAACCAAGAATGCACAAAGTTAAAATAAACCAGCGTTGTTTCCTCCCTAAAGATAACAACTATCAAAAATTAGAAATGCAATCAACATTTGACATAGTTACCCCACTCCTTGGTATATACCCAAAGGACTTATGCTGATTTTAAAATCAGCATACTATAGTGACAGCTCAATTCACTACAGCCAAGCTATAAAATTAACCTAGGTGCCCCACAACAGATGATTGGATAAAGAAAATGTGCTATATATACACAATGGAATATTATTCAGCCATAAAAAAGAATGACTTTATGATATTTGCCAGAAAATGGATGGATCTGGAGACTTTTATACTAATCAAAATAAGCCAATCTCAAAAATCCAAAGGCTAAATATTCTCATTGATTTGCGGATGCTAACACACAACAAGGTGGGGGGAGAATAGAAGTTTTGTGGATTAGACAAAGGGGAATGGAGTGAAGAGGGACGGGGGATAGGAATAGGCAAGACAGTGAATGAATCTGACACAACTTTCCTATGTACCTATATGAATAGACCACAATGTATCTCCACATCATGTACAAACACAAGATTGGGATCCTAATTAGAATAAGATATCCTCCATGTTTGTATAAATATGTCAAAAAATACTCTATTGTCTTGTAGAACTAAAAAGAACAAATAAAAATAAAAAGATAACAATTATCAAAACAAAGAAACAAAAGCCTCAGTACAAAAACAAAAAAAGAAATGAAATCAAAATACTTTTCTTTCTTTTTGTTACCAGGGATTGGACCCAGGTGCACTTAACCACTGAGACACATCCCCAACCCTTTTTAAAATTTAGAGACAGGGTCTCATTGAGTTGATTAGAGCCTCACTAAGTTGCTAAGGCTGGCTTTGAACTTACTGTCCTCCTGCCACAGACTCCAGAGCCACTGGGATTACAGGCATGATCCACTATGCCTGGCACTATGAGTCTTAGCAGACATATATATTCATGTAACTACTATCAAACCAAGATACAGAATGTTTCCACAAAGCCAAAATATTCCTGTGTATCCCATGTAGTCAATGTACCAACTTTCCATGATCCTTATCAACCATCAATCTGTTCCCTGTCCCTACTGTTTTGTTTTTTAAAGAATGCATACAATTGGTGTCATATACAAAGTAGCCTGTTGAAACTTACTTCATAATGAATTTTTGTGTGACTTAAATTTCTCTTGGGTAATTACTAAGGAGTAGGATTTCTATTGTAATTTTATGTTTACTTTTTATAAGAAATTGCTGACATGTCTTCTAACATGGCTCTAACATTTTTGTCTTTGTAAAAAATTGATTTATCAACATGAAACGCATCTTTATCTTCATCAACATCCCTTGTCTAGGAGTCTACTTAGTTTAATACTGCAGTCACTGCACACTTTTATGCTTAGGCTTTACAAGATAACTTTTCTACTTTGTATATTCAAACTGTATTTTTTTAAATTTGTTTTTTGTAAAGTAAAGTCTTACATATCTAGCCTGAAAATAACTGCTTATTTCATGTCTTGGTTGTTTTTCACATTCACAATATTATTGATATATCTTATATGCCATGTCTTATACTATTCCTTGGATATTAACATTATCCTTATTTAGATATATTATTTCAATTGGAATTTAATCTTGTATCCACTGCGAGGAATAAAAGTACTTTTATTCTTTTCCAAATGGCTACACAGTTTCTTAACACCACTTATTTAAAATCCTTTTTGACACAGGGATATGAGATGTTACCTTTATTTGTATACTAAAATTTTAGATGTAGTGGGTTGTATTTCTGCACCTTCCATTCTATTGCTTTGTCCTGTTAGTCAACTCAAATATTGTACCCATTCCTTTAACTATATGTGTTTTAAGTTATATTTTAATATGTGCTAGGGAAACACATTTAAATATTTAAGTATTGTTTAAGTATTTTTTAAAATATTTTTTTAGTTGTAGATGGATGCAATATCTTTATTTATTTATTTTTATGTGGTGCTGAGGATCGAACCCAGTGCCTCACGCATGCAAGGCAAGCGCTCTACCACTGAGCCACCGCCCCAGCCCCTTGTTTAAGTATTTTAAATCTATGTGTCCACATTGTTTTTTATTTCTTTCAAACAGTGCTTCATTAGTATTGCACTACATATTTAAAGCAATATAGTTAGAACTGACATTGTGATATTGGGAGATCCTAACCAAGAACAAGTGATGCATTCCCATTAGTTGAAAACTATTTCAATAAGGATGGCTTAAACATTTCTTATTAAACTTACTCCAAGGTATTTTATTTTTGTTGCTACTATAAGTGACACTTTTTCTTCCATTTATCTTCTAAATGGTTATAATTCATGGACATAATTATTATTAATATTTGCACATTAGTTCTGTAGCCACATACAATGTAAGAGTTTTATCACTGAGTCATTCTTTCATTGATTTGCTAGATTTTCACAGGTATGCTACTATGTAATCTCTAAATATACACACACACACACACACACACACACACACACGTATTTTTTTTAACAATACTTATGCTCCTAATTATTTAACAGTGGACATTTTCGCTTTATAACAATGTAATAATGTATATCTTTTGTAATTTCCTACTAAGATATATATATATATATTATAGAGATTTTATATATTTTAATGAAATATACATCCATTTTTAGCATCTCAAGCATTTTTAATTTTAATGAATTGTGATAGAATTTTCACTAATGTCATTATTATTGGTATGAGTGTAGAGAAATAAATCAATGAAATATAACAGAGGCTTAATATATATCCATTTATGGAAATTATTTGATTTCTTAAATTTTATTTAACTTTTAATTAACAAGTAATAATTTCCCATATTTATAGGGCATATGTGATATTTGAAAATGTGCACGCTATAGGATTATGAAATCACTCTAACATATCCACCACCCCACATGTCATTTGTTTGTGGTAAAAACATCTAAAATCTACTCTTCAGAAAACTCTGTACACTTTGGCCATCATCTCCCCTTTCCAAATCTGCCCTTCTCCCAGCCTTTGGAAACAATCATTCTGCTTTCTACTTTGGTGAGTTTGACTTTTTTAGATTCCTCGTATAGCTGAGGTCATGCTGTATTTGTCTTTCTGTGTCTCGCTTACTTCACTTAACATAAAGTCATTTGGGTTCATCTATATTTTCACAAATAACAAGATTTCCTCTTTTAAAGCCTAAGTAGTATTCCACTAGAGATACATACCACATTTTCTTTATCCATTTGTACACTGATGGGTTCTTATATTGATTCCTTATCTTAGCTGTTGTTAGTGATGCTATAATAAAAGTGGGAGTGCAGGTCTCTTTTGGAGATACTGATTTTCATTCCTTTGAGAAGAAGTCTGCATACTATTTTCCAAAGTGGCTGCAAGAATTTACATTTTCAACAATAGTGTACAAGTGTTCCCTTTTCTCTGCGTCCTTATCAATGCTTATTATAGTTCATGTTTTGCTTTGTCTTGTTTGATAAGATTCATTCTTACAGGAGTGGAGTGATATTCCATTATGGTTTTAATTTGCACTTCCCTGATGATCAGTGCTGTTGAGCATGGGTTTATACCTGCTGGTCATTTGTGTCTTCTTTTAAGAAATATACATTTATGTTTATGTTAGTCAATTTTCTGCTGCTATGACGAAAGACCTGAGAAATACAACTTAAAGGAGGGAAAACTTTTTGCTTGTGGTTTCATAGGTTTTAGTTTATGGTTGGCTTGCACCAAGGCAGAAACATTATAGAAGAAGGGTGTGACAGAAGAAAGCTGTTCACTTCATGTCAACAGGAAACAGATAGAGATAGCAGAAAGGACTCAGGACAAGGCAGCTCCCAATGGGACAACTGAAACACTCACACCCTTCAACTAGGTCCCACCTCCTATAGTTTCAATCACCTCCTAATAGTTCATTTAGCTATGAATCCATCAATGGCAAAATCCATTTATGAGGTAAGAACCCTTATGACTCCATCATTTCCTAAAAGCTACACCTTTAAACATTGCTACATTGGGGGTAGAGACTTCAACATATGAGTCTTTGGTGGTTTATCCATTTTTTAAATATACGGATTTTTTTATTATTAAGTAGTTTGAGTTTTTATATATTTGAAATATTAATAGAGTTTGATAGTACAGTGGCAGTTACCAGAGACCAGGAATTTTAGAGGGGAAAGGAGAGTTGGATAAAGGTTGTTCAATGAGTACAAAGTAATAGGTAAATAGGAGTAAGATTTTTGGTTCACTGCTGTACAATAATTTGACTATATAAAATATTAGTACATATTTTAAAAATTTCAAAGAAAGGGTTGTTTAATGTTTTGCCATTTTAAAATATTTGCAATATTTTCTCCCAATCTGTGAATTGTCTCTTTATTGTTTTCTTTGCTATACACAAGGTACTTATTTGATTTTTGATATAAAGTGTCAATAATATTAAATGTGAAGTGGAAAGGCTTTTCAACAAATAGTGCCATGAAACTTGTATATTTGAATAGTAAATAAATCATGATCTATAATTCACAGAATATGCCCCCAATTTTTTGAGATGCAACATGGAGAGAAGTAGACAATATAGAATCTATAAAGGTTTTGAAGGAAATAAAAACCTAACTTTGTGATCTGAGGTAGGTAAATTTTATGTTACATTGGATATCAACAGGACTAAACATAAAAGAAAAATGAGAAATTGTGTTTCATTAAAATTTTTCTCATGAAAGAACACTGTTAATATTAACTCTAGGGCTGAGGCTGTAGCTCAGTGGTAGAGCGCTTGCCTAGCATACGTGAGGCACTGGGTTTGATCCTCAGCACCACATATAAATAATAAACAAATAAAATAAAGATACATCAACAACTAAAAAAAATTTTAAAAAATTAACTCTAGCAATAGATTGAGAGAAAATATGTATCATACAGTCAATACTTGTTATGCGTAACAGTTATGATCTATAAAGTCACTGTGAATACTGAATTAGAAAACACTTAGCTTTTGCACTTAGGGAAAATACAATGTTACTTTTTTATGGGCATCTTGATCATAAATGTTTTGTCAAATAATCAATAATCAATATTTTGCTTGGTTTGATGTGTGTTTCTATTAAAGACAAATTATTTATTATATATTGTTGATTCATTAACATTATATCCCTGGATAACAGCACTGTAACTCATGCCTGAATAAAACATAAACACATTTTCTCTATAAGATGTTTTACAGCCTTTCACAATATTTCCTTCATTTAAGAACACAGACAGAATTTCAGCACTATCCTTGGGGGCCATTAGAAATGGTGAAATCACCAATAAAATAAAAATATAAATCACCAAATGAAACATATATATATATGAAAAATGTGGTACTATATGGACTGTGAAAAACATATTTGTGTACACTATGAGCATTGAAGCATAAGGCAGAGTGTCCCCTTGTTTGATGTCAGGTAAAAACATGCATACCAAGTGACCAAATTTTCATCATTCTTTGTTGCAAGTATTGATTTGAGGTTATAAGTCAAGTTATTAAATGGGTAAATTCACAACATGGAATCTGCTAATAATAAAGAGAGACTATATGTATCTGAATAGTCAATGAGTTATTACAATTTTAATAAAATTAAGAAAAGGCAGAGTAACCCAAGATTGTAAGAAATTATTATTTTTCATTTTGTGGGGGATGATTGGAAGTGAGATGCAAGGCAATTTTCTGGCACAATGTAAATATTTTTATATTATTATTTGGGTGGTGATTTAATTGAGTTAATACATTTGTTAAAACTTATCAAACTGTATGTTTAATATATGTGCCATTTATAAAGGTAAATAATACCTTAGCAAAAAGAACACATTGAAGATGAAATAAAGATGTTTCTAGACATATGAAAGTTGAGGAATTTGTTTTAAATAGATGTACAGTACCTTAAATAATAATGCAAATTATTCAGTCAGAAAATAATGATCCTGGATGAAGTAAAAAAACTAAAAGGAAAGAGTAAGGGGAGTTCAGAGGGTAGAAATATACTAAATATAAAAAAATGCCTGTTTAAAATAGCAACAATAATGTCTTAAAATCTGTGATAATTACAGAAATAAGTTATAGGAAAAAGAAAAGGAGGGAGTACATGAAGATAAACTCTTTTAAGGCCCATTTAGAGCTTAAGGAAAAATATTCTCTAAAATTATAAGTTATAACTTATTTTGTAGTTAGTTTAGTAGGAAAACCATAAATATAACATAAAATTATGAAGATATAAACTCAATAGATAAAATATAGAATAGAAAAAATAAAACTGATAAATTCAAATGCTGGTAGGAAAGGAGGAATTAATTGACAAAATTCAGATGCAATAAATAAAAAGAACTGGTGGGGTTTAAATATAATTACCCTAAAATTACATTAAAGAACAATAGAATAAAGTAAAAGAAAAAGATTTTCAGACTACATAAAATAAGAAAAGTCTACTATTTGCTAAAGAAAAGATGATTTAAATAGGATGATACATGTAGATAGAAACTGGAATGAAAAGAGATACAGTATGCAAATACTAACCACAAGAAAATTGATGATGCTATAATGATATCAGATAAAGTAGATATCAAGACAAGAAAATAGGGTCAATTCACAGAAGGAGGTAACATTCCCAAACCATTATGTAGCAGTAGGCTTAAAAAATAAAATTAAATCTATTACTATTAGAAATATAAAGAGCAATAAGTAGGCTCATAATCATTGATGCAGATTTTAACATGTTCCGCCCAATAATTGGTAGAATATAAAAACAAAAAGTGATCCAGGCTCAGTGGAGCATGCCTGTAATCCTAGTGGCTTGGGAGGCTGAGGCAGGAGGATTTGGAGTTCAGAGCCAGCCTCAGCAAATTAGCAAGGCCCTAAGTAACTTAGTGAGACCTTGTCTCTAAATTTTATGTGTGTGTGTGTGTGTGTGTGTGTGTGAGAGAGAGAGAGAGAGAGAGAGAGAGAGAGACTGGGATGTGGCTCAGTGGCTAATCACCCCTGGGTTCAATTCTCAGTACTCCAAAAAATAAATAAATATATGTAGATTTGAGTAACATGATCAATCATCTGTAGTATATGAATGACAGCTAGACTGATGATAGAGAGAGGGTGTGCTATACTAGACAAAAGAAAAGTACATGTTTCCATGTAGATAAGTCAGAATTATCCTATATTCTAGATATAAAGTAAGTATAGTGTATATCATATTGCAATAAAATGTAAATATTTAGTGAATTGTTATCTTAAAAATCACAAATGTTTGAAGATTAAGACACAAAATTTCCAATAATCAAAACTCAAAATGGATTTTTAAACTGAGGGACAATAAAATTAAGTCATGTTAAATGTAGTGCCTCGCCATTGCTGAGGCTGGCTTTGAACTTGCGATTCTCCTGTCTCAGCCTCCCAAAGTACTGGGATTAAAGGTGTGTGCCTGTGCTCATCTTGTTTACTTATTTTTATGTGGTGCTGAGGATTGAACCCAGTGCCTCACATGTGTGAGGCAAGCACTCTGCCACTGAGCCATAACCCCAGCCCAGGTCCTTAAATTTTAAGGATTTTTTTGTATACAAAGTTAACACAAAGTGCAACAATGATGTAAACATAAGATCCAAAATTATAAAACTCTTAAAAGTAAATGTAGGAAAAACCTTCAGAACAGAATTTGACAACGATTTCTTGGTTATCACAACTAAAGCACACACAATAGAGGAAAGATAAATAATTTGAGCTTCATCAAAATTAAAAATGATTGTTCATCAAAGGACACTGTCATCCAAGTTGAAAGGAAACCATAGATTTGCAGAAAACATTAACAAATCATATACATTCCATAAAGGGTTGATATACAGTTTATATAATGAACTTATACAACCTCCCTCTAAAATCAAATAATTTGAACAAAAGAAGAAGAAAAAAGGCAAATACCAACAGCAGTGGTGCATGACTCTAATATGCATAATTTGGGAGCCTTAAGCAGGAGAATCAAAACTTTGAGGCCAGCCTGGGCAACTTAGTGAGACCCTGTCTAAAATAAAAAAATAAAAAGTACCAGGGGTATTGTCCAATGGGAGAATGGCCCTGGACTCAATCCCAAGTACTCCAAAAAATTAAAATGTTTAGACTTTAAAAAACATCTCTCCAAGCCGGATGGGGTGGCTTACGCTCGTAATCCCAGCACTTTGGGAGGCTGAGACAGGAGAATCACGAGTTCAAAGCCAGCCTCAGCAATGGCGAGGCGCTAAGCAACTCAGTGAGACCCTGTCTCTACATAAAACACAAAATAGGGCGGGGGTCGAGTGCCCCTGAGTTCAATCCCTAGTACCCCCCCAAAAAAAAATCTCCAAATAAGTTATGCGATCAATAAGCACATTAAAGTATAGTAAATATTACTACATATCAGGGAAATGTAGAAAGATACCACTTCTCATCAATTAGGATGGTTATTTTTAAGACAACAAGTAGAAAGCATTCGAGATTGCCTGTTAGAAGAAGGCTGCATTCCCAGTTGCTCCTTAGCTTGGGAGTCAAGCAACAACAGTACTTCTCTGCAAGGTGGGTGAAAGAGGAATTTCACTAAAATTCATTATTGGACAGTCAGAGTGTCTTAGAGACAGAAATTTGGGTACACTAAACAAAGAAGAAAGATTATATTAGAGCCAAGCCAGTTGTGGATCAGCACAGAGAGAGAAAGAATACAGAAAAACAGATTCGGCACAGAAAACATGAGATCAGAAAAGAGGCCTACACTTTGCTGATGCAGAGGCTGCACTGGTGCTTGAAAAGTGCCTTGCATTCCCAACTGGGTGTGGACAGCTGAGGTGGGAGCCTGTGTAAAGTAGCCATGCTGCAGCTCCTGCTTCAGGAGCCAAGATATCTGAGCAGAAATGTTTACACTGTCCTGGAAAGCTCCTACCATGTTGCCTCAGGTGTAACTAGAAGAACAGTAGTAAAACATGCACAGGTAATATTTTATGCAGAGGGATCCAAGTTGGAAAAGCTAAACTCACTTCCCACTTGGAGTCTGTCAGCTCATGTGACCAGCTAAAGTGGGATAGGCGTCCATCAATGGATGAATGTATAAAGAAAATGTGGTGTATACACATAATTGAGTTTTATTCAGCCATGAAGGCAAATGAAATTATGGAATTTTCAGGAAAATGCATGGAATTAGTTATCATCATGTTAAGTGAAAAAAAGTGAAACTCAGAAGGTTAAGGATCATTGTTTTCTCTGATATGCAAAAGCTAGTGAGAAAAAAGGAAAAGAAAACAGGTAGATCTAAAAATCAAAGGGATATCAGTAGAAGAAAAGGACCAAGGGGTGAGAGATGGGGAGGGAAGAGGGAAGTGCTGGTGAGTGATGTTTGTCAAATTATATTGTTATATTATTTACATGTGTGAATATGTAAAAAAAAAACCTATAAATATGTCTACCTATAATGCCCCAATAAAAATGTGGAAAAAAAACAACATGCAAAAAATCCATGGGAAAAGGGAAGAATATAGCACAGTGAATCCCAATATCAACTATATGCACACAGTAATTTAATAAAACTATAATAAATAGCAGGAAGATCAACAGAGTAGAAGGGGGAAAGTTCTGGGGACTGAATTAATGCAAATTATATTCCATGCTTTTGGGATTATGTAAAAATGTGCCCTAATGTTTTATGTAACTAAAAAGAATTTCAAAAATTGTAATAAAATTCAAAAATAACTTGGTATGTTGTAAATATAATACGTTTTAGCAAGGATGTGGAGGAAATTCAAAGCTTTGTGCATTGCTAGTGGGAATATAGAATGGTACAGCCAGTATTAGCAACAGTTTGGCAGTTCCTCAAAATTTTAAAAATATATTTACTTTATGATCTAGCAGTTCTACTGTTGGATATACACATAAAAGAATTGAAAGCCAAGATTGAAAGAGATATTCGCTTTTCCATATTCATAGCAGCATTATTTCAAAAGCATATAGCTAAAAGGGTCCAGCAATACACAAGTTGACCAACAAAATCTAGAATCTAATACAATGAAATATTATTCAGCTTTAAAAAAAGAATGAAATTCTGATACATGCTATAGCATGGATGAATCTTACAAACATTACGCTACATAAGCCAGACACAAAAGGACAAAAATTATGTGATCCTATTTATATTAGGTACCTAGAAGAGTCAAATTCACAAAGATATAATATAGAAGATGGGTTATCAAGGGTTACAATAATGGGAGATTAAAGAGTTACTGTCTATGGTGTATAGCGTTTCTATTTGGAGTGATTAAAAATATTTTGGAAGAAAATGATGTAGGCTCAACAATGTGAATGTATTTATTTCCACTGATCTGTATACTTTCTAAACGGGAAAAGAGGATAAATTGTGTGCATGTTGTACCACAATAAAAATAAAAGTATAGTCCATATAAATAAAGTATGGCTCCTCATGGAGATTCTTAAATGTATATTTTAGAACTTATGACTAGCCATAAGCACAATGGTCTAACGATCCATTTGAAGAAACTAGACAAAAATAACATCTTTTACACAAAGAAACAGATGAAAGTAATGTATAACAAATATCAGGGAAACAGAAAGAAGCCATAGAAAAAAGAAAAACAAAGACACAAATTTTTCTTTTAAAGATTTATAAATGTGATAGATTTCTACTAATACTGATCAAGAATGAAAATACATAATTCCAATATCACAAACATAAAAGGAGTTATACTATAGAACATAAGAATATGAAAATTCCATTTACTACATTTAACAGTTTATATGAAATGTTCAAATTTATACAATTAAGTAAAGCTGATATAGTACCAAACAAAATTTCTATATAATGCAAGATATTTAAAAACATTAAAAATGTGAAACCCTAGTTTTAAATTTCTAAACAGGATTTTACATGTGTCTAGCTTGTCAGATGCAGATTTGGGGACAAGCCTCTATAAACAACAAACAATTCCTTATACTCTGTCTCCCTCCCCATCCCATCTCTATGCATCCTTATTGATTTTGTTTCTCTGACGATCCATGTACATACAGATTTTAGTACTGAGATGTCAAGATGTGAGGTACTGCTGTAACAAATATATAAATATGTGCAAGTGACTTTGGAATTGGGTAATGGATAGAGCTGCAAGTTTCTGAGATGCATGTTAGAAATATGGATATTAAGAGTGGTTCTACTGAAATTTTAGGCAGAAATGTTATTGGAAACAGGAGGTTAAAGGTTAATTCCTGCTATAAAGTAGCAAAAAAACAAACAAACAAACAAACAAAACACAGTTGTTTCCTGGTGTTTTGTGGACACAAAGGTTTCAGGCACAATGAAATTGGAGACTTATCTGAACACATTTTCAAGCAAAGTATTGAGAGGAAAAGCTTGATTTCTACTGATTACTTACAGTAAAATGTGAAAGAACATAGATGAATTGAAGAGAAAAACAAAAAGGAATGGATTGGGAAGGTTTGGAAATTTCTCAGCCTATCAGTATTTCAAAAAAAATGAAAATTAAAAAGAAATTGTTTTGGGGGTACTGGGGATTAAATCCAGGGGCACTCAATCACTGAGCCACATTCCCAGCCCTATTTTATATTTCATTTAGAGATAGGGTCTTACAAAGTTGCTTTGCTGAGGATGGCTTTGACCTTGTGATACTCCTGTCTCAGCCTCCTAAGGCACTGGGATTATAGACATGTGCCACCACGCCCGGCAAAAATAACTTTTTCTAAAGGTAACAGTAAAGGTGTGGCTAACACCTTTATTGTTAACAACCATTTGATAATATTAGTGTGGGTTTAAATCACACATCTATTCAATCTCAGTAGAAGTTAGGGATAGAAATGTGAATATACCATCAGAAAGACTGCTAGCTGAGAAGAAAGAAAAAAATAGAAAGAAATTAAACAAGGCTACAGAAATATTCTATCCTTCAAAACAAGGGAAGAATGAATTCTAAGGTAATGAAAAGATCATCAGAGTTCCACTCTTACCACTGGAACAAGAGGAAAGTAAAGCAAGGTTAGAATGACTGTATACTTTCTGCTAGATTCATGTGATAAAATACTACTGGGCAATGGACAAGAACAGAGCGCTGTTACCCATGGAAACACAGACGGAGCTCCTGGACTTAATGTCCAGAGAAAGAGCCAGACTCGGAAGACAACCTGGAAACTCACCCACTGATATGAAGGAGAAAAGCAAGCAAATCAGTGTATCATGATAGAGTTCTGAATTGTGCCTGATTTGGGGAGTAACTGTCTGAAAAGGGAACGAAGGGCCATTTCAAGGTGAGGAAATATTCCATACCTTGATGGCAGAAAAATATACACACACAATTAACATGTATGTTCATCCCTAAGGTGTGTTGAATCCAATGAAAAGAAAAATAACATGAAGGAAAGACTCCGCGCTCTATCAACCCCAAGCCAGTGACGTAAGTAATACATAGGCAAGTAATATTTTCCACAATGACCTCTGAGAGTGAGTTTGCGTATGTTTGGCACCCAGGCTAGCACTCATTCTGAGAAAGGGGTCGCAACATGAGCTGAGCATTACAGCTTTGCCTCCTGAGCCTTTGTGCTTTCCCTCCCCCACCCCCAACCCCACCCCCACAGTTCCAGCTGTCCTCAGCTATTGTGATGCGAACACCAAGGGATGTGAGAAGCAGCCTGAGGGCCAAGGGGACAGCACCAGGTCCGCACCAGTCACAGGTGAGCAGGCATCTCCAAGATGAAGGGCAGAGGGGGGTGTTTGGAGGAGGAGGAAGGGGAACCTGTCACTGGGTTGATGAGGAGCTGGCAACAGCTGGCCATCACAGAAGAGCTCTCTGCATGGGGACAACGTAAGCGGCCCTGAAGAGGCTCCTAAGGCCAGCCTCCTTTCTGTCTTGGGACGCCTCTCCAGAGTCCCCCACCCCTTCTCCTACATATTGAGTGGCTTTATTTTCTCTGCAATGGAGAGAAAGAGGCAGGTACACTGGAATGAAAACCTATGAAAGAATATCTTCAGAAAGAAAACCTCTGAGGACTATCTAGTAAAGCTGCATCAGGTAGGAAGGGGTCCCATTACTTCAAGACACCCTCAGAGGTAGCTTTGCTACCTGGGGGAACAGACATCAGTTTCTCCTGGGGTTCAAGAGGTTGGTGTGAATGCCCTCAGGAACACTCATCCCTCCCCAGAACACTGAAGGCCCATTACTTGGGCTGTTTCCTCTGGTGTCTGGGAGAGGATGGAGCCCCGCCTGGATCCTCTCCTCTTCTGTGTCCAGGTTCTTGCAGAGGCACAGGTTACTTTCTGGGTCTGGAGGTGGGGCAGGTATCGCCAGGACAGAAGCTACAAGGTAAGGAGCACAGAAGCCTGACTTGGGGGGCTCCAATGACTGGTATTTTCCTCTTAGGGTTGAAGGCAATGTGTCAACCTGCAGCAGCTGAAGGGGAGACA
>CM053417.1:6730621-6754447 GCA_028644305.1 Xerus rutilus
CTGAAGGGCACTTGGGTGGGCTGCAGTAATAGTGGTTCTGACCACACCCATTTACCTGTGAGCACACCTTTGGCAATGGGCCTCTTTCCTCCTCCAGTCACTGTTGGAATTTGTTTCCCCATGCAGTAACCCTGGGTGGCTATATGGGACTCCTTTTGAGACAGCATGTGAGGCTTTTCCTTGCTCATTTTCTAGGGCCAGCCAGGGAAGATGCCTTTTCTTAGTCTCTGCCCTTGCTCTTTCAGCAGCTGGAGCTCACTCTATGAAGAATTCAGGGATGAAAGTGGAGGGAGAGGCCCAGCTAGCCTGACTATTCCTGCCTTCTCATCTGGGACTCCACCCTCAGAGGATCTAGCCCAGGTTCCCTGACTGCAATGGCATGAGTGAGCTCAGGTAAACCCCATGGAAGACAGGCCACTCAACTCATGGGATCCTGGAAAGCAATCACTCATGGTTGTTTGAAAGTGCTGAGGTGCAGTGTGTTCTGCAGCCCTGGGATGAGATGGGCTTTGGTATCCTTTGGCCGTGTGTGATCCTCAGGTGACACTACTTGTTTTCTTTACTGTGCTCAATAACCTGTTGAACTTCTCTCAGCTTTATTATTCATTCACAAACTTGTGACAAAAGAAAGATTAGGGTTTGAATTGGTTGATCAGGGTAATACATAATTTCGTTTTTGTTTTGTTTTGTTTTGTTTTTGGTACTAGAGATTGAACTCAGGGGCACTCGACCACTGAGCCACATCCCCAACCCTATTTTGTGTTTTATATAGAGACAGGGTCTCACTGAGTTGCTTAGCACCTCGCTGTTGCTGAGGCTGGCTTTGAACTCGCGATTCTCCTGCCTCAGCCTCCCTAAGTGCTGGGATTACAGGCCTGTGCCACATTGCCTGGCTACATCTAAATTTTAATAAAGATTCTATCAGAATTATGATGTTTTTGGCATTATGGTATCACTGCTTTATAGTTATTCATGTAATCCATGCTTTTGTGTTTTTCTGTATTTTCTAAACTAAGTGTTAGTATTCCCATGGTCAGGAAAAATAGACAAGCCAATAATTACATGTTTTTCTTTTTTCTTTGTTCTGAATTAAAAATAACTGGAAGAATAGAAAATCTCTTTTGGCAGTTATTCTTCCTCTGTTCAACTCTCTTAACCTATATAATCAGCATGGTCAGTTAGACTCATAGCCTTTCCATTTAATTGACTCCTACTCTGATAAATGTTAACTTATTAGAAAGTGTGAGAAGAAACTAATGTATTCCCCTTAACCGTGTGATAGCATTACCATATAGTAAGGAATTTCCAGAAAGGATTCATTAGCACTAAGTATTAGCTACTGTTGTAAGGAATTTAAAGATTTCAGTATGTCTTGATTAGAGTGCTTTAGGAGTATACAATATAATATTTCATTACATTTTTCTTGGACTACCATATACTTTCCATTTATCAGCATTTTGAATGTGAGTGTGGTCCTCGCAAAGGGGCCCAGGTCCTCACACATGCTAAGCAAACTCTCTGCCACCGAGCTACATCTTCAGTCCACTTTATTAGCTATTGTGGCTGTATCAGTTTAATCATTTAGACTACCCAAATTTAGTCTCTATATAACTATCATTTCTTATTTTATTGATCTAGGCCAGACTCAGCTAAAGGTGATTCTGCTTCAAATGTGTCTCATCATACTTGTCAGATCAAGAGGTGAGTTTGCATGTGTCTCTCCTGGCATTTACAGAGGTATAAGAGAATTTGCGGAAATATGCATCATCTCTAGGTTCAGAACTGGCAAATAATCATCTCTACTTCATTTGTTTAGCTTAGGAAAGATACATGGGCAAGGCTAGCTTTAAGGAATGGAAAAGTGGTCCTCCTCAGAATGAAAGGACGTTGTGAAATTCCATATACTGCTAAGGAAATGGATAGAGTGAGGAATGAAATATTGGGGTCAGGAATGCTATATGAGCCTTACCACTACTTATCTTATGAAAAATAGATAATCATTTTACATTATTAAAAGTCCTTCTTAATAAATGCATCTTTTAACTTAAAATTCCATTATTAATATTGCTTTTATAGTTTAAACACCTGCTGCATGCTAAACAATCATCCATTACCTCAATTAATGCAATAACATTCTGAAGAAGTTATTACTACTCCTATTTAAGAAAAAAATGAAAAGGATATATAATTAATAATTTTTTTTATTTTCCCAAAATTCTACAACTAAGAAGTGGCTGATATAGAATTCTAAACCATGTCTGGCTCCCACGAAAACTGATTTTTTAATGCCTTTATTTTATTTGTTTATTTTTATGTGGTGCTGAGGATTGAACCCAGTGCCTCACACGTGCTAGGCATGTGTTCTGCCACTGAGTTCTAGCCCCAGCCCCTAAACCTGATGTTTTTTTACAAAAGGATAAACTGCCCAGGTGTGGTAGTGCATGCTTGTAATCCCAACAGCTTGAGAGGCTGAGGCAGGAGGACGGCAAGTTCAAAGCCAGTCTCAGTAATTTAGCAAGACCCTAAAATCTTAGCAAAACCTTGTCTCAAGATAAAAAATAAAAAGGGCTGAGGATGTGGCTCATAGCCCCTGGGTTCAATCCTCAGTACCAAAACAAATAAACAACCAAAAACAAAAGAATAAACTGTTGTTAAGTCAATTTTATTTAGTTTATTCTTTTTTGGATATATGTTAGACTCACTACATCATATTTTCTTAAATTCCATGTTGTTTCAAGTATGCAAAACAATGACAGGCATTATTCAGTTTTACATTTCAACCTCATTGCTGACTTTCTGTCCTCACTGCATATGTTGCAGGCATTTTCATGCTGGGAATAATGACATTATTTGTAGAGGAAAAGGATTAGTAACAACTGCAAAGCTATTGAGTATTTCTCATGTGTCTCTGTGGTCTCATTCCTATTTAAATGTGTGTAGGGACTATAGAATCAGAGCTATCCCTATCCGCATTATTTCAGGTACGTGTGGGAAAATAATGGGCTTTGTGCATGTGAATCCCACATGCAATTTTGAAAAATTACTCCCTTGTCCGTATTTCTGCAAGACTAAAATGAGATGCCCAAGGTACATGTTCATAGTGTTTAACATCTGGTCAGTTTCTTCTGCTGCCTCTTATTTCAATAAAATACTTGGAATCTTTCCAATTGCAGTCACATCAATTCCCAGAAACCTTGTAAAAATTTACTTATAAGTGTAGGATCTAAAGATTAAAATGAAATGCAGTATGTAAGCAAAACATTATTACAATGGTGGCTGGTAGCAAGCATTTGTGGCAACTCAAACTAGTCTGCTGTTTTAATCACAGTGTAGCCATTTATTTAATTTCCCTTTTCCTGTGAGGAAATATACTCCAACCCACTTATTGATGTTTATGCCATGTGAGTCATTATGCTAGACAATGGAAGAAAAGATGAATAAGAAGTGATCCTTGCCCTTGAGGAACTCATAAAAGGAGGAAGGCATTGTGGAAACTTTTACAAGGATAACTATGATCAGAACTATAACAGAGGTATAAAAATACTTCTATGAAAGTCTAAAGAAGCAAGACATGAAGAAGTATAATGAGGTTTTGAAGCCTGAGTAGTATTTTTATATAATACAGGAAATGAGCATACATGAGTAAGGGAACAACAAATACAAATTAAATTATATTATGCAAAAATGTGAAGGGAAAGAAAATTGTGTGGGCATAGAAGCATGGGCCAATTCAAGGGACAAAGAGTGCTGGCAGGGATAAAAGAGAGATTGGTAAATGTTTGTAGTGGGGAAGGGATTAAGCACCTTGCTTGTGAATGTGAACTCTTTTTATTGCATTGATATTAAGTTTTTGATATGTTCACATACACCTATCAGTTAAAATAATTGAACATATAATCCCAGTGCCAATATATGCATACATAATGACAGAATACAGTTATCCATCATTATTCATGTGGGAGATCAGTTCCAGGATCCCTGCATATGCCAAAATATGTGGATGATCAAGTCCTTTCTATATAATGACATAGCATTTGCAAACAACCTATGTATATCAGCCCTTATAAATTTATCTCCACATTACTTATACATAATAAAACATAAAGTTCTAATAAATAGTCATTGTATTGGACTATCTACGGAATAATGACAATATAATATCTGTACATGTTCAATAGCAATGCATTTAAAAGTACTTTGATTTACAGTTAATTGAATACATGGATGCAGAACCTTCCAATATGAAGGACCTATTGTAGATATGTGAAATACAAATAAATTGTCTCATTAAATACATACAGAAATAGACTGGGAACTAAAGAGGAAATAAATCATTTGAAAGCTATTAATGTGTCAAAATATTTTTCTTAAGATTATTGAGAAAATATAATTAATAAACTTCATTATTATAACTTTTTGAATCATTGTAGAATGATCTATAATACAACAATTCAAAGACTAGTATAGAGTTCATTTCTATAAGTTTGTTTTTAAGTGCTGATGTACCTGAAGAAATAATTCAGAAAGCCGGGCACGGTGGCACAAGCCTGTAATCCCAGCACTTTAGGAGGCTAAGACCGGAGAATCGCGAGTTCAAAGCCAGCCTCAGCAATGGCGAGGCACTAAGCAACTCAGTGAGACCCTGTCTCTATATAAAACACAAAATAGGGCTGGGGATGTGGCTCAGTGGTCGAGTGCCCCTGAGTTCAATCTCCAGTACCAAAAAAAATTAACTTAGAGACATATGAAGCCCTATGAAAAAAGCATCTCATGGAATACATTTTTCATCACCAAATATAAATTATATAAATTGTGCAAATTGTTTTTGCTGGCAATTACCAAATTGCTACCTGAAATAATATTGATGAAAGTAATATTAGAGGTTATATTATTATATTTTAAAAGTTTATATAAAAACCATTGCAGCTATTTGCTTAGAATATAAAACTAATTATTTTAATATATAGAGATAAATTATATAAGCAACATATTTATATTGTTTTGACAAAAAGAAAGATAAATGACATGGTGATGAATACATTTCAAACATCCATCTTTGGAATGTTCTTTCTTTTTTAAATTTTTAGTTGCAGATGGACACAATGCCTTTATTTTATTTATTTATTTTTATTAACACGTACTAGGCAAGTGTTCTACCACTGAGCAACCCCAGATCCTGGAATGTTCTTTCAATAGCATAAGTTTCCTTTAAAAGGCCTTTACAATTTACTCATTAAAATGTTAAAAAGTCACTATTTGGCAATTCATATAGGTCTAAGGTTCTCATAGGAAATAACTTTGTTATTAAATAAATGTCAAAAATAATTTTGACATTTTGATGTTTTAAATTTGTACTTCAATATCATTGTTATCTATGATCTGTGGCCTATTTCCATTAATGTCTTTATGTTCTTTGACTATTTTTTGACATGTTAATCCTTATTAGATAAAATAATCTTAAAGCATAATCAGCTGAATATAAGCAAACACAATGGGTAGCCTGTGTTGATTGCAAAACAGAATAAAGTTTGTGGAACACCCACTTGTCCCTCAGGATATCTTGACATCCACAAACAGATATAAAAGAGAGATATTTGTATGTCACTGTAGACTATTATCAATGAATATATTAAATAGGAACAATCCTTTTTAGTTTTTCTTAAATAAAATTTATAGAGAGATATTCTTATTATTTCTTACAGACTGTCCTTGTACTATATGGGCAAGTGCCATTTAATCCAACAAAGTTCAAGATCCCAGAATTGAAAATGATTCATAAGGTAAGATTAAAAAAATGTACACTGCAGGATTTACCAAAGCATTGGCATTGTCACTTTCTGAAGAAACTGCCACTGTTTTGTTAGAAGAAAAAGGACAACTTGTTAATACCTATCTAAATCGTGAGTCCAGGGTTTCTTGCATCCATTATTAAGTGGGCCTAGTCTCTCTTGGATAAAATGGAAAATAATAGGTTATAGGAGAAAGAAAAAAGTGCCTTAAGCCAGGGATCATTGATTATCTAGCTGTAAGAGTTAATACAATGAAAAATAGGAGGAAGCACACTCTGTGAAGCTGGTAACAATAACCATCAGTAATACTACAGAAAATGAGTTTAGTACAATGAATGCCATGACTCAACCATATTTTTAAAGTTTTTTAAAACATTTTTAGTTGTTGAAAGACCTTTATTTTATTATTTATTTATATGCAGTGCTGAGGATCGAACCCAGTGCCTCACACATGCTAGGCAAGTGCTCTACCACTGAGCCACAACTCCAGGCCCTAAACCATATTTTTAGATTTATGTTTTTCAAAGAAATGCAAAGCACATGTGTTTGCGTGTGAATCAAAAGGTTGAACTTATAACTAACCTTTGCAGGCCCAAATAGAAATAGCATAATTCATAAACATGGCTTTGTGAAGTATGGGGTAAATTTTAGGTGGTGTTTGGCCAGGTAATTTAGAAATGTTTGGAGTCTTTCAGTGGATTAAGAAACAAACAAACAAACAAAAAGAATGTTTTTTTCTGCCCTCAGGGAGATTATCATTTAATGGGGTTAACAGACTTGCACAGATTATTACAAATATTGAATATCTCACCTCTAATTGGTGGGAAAGTGATTCCAGATGAGTCTTGACAAATGAAGTGGTGTGGATCTTTAAAACATAATAGAAATTTACATAGTAGAAATGGAAGGGACAGTATTATGAATATGGGGGAGAGGAAGATAATTAAAAATATGCTTTTTTTCACCCATTTAAAAATAGTGTGTTTAGCAAATGGTGAAATGTGTTGTGTGGTTGAAATATAAACATATTTTTATAAATAAGTATGGAAAGATGCTACTAGGAAGATTTTTTTGTGGACTAGACTATGGATATCCTTGTAGATTCAACTAAAGGATTAATACTTTATAATTATCCTACCTTATTCTACAGCCTTCTTCTAGGAAAAAATCCTGACTTATAACAGGTAATATGTATAATGTTCAACAATACTGCCAGGTACTGTGGCACATGCCTATAATCCCAGCCATTCAGGAGGCTGAGGCAGGAGGACTACAAGTTTAAGGTCAGTTTCAGCAACTTAGTGAGGGCCTAAGTAACTCAGTGAGACCCTGTCTCTAAATAAAAAATAAAAAGGGTTGGAGATGTTGGTCAGTGGTTAAGTATCCCTCAGATTAGTTGCCAGGGAGGGAAAAACAGAATAAAAACAAACAAAAAAACCAATATTGTTCATCAAATGGCAGATACTGCCTTTAATTAGTATAATGATTTTAATTAACATTCTACTCAGTCCTTGAATTCGGATTCTATTTTGTCTAGTCATGACTATTAGCTAAATGGTCTATGAGAATATATAGCTCTGGAAACAGAACAAAAATTCAGTTTTATTGGCCTCTTCAACCATCACTCTTAGGACTTTCTAGAAGAACATTATATAGCAGCATATGACTGATTATCATCTGGCATTGATGCATGTTAAGCTGCACTTTATAAAGAACAGACATTGAAATCAAACAGATGTATTAACATTCTTTTCCTTTTACTTACTACCAGCATTAAAGAATTTTACCTATCATTTACTTTCTTATAAAATTAATCATAATACTGATATTATACTATAGCCTGCTTGGTTACTTCTGGGATTGGGAAGTGACTTTATGACCTAACACACTACTCCACCTTTCTCAGTGGGCCAACTTTGTACAATAATTACATATTGCACTTAGCACCTATTAGATTTTGTTATAACTATTAAAGAGTTTTCCCTTATATGAAGCCTTGTCATCTTTCCAAGGGTGAGTTAAAGGTAAATCCACCCAACATGAATCAGGCCTCTGGCCACAACTGATTAGATCAAGTATAAGTAGCTCAAGTATATATTCTTGTAAAGTTGAAATAAAGTGTCAAATTTAGTTTCTCTTGAGGAAGAAGAAAAAGTCACCTGAATATTTGTGTGTAGCTTGTCATCATATTTTATATCCAGTGTCTTTACACTTTAAAAGCAGAAATAACGTGCTTACCAGTAGTGTTTATAACACACACACACACACACACACACACACTCATTGGACGTAGAGATATGACTAGAAAGGCAATTTGGAAAATCTAGAGGGCATTTCAATTTGTTTCAGTCCTTGAAACTTAGCTGTATTCCTACAACTTGAGAACCACAGTTCACTCCATATGCTCATATTTCATATCCTTGTTTAGCTCAAATCAATGCAAAACCTTCTGTTATTTACTACATAAACACTTGATAGTATATATTTGTTTATATTTCTTATCAGGGACCTAAATTAAATGTCTACTTTTTCAATTTTATTTTTAAGAGATACATAATAGCATAGAATTGTACATATTAACAGAGTGAACTTATAATATTTGGATACATGTATACATTTGGTAATGTTTAAGTCAGGTTAAACATATTTATCACTTCAAACATTTATCACTTATTTCTGGTGAAAAATTTCAAAGGCCCATCTTCTATTGTATTGAAATATATACTGTATTACTACTATCTGTAGTCACCGTACTGTGTCATAACATGCAAGAACTTCTTGCTACCAACTATAACTTAGAGCCCATTGTAATCTCTACTTTTTATACAGTCTTGTAATCTAACTACAGGATATCATTTAAACAAATACCAGTAACCATTTATAGAAGTAATATTTTTAGTATATGTGCTCATGTTTCCCTTAATTACAAACATTATATGTTTATTATATATCAAAGTCAAATATTATGGTTGAACATCCATAAGGGTATATTTTAAAAGTTAACCATGAAGTGAAATAATCCAGACTCAGAAAGTCAAGGGTTGAATGTTTTTTTCTCATATATATATATATATATATATATATATATATATATATATATATATATATATATATTCTAGACAGGAAAAAAAAGGAAAAAAAAAGAATCCCATGAAAATATAAAGGAGATTAATAGAGTAGATGAAGGGGATCTACAGGGAAGTAAGAGAGGAGGGCATGGGGAAGTACTGAGGAACAAAGTCTACCAAATTATGTTATGTCCATGTATAAGTATGTCGCAATGAATCTCACTTGTATATAAACATAAAATTATAACACACTAATTAAAAATAACAATAGTAGTAAGTGATAGTAGTAGTAGACATGAGATCAGTAGAGTAGAACAAGTGGACGGAGGAAGGAGCAGGGGAGGGTAAGCGGTGGTACTGTGGAATGAGATTGATCAAATTATGTTATGAGAACTTACAAATGTGGCTCAATAAATCTTACTATGATGTATAATTATAATGCAACAATAAAATAACTAAAAGTAAAATATAATAAACTTTTTAGCCATGGACACTTGAAATGTAATTTATACATGTTTCAATTAGTGAACTACTTTCGTTGACTGAGAATGGATAGTGTTGATTCTTTTAGCAGGAATTCTAGTAAATGTATCTACATTTCTGAGACTCTGTGCTCTGAATGTATTTTCTTTGCTTTGAATTTTGGTTTTAATGGCATTATAGCAAGGTTAACAAATAGTGCCATCCATAATTTCTTTGCTTGTATATATCTTTAAGAAAGGTACTGGCAATATTTTATCTGAATACCTGTCTTCATAGCAGAAGCACTTGGACTAAACTACAATGTTGAGCAAAGTCTACTCCTTCATATTTTCACATGCAAATAGAGTGAAGTAATGAAAAAAGGAAAACAAAACAATATTTTAAAGTACAGATTAAATGTCAAACTATGTATTCAGTGTGCATTTTTGAAAAGAAACTGATAATATTTCGTAACTACATTGTCTGAGACCTATCCCATTGTTGTTGTAGATCGCACTTGATTGTTCTGGCTTTTGATCTTTACCATCTGCCAGCTGGATTCTAACAATTTTGTATCCTACTGTGTAGACTTCAATTGCCTACAGATCTATAAAATTGCAGTGTTCTTAGGCAGCAAGCAAAACTATTTTCTTGTGATGACCAACAGAGGAAAGGGGAAAAAATAACCTTTAGCTATGGTCCCTGCTGAAATGAATGGATTTTATATTGTACATATACAGGGAGACTCTTTATCAACTTTGATGAATTTGGTTGGAGGATCACAAGCCTCTGTCCTTTGTGGTATACCACCACACATTTCCAAGTGTATTATGGAACAAATTGCCCCCATAATATTTATCTCAGCCTACGTTCTCAAAGTAAAGTTTATTTTATTTTAATAAAATATTAAAGCTACCTATTTATTTTGCAGGAGTGCTGGGGATTGAACCCAGAGGCACTTTACCACTGAGCCACATCCCCAGTCCTATTTTATTTTTAATTTTAGGCACGGCATTGCTAACTTGCTTAAAGCCTCTGTAAATTGCTGAGGCTGGTCCACACAGAATTTGTGGTCCTACTGTTTCAGCCTCGCTAGTTGCTGGTATTACAGATGTGCCCCACTGTACCCATATTAAAGCTTTCTTAAACAAAGCTTTTTCATAAAGCATAATTATGAAAAGTTGTTCCTTAGTTGGAAAAACTGTTAATAGAAACCATACAGGATTGATGCACATGTATTTGTGTTTTATTTCCTCAAGTAGTCAACATTTAAATAGAGATGAAGGACAAGAGTAGGGGGAAAGGATTAAGAAGAATGCTAGAGTCATAAGTATTATATAAGGATGTATATTATTATATTAGGAATTTCCTATGATATGCAAGATGATGACAAGGCATGTCACAGGACCTTAAAGAAAGTCATGAAAAGGAAGGTGGTATAAAGGGCATTCCAGATGGAGAAGTGTGAGTTGAAAACAGGGAATTGGAATATCATGTTTTATATTACACAACAGCAAATAAGTTTATCTAGTTTGTATTTAAGGCATAAAAATTAATCAGGTCCGGTATGAAGGAGAAGTTGCCCATTAATACATGTGTATGAATTAGAAGGAATACTAGCCGGGTGTGGTGGCTCACGCTTGCAATCCCAGCACTTTGGGAGGCTGAGACAGGAGAATCGCAAGTTCAAAGCCAGCCTCAGCAATGGTAAGGCGCTAGGCAATTCAGTGAGACCCTGTCTACATAAAACACAAAATAGGGCTGGGGATGTGGCTCAGTGGTCGACTGCCCCTGAGTTCAATCCCCAGTACCAAAAAAAAAAAAAAAAAGGAATACTAATTATATATGATGTGTCTAAAACACTGCACATGAGGCCCAAAGTCACATTTTTGTGCATGCATACACACACACACACATACACACACACAAACTAGATTATGGATGTTCCTGGAATATTACTGTAAACAAAATTCTCTGAGGTGTCCTCATTGCAGTTTTTCATTCAGACAAGTTCCTAGGATATACCATGAATCATCCCAGGGAGTCAGTCTCCTGTGTTAGCATGTAAAACAACAATTGTGCTCCCAAAATGCAGCAATATTTAAAACAAGTATCTTTTAATTATGTGAAAGAAGAGGCCTAGCTTGATCAGCATTATGTTCTCCCTGGGACTCAGATATGCTTAGGCACATCTGGAGGACAGGTGAGGCAAGCCCACAGGGTCCATTTGTAGGATAGACTGAATCACTTTTTGGAAAAGAAAACTTGTTTTGAGTGAAGAAGATGTGAAACCTATACAGTTTTAATGCCTTTTTCTTTAGTCATCCAACAGAAGATGCTTCTGAGCATAGTTTTGTCTCTATTTTTCATTCTCATGACCTAGCTTTATATGTTTTCTTATGATCTACTTCCCAGTGAGGCAGGGGGACTGCAATTAAAACAAAAAATCTGTTTAATTTAAGCCTCTATAATGTTATAGTGTAAAGCTGAACTGCTATGGGATATTATTACTCAAAACAGGGAGAAAAGGGCCTAATTTATAGATATTCCTTATGATATAATTATAGAACGAATTGCAATATCATGAGAAGTCAAATGATGCTCTAATGTTTTGAAGGAACTTCAGAAACATGTAATCTGTGTTTCTCAAATTTACACAATTAAAATATTACTATATGTCAAGATTTTGCAATGGGGGTCTATGGAATCCTGGAAGTCCAGAGGTATATTCTTATGGGTCTACCAATTTTCTACAGTAAGTTTTTATTTTTTGTCTGTTCATTTTATTTATAAACTTTAAAAATAGTATCATCACATTCCAGATCACCTGGATAAAATGAACTAAGCAAAGTCATATAATTTTATCAACTAAATGATGTTTTAATTCTGGGCTAATGAAAATATGAAAAGGATTAAATATGCAAATATTAATATTTCAAATACAATGTATTTGAAATTGATGAGAACACCACTATTATATCACACAGTCCACATGAAATTTTCACAGTAACTTAAATGGAGAAAAAATTGTAAAAATCAAGTCACCCTAAGACACAAGGTGAGATAGCCATGTTGAATACTCATGAAGAACTTGTACGGTAGCAGGAAGCATTAGTCATATGTTCCATTTATAGAAGTGATTTATAATTAGGACATATAATCTTTTACATAAATTTAATATGATAAATTTGCATTTTGGCTGCATGAATATTTTTATTTACTTGGTAAATATATTCAAATTGTATAGGTATATAAGAGCTATGAGGATGTGTTTATTCTCAGCTTTCTAATAGTGCACATGTAACTAGTCATTACAAAAAGTTTAAAAGTCAACACCTGGAAATGTTTCTCATTCATTTATATCCAAATATTTTTTTAGTTTTGGGAAAAACCAAAACATAAACTGTTGTGCACTCTTCTGAGAGATATATTGTTTTAAGTATTTCAGAAACATCTAAGGTATGGCCAATGTCTTGGCACCACTAAATTCAGAGTAACACTAGACAAACTTTATGTCCTCTCATTCTGCCACTGTACTTTAGAAAAAAGAAAACTTCTAAGAGACATGAGTGAATAATGCCAACTAATTTTAAATTGAGATTGAACTGAGGAATTTTCATGAGAATAACTTTTAATGTTGTTTTAATTTCCTTTTGGATCATATTCAGATATAACACATATTTATAAATAAGGCCTTGTGCTATATGCTGTCAAACCCAAGAGAAAGATGTATTCTTGCTTTGTATATGACTAAAAGGAAGATCAGAAGAATTAAGTCATCCAAAGGTCATAGAGTAAGAGGTATTATTGACACTTATTTACAAGTCTTCTGACTCCAAGTCCCTTGATCTTTCCATTCATCATACCAGATCCTTCTGAATTTATTTCCTTGCTCTATCTAAAAATTCACTTTTTATAAACAAGTGAACTTTGCTCATATTCTTACCAAAGAATATGATCTTTAATTAGACATCACTGACCTACTGCATGACTTGAGCTTTGAGACTTTCTAGTTTCTCAAATAACTTCACATTTATCCTGACTTTTATTTTTTACTTTCATGGTTAATTGTACATAGTTCAAATACTGTAAGATATTTAAAATATGCACCTTCCAAGTTTAAGTAGGCAACTGTTTTAGTCAGCTTTTCTTCTGCTGTGACTAAAAGATCCGACCAGCACAATTATAGAAGAGGAAGGGTTTTTTTGAGGGCTCATGGTTTCAGAGGTCTTCTCAGGGCTTGAGATGGGGCTGAACATCATGGCAGGACAGAGTGGCAGAGGGAAGCAGCTAACACCATGGTGGTCAGAAAGCAGAGAGAGAGAGACTCCATTTGCCAGATACAAATATATACCCCAAAGCCACACCCCAATTCCCATCTCTTCCAAAAACACCCCACCACTCAGTTAATCTCATCAGGGATTAATTCACTGATTAGGTTAAGGCTATAACCCAATCATTTCTCCCCCAAACCTTCTTGCATTGTCTCACATGTGAGCTTTTGGGGGTCACCACATCTAAACCATAGCAGCAACATTGTAGGAGAAAATTTTAGTTATCACAACAAAAATCATAACAATTGAAGTTCTGGTATATGGAGAATTCAAGATAAAATCATTTATTCAAACAAATCACCATTTCTAGCCTCTAGAGATTGCCATTCTACTATCTGGGAGAAGGGGAATACAGGGAGGTTGGATAACAAGTACCAAAATACACTTAGAAAGGAGGAATAAGTTCTAGTGTTCTAGAAGCACACAGCAGGGTGTGTTTAGTTTCCAACAGTTTATTATATATTCTATAAAGATATTAAGGAAGTTTAAAGTTTCTCAACACAATGAAATGACCAAAATTTAAGGAGATATAAATGATAATTTTCCTTAGTTGATTATTACATAGTGTATACATGTATCAAACAATCACACTGTAACCTAGAAATGTGTACAATATATGTGTATCAATTAAAATGTGACAAACAAAAAATTGAAGTGAGGGGCTATGAAAGAAAAAAATGAACATGTAGCAGAAAAAATGTTAGCTAATGTATTAAAATTGCAATAACATCAAAATAACAACACAAATCATTCATAAACATATAACACCTCTGGGGCCTTTTATTTTTAATTATTTATTAATGGATTTATTTATTGGTACTGGGGATTGAAACAAGAGGATCTGAGCCACATCCTAACATCTTTTTATTTATGTTTTAAAATTTTTTGATGATTTACTAAATTGCTTCTGACTGAGATTTTATGATTTTTACATGCTTTTTTTTGTACCAGCTGATTGAATCCAGGGGTGAATAACCACTGAGCTACATCCCCATCCCTTTTTATTTTTTATTTGGAGACAGGATTTCACTAAGTTGTTTTGGGCCTCACTATACTGCTGAGGCTGCCCTTGAACTTGAGATCCTCCTGACTCAGCCTCCAGAGCCACTGGGATTACAGGCGTGCACCAACTGTGTCCAGTTCTCTGGGTCCTTTTAAAAGGAGGACTTATTTGAGTTGTGAAATACTACACTTTTTTCAAGATGGTAACAGAAGTTTATATTTTTTCCTTATTTTGTCATTGATTGAAATAATTCATGTAACAATGTCAACAGATCTGACAAATTTAACTGGAAATTGCAATCAAAATCGTGCCTAAAATATTAAAATTGTCAACTTTTATACAATAAACTGTCACAATTCAGTAAGAGGAAGAAAAGGCAAATACTTTCTTGAGCAGAAAATCAAGGCTAAAAAGAATAAAGAAAAAGAAATTAGTCTGAATTTTCAAACATTTATAGAACTAACTTCTTATCAAGGTCTCTTTTCCTTCTATTTAATTTTAATTGACATCCTTCATTTTAGACCTATTTTAGTCCAGTATTTTGAAATTCTAAAGTAAAAGATCCTAAACTTGTGATTTCCAGCAAGGATTTTTGGCAGAGGGTATAGGGGATTGAAGTCAGGGGCTCTTGACCACTGAGCTACATCCCCAGCCCTATTTTATATTTTTATTTAGAGACAGAGTCTCACTGAGTTGTTTAGTGCCTTGCTTTTCCTGAGGCTGGCTTTGAACTCATGATCCTCCTTCCTCAGCCTGCTGAGCTGCTGGGCAAAAAAGATTTTTTTTATGTCATTTGTTTCTATTACTTGAATTTTAAGGATGTGAATATCTTATAAATGAATGTTGAATTGTCATCCTCCATAATATAAAATATATGCAGCATGCTATAGACATTTTTCTGAGGCAAATAATATGGGGATGAATAGAAATTATAATACATATTTCTTCTACATTTAAAGGGAAAATATTTTAAACATATTGAATGAATTTTTAATAGGCACATTTCTATTTAAGTTGAGTGAGTATATGACAATATTCTAATTAGAATACTTTAAACAGAGAGCATCAAAGACAGAGGTATCCTTTCTTTAAAGCAAAGAAACATTTTCAAAAATATCTCTGACATTATTTGCTAAAGCTATGTATCATGTGAGGGAACAAACAGGTTGTGATGAATTTCAAACACTTTAGTGAACTCATATATTTTTAAGTGGGCCATGAACTTGAAATACATCACTTTAAAAAATGACTTTGTGGTGCCACTCTGAAAAAGTAGAAGAAAACCACACCATGGTTTAAGATGATAAGCTGCCTTTTTCTCTTTTTATGTGTGTTGGGGAGTTCATCTCCCACCCCTGCCACATATTCTCTCCCTGCTCTATATGAATGGGAAAATAAGCACTCCCACAGATACCTGCAGGAATGTAAATTAATACATTTTGGACAATAATAGGGAATACCTCTTATGTGTGGTGAAAATTTACACATGGCCACTCATCTATGAAACTTATTCTAAACCATAAGACCAGCCGGGCACGGTGGCTCAAGCCTGTAATCCAGCACTTAGGGAGGCTGAGACAGGAGAATCACGAGTTCAAAGCCAGCCTCAGCAACAGCGAGGTGCTAAGCAACTCAGTGAAACCATGTCTCTACATAAAACACAAAATAGGGCTGGGATGTGGCTCAGTGGTCGAGTACCCCTGAGTTCAATCTCCAGTACCAAAAAAATTTAAAAAATAAATAAATAAAAAATAAACCATAAGACTGATCAATAGAAGAAATGACAAGGGAGCATATGTTAAATATACATACTCAAAGAAACCAAACATTGCCCGAGGCTTAAAAATCTATTTCAGGTAAGTTAAGATTCTTTATGGCTAAATGGTCAAACTTTCCATGTTTACTATACTTCCTCATCTCTTTTCCATGGATGACCTCTGGACATAAAGAAAATTTATGAAGCGTTTTGGATACAGAGGAGGGGAATCTGGATCAAAACTTAGCTTGTTCTAAGAGCACCTACCGGCTCCTTTATAAGATATAGCTCACTTTTGGTTTCAGGGGCATAACATTGTGTTACCAGCTGTTGAAATACTTACAATTAATATAACCTGCAGTAGAGAAATAAATATACAGGGGTTTCTAGAAGAACAGTTAGCCAATTATTTTGTTGACTAGGCTTCTCTTCATAATTCTTGTTGCTGTTGCTTATACTGTGAGATTATTTCATATATTTCTTCTACACTTTAGCTTTGGGATATGAACCATGGAGTCTTTGCAATTTTGATCCCAAGAAACATTGCTGACTTAATTCTAATATGCTGCCAGGGCGTGATTGTACATGCTTTCAATCCTAGCCAAACAGGAGGCTGAGGCAGGAGGATCACAAGTTCAAAGCCAGCCTCAGCAACTTAGCAAGACTCTGTCTCAAAAGAAAGAAAAAAAAACTGGATCACAGCTCAATGGTAAAGCATCCTTGCATTCAATCCCCAATACCAATAAGCAGACAAACAAACCAACCTGATTATGCTGTCCACTCTCTCTCCCCAGTTTCTGATGGGAGGCTCTAGACTGTTTCATGTCCAATGAAAATTGTGAGAGAATGTGGGAGGAAATATTTCCAGACTCTCTCCTTTATCAAATATATATCACCATTCCTACTCTACTACAACCACTCCGAGTTTGGGGAGCTACTTTTTCCAGAACGATACAGGGAAAAGTATAAAAAATCCTATGATTTAAACTTACTTTGCTTTTAAAAATTTATTAGTAATGCTACTTTGTCTCCCTCTTTTCATCCTACCCCCTCTGCTTAATCCCAGGACAAGGATTTCTGGGCTGGGAACACTGACCATTATTTTGATGATACAGGCAGTTTTTATCCTCTTTGGCTCCTTTCACATTTCTCCGAGTATGGAGAAGTTTTATTGCCATTCTTATATAACAGGAACTTCTCTTAAGTCACAATCACTGTCCTCTCTATATTGTAGATTAAGGTAAATCTCTATGCTCAGATGAAAGGTTTGTTCTTCATATGTACAAGAAAGCTTTCAGTTTTAGAAAGCCTTTTTCTTTCTCAAAAAGATTATAGTAAGGACTGGAGTTATAGCTCAGTGGTAGGATGCTTACCTAGCACATGTGAGGTGCTGGGTTTGATCAACAGCACCACATAAAAATAAATAAATAAAATAAAAGTATAAAAAAATCATGGTAAAAAGAACATTATCTCCATTTGCATCCCAGAAAGTGAATTTTTCTTTCTGGGGGAGTACCAGGGATTGAAATCAGGGGCACCCAACCACTGAGCACATCCCTAGTGCTTTTTATGTATTTTATTTAGAGACAGGATTTCACTGAGTTGCTTAACACCTTGCTGTTGCTGAAGCTGGCTTTTAACTTGCAATCCTCCTGCCTCAGCCTCCTGTTCCCCTGGGATTACAGGTGTGCACTGCTGTGCCTGGCCCAGAAAGTGAAATTTTTAACAAAGTTTGACAGCGGCTTCTTGTTTTAAAGTAGTCTCTACTACCCACCAGAAACAGTAAGTTTGAGTCAGAAGATAATGAACCTCAATTCTGCTAGACTTTCTGAAAATGTAGAATGGGATAGATAATTTTTTAAAGTATTATCAAAGTTACATATAAATCTACATAACATCATTTGCTTTCGTATTCCCACGAGAGGTTGTGTACATGGCAATGCATGTATTACTGTAGCATTATAATTCAAAATAGCCAAGTTATGGAACCAAACTAGGTGCCTGTGAATAGATGAAGTGATACAGAAAATCTGCTACATATGTGCATGATGGAGTTTTTACTCAGTCATAAATAAGAACAAAATTATGTCACTTGCTGCAGAATGGATGGAACTGGAAAACTTTGCTAAGTGAGATAAGCCAAACTCATAAAGTCAAGGATCATGTTTTCTCTCAGATGTGGAAGTAAGAGGAAAAAAAAGGGGAAAAAAAAAACCTCATAAAAATAAAAAAAGATTAGAATTATAGTGGAAGAAGATTGGGGGAGGGAGAAGGAGAAAGAGAAAGAAAAGGAGAGGCACAAGAGAAAGAAACAGACCAAATTATGCTAAGTGCATGTATGAATATATCACAATGAATGCTACTATTATGTATAATTATAATGTACCAATAGAAATTATTTAAAAATCATCTATACAGGTATACAAAAAGTAAATATATGAGGATGTTCACTGCAGCATTGTTTTGCATAATACTAGAAACAACCAAAATAACCCTCAACTGATGACTAAATAGTATGTTATATCAATAGAATGAAATAACAATCATTAGAAATGTAAATGTATATGTAGTCACAGATAAAATTATCCAAAATAGTGTTAGTATGAAAAGCAGTTTTCATAAAATGTACATAATATACATTAGGCTACCTGTCTGCTAGGATACTCTTATCAGGGATTTTCAGTTTTCCTCTCATATTTTTATAATCATTGCACTTTTAATAAAGAAAAAATATAAGTACAAAGAGGTAACCAAATATATCTTAAACCAACAAGCAGTATCTCACCAGTGAAGTACTAGCAACATTCTTATTAAAAAAGAAAAAAAAGAGCCAGGCACAGTGGCACATGCCTGCAGTTCCAGTGGCTCAGGAGGCTGACAGGAGAATCGCGAGTTCAAAGCCAGCCTCAGCAATGGCGAGGTGCTAAGCAACTCAGTGAGACCCTGTCTCTACATAAATCACAAAATACACCTGGGGATGTGGCTCAGTGGTCGAGTGCCCCTGAGTTCTATCCCCTGTATCTTCCCCCAGAAAAAGAGAAGGATGAAAATTATAAGGCTCATTGTTACTCTAATATCATTCAGAATGTATTAAATGATGCAATGAGAAATGCAGCAAAATTAGGAGATAGAATTATTAGAAAGGTAGAAAATAAATTATCAGTATTTATAAAATAATATTTGCTTATAATTCTAC
Organism: Xerus rutilus; assembly: GCA_028644305.1. NCBI lineage: Eukaryota > Metazoa > Chordata > Mammalia > Rodentia > Sciuridae > Xerus > Xerus rutilus. The sequence goes on from CM053417.1 coordinate 6,750,230, forward strand.
ATAATAGACAAACTGTTATAACTAAAAAGAGTTAAAAATGTGATTAGTTATAAAACAAGAATATAAAAATCATTAGCTATCCAGTAAAATAGTAAGTAACTACCAAACAAATAAGTTGCTCGTTAATCAATAGAATATACAAATAACCAAGAAATAAAATTAGGAGAAAATGTAAAAGCTTTAGGATATAAAATGATATTTTACAGAGAAATATGAATGATTGAAGAGATTAGAATTTGTTAAATTGGGAAGATGTCAGTTTAAAAACTGAAGAATATTTGAATTGTTTCCAAATGACTTTCAAGATTAAATGTGCTTCTAAATAAAATCAGAGTGTCATACATGAACATATGAAAAATAAATCAACCTTGAATTTATGTCAGTATTTCTTAGGGGGCTGGAGTTCAGTGGTAGAGCACTTACTTAGCATGTGTAAGGAGGCACTGGATTCTGTCCTCAGCACCACATAAAATAAATTAAAAAAAGGTATTATGTCCATCTACAACTAAATAATAATGATTATTATTATTTTTAGTATAGTAAACAAGGTCTTTACAGGTTTGGTCCTATCTAACTTAATTCAACTCCTTTCCTCTCATCTCTCCTTTAAACAGATACAGTGAGATTCATTATCAAGTATCAAAATTACACAGCTATGGAGGGCATAGTATTCACTGGTAACATAAATAATAAAATTAAGTTCTGTAGGAGATTAAATTTATGATCAGCACTTTACATCTATTATCTCATTTGATTTATACAAAAATATTATTACAAGAAAAATATTCTTATTTATGACTGTCTTAATTATCTGATTTCAATGCTTCAAGTATTAATCACTTTTATATTTTGTTTTTAAAAGCAAAAATTATATATGGTCTTTTATATTGATATATTTCATAATATCATGGTCCTGTCATATGATTGAATATTACATAACCTATAAAATAATATTTATAAAAATATGTATATTATGTAGAAATTCTTACCATGTTGAGCTATTAAAATAAGAGGAAAATCATTTTATGAAAAGCTCTTCCTACTTATGACTAGAAGTAACTATATCAAAATTCAACATATATTTCAATATTTTCCCTACGACCACGAAATTATTTAAAAAATTAATTATTCACTATATCTATTTAAAATGCAGAAACAAATCACATCCCCAAATTATCAATTTCATTTAAGAAAAATCTGTAAAAACCCAACATTGAATATTTTATTAAATATAAGGCGAATGTTTTATTGAATATTTTTTATTAAAAATAAATATTTATTTTATTAAATATAAATATAAGTACTTCACCCACGAAGTACTAATAGAAACAAGAATTCCCCTTCTGTCATGGAAAATTAGAAAACCAGACAAAAATACATGAATCAAAGATTTTGAGAAATTGCTCCTCAAGTGGAGCTGGACGATGATCCCTGACAAGGGTAAAACAAATTGACCCATACCACTGGCATAGCCTGGTTCCTAAAGGCATGTTCAATATCATACCACACAGACCAAAATATGAAGCTACAGTATTGTGGCTTTCCTGAGTTAAGAGGACAACAATTAAGAGTTGAACAATACAGCCAGGCACAGTGGTGGACGCCTATAATCCCAGCAGTTAGGGAGGCTGAGACAGGAGAATCACAAGTTCAAAGCCAGCCTCAGCAAGGGTGAGGCGCTAAGCAAGTCAGTGAGACCCTGTCTCTACATAAAACACAAAATAGGGCTGGGGATGTGGCTCAGTGGTCGAGTGCCCCTGAGTTCAATCTCCGGTACCAAAAATAAAACCAAAACCAAAAACAAATACAAGAGTTGAATAATACAAGGTGGCTAGAATTTGTGGATGATATTGGAGAGAAAGGAGCTGCACAAAGGGATATCTTCAGAAATCTGCAGAAAAGACTCCTTGATTTTATGTGTAAGTGCTAATCTGCATATGTGTTGCATGAAAATTCAAAAGGCAATATCAAATACCACCATTAAAGGGTAGATTGAATTCCCCAGGCTCAATGATGGTGGAACCTAGTTTGATTTCCCATTAACCACAACAGAGAAAACTTGCAATATGTCAGACATAAGAAGAGTCTTGACAAATGTCACATCTTAAGAGTAAGGATGGTTAACTTAAGAATAAAGGCAGTACTAGACCTTGCATAACAAAAGTTAAAACCGAGCCTTAAATGAATCATATTGAACTGCAAGTAACTTAACACCAGAACAACACCCCAATACTCTTTAAAGGAATATGACAAAATAAATAAACTAACAACATAAAATTTGCAATATCTGTTATTCAGTAAAAAACGAATCAGTCTGGCATAGTGGCACAAACCTATAGTCTCAGCAATTCAGGAGGCTGAGTCATTAGAATCATAGGTTCAAAACCAGCCTCAGGAATTTAGGGAGGCCCTAAGTAACCTAGCGAGACCCTGTCTCAAAATAAAAAAAATAAAATATAAAAGGACTGTGATGTGGCACAGTGGATAATCACGCTTAGGTTCAATCCCTGATACAAAAAAAGAAAACAAAATCCTGACCAGAAACTAGTAGAAAATCAAACAATAGAAAGTGAGAGAAAAATGCAATCAGTGAATAACACTTTAAAACAGCCATTATAAATCTCATTAATGTACACAAATGTATAAAAGAAAGTGCAGACATAATGAGTAGAAAAATATAGGATATAATAAAAGATCCAAATGTAAGTTCTAGAGACAAATACAATAGATGATATTAAACATGCACTGTATGCAATTAATGGTAGATTAGATATTCCAGACGAATGGTGAACCTGAAGAAATAATACTATTTAAAAAAAGAACCAAGAGAAAAGAAAACTGAAAAAAAAGGTGAGCAGAGTGTCAGAGACCAATTAAGCAATATCAAATGGTGTTGAAGAAGGTGAGGGGAGGCAGAAAAATATTTAAAGAAATAACAGGCAAATCAGGGGTCTCAGTATGTATCCTAAAGCTATAAAAAGTATGATAAGGAATATTTATTAACTAGCTTTACCAGTTTATTGTACAATATAGATGAAATGCACAAATTCTTTGAAACACACAAAAGACAAAAGCTCACTGGAGAATAAATAAAAAAAATGAGTAATCTTTACCTATTATAAATCTTTATTTCCTAGTTTAAAATCTTAACCCAGTGTAAAATCTAAAAAATCTTCATCCAGATATTTTCATTGGTGAAAGATATTGATGCTTAATTCGTGGTCCTGGTTCAGAAGATACATATTGCTATGGATCAAATATATATATATATACACATATATATATGTATACATATATATATAATGCAATTCATTTCAAAATCCTAGTAGGGTTCAATTTTGATATTAACAAGCTATTTTTAAATCATACATATGTAATATATTACACAGTATATTATATATACATATATAAATACAGATTACCTGATTTCAAGTCTTATCATGACATATGCAAACATTAATTTCCTATGAATCATACTCATTATATTTCAAACCCAAAACTTAGGGAGCTGGGGTGGAGATCTGTGGGAGGCTGTGGAAAGCTTTGTGTTTAATCCCTAGCACTGCAAAATAAACAAAGCAAAAAAACCCTGTAACTCATAAGTTATTGAATCACAAAAGATAAATTATATTTTATCACATAATTGTTTAATCAAGCTCTACTGTTAAAACAATTTGAAAGACAGAAAATGTTTGAAAACTATATATCTGATAACAATGTGTAGTCAAGATACATAAAGAATTCTTGAAACTCAACAAGACAAAGAAAATCCACCTGCTTTTTAAACATGGGCGAATTATTTTAGTAGACACTTCACAAGAAAAGATATATGAATGGCTATTCAGTATAAGCAAAGATGATCACCATCTATATTCATAGAGAAAATGTAATTTAAAACCATAGCAAGATAATAATTTACATATGGGAATTGCTAATATAAAAAATCCTGACTATACCAAATATACTTAGGATCTGAAAATTTTATATGTCTCTAGTGAGAATGCAGAAGTATTTGGCAACTTTATAGTAAGTTATACACAATTATGATATGAACATTTCATTTAAGAAAAATGAGTTTTGTGCATGGTGAGAGATAGGGGTTTAGTTTCATTTTACTGCATATGGATTTCCAGTTTTCCCAGCACCATTTGTTGAAAAGGCTATCTTTTCTCCAATGTATGTTTTTGGCACCTTTGTCTAGTATGAGATAGCTGTATT
>CM053417.1:6754947-6872909 GCA_028644305.1 Xerus rutilus
ATGTGATGGATTACATGTATTGATTTCCGTATGTTGAACCAACCTTGCATCCCTGGAATGAACCCCACTTGATCGTGGTGCACTATTTTTTTAATATGCTTTTGTATGCGATTTGCCAAAATTTTATTAAGAATTTTTGCATCTATATTCATCAGGGATATTGGTCTGAAGTTTTCCTTTTTTGATGTGTCTCTGTCTGTTTTTGGGATCAAGGCGATACTAGCCTCATAGAATGAGTTTGGAAGGGTTCCTTCCCTTTCTATTTCATGGAATAATTTGAGGAGTATTGGAGTTAGTTCTTCTATGTAGGTCTTGTAGAACTCAGCTGAGAATCCATCTGGTCCAGGGCTTTTCTTGGTTGGAAGGCTCTTGATGGCCTCTTCTATTTCCTTGGATGTAATTGATCTGTTTAAGTCATGTATGTCCTCCTGTTTCAGTTTGTGTAGGTCATATGTCTCTAGGAATTTGTCAGTGTCTTCAGGGTTTTCTAATTTACTGGAATATAAGTTTTCAAAATAGCTTCTGATTATCCTCTGTATTTCAGCAGGGTCTGATTATTTTCACACAAATACTTGTTCATATTGTTTATTCATAGTAGCCTCAAACTGAAAACAATCCAAATGTCCATCAAAGATAAAGTGCTATATCCCTATAATAATATACTACTCAGCAATAAAAAGAAAAGTACTATTGATACATACAACATCATGGATAACACTCAAATATAGTATGATGAATAAAAATTCCAGGCAGGGGACTACATACTATTTATTAGAAATTCAGAAAGAGGAGAACTCTCTGACAGAAATAAGATCAGTGATGGTCAGTTGATGAAGGTGGTGATAGCAATCAAGTGCAAAGCTGTATAAGGAATACCTTGGGAAGATGAAAATAATTATTTTTGAATGTTTATTTTTTAGTTTTAGGTGGACAGAATACCTTTATTTTATTTTTATGTGGTGCTGAGGATCGAACCCAGTTCCTCACGTGTGGTAGGCGAGCACACTACCACTGCGTCATAACCGCAGCCCCTGAAAATAATTATTTTGCATCGATTGTGGTAATGGTAAAAAGGACCATGTGTATTTTTGGAAATGCAACTACTGTTAATTAAAATGGATGCATTTATTATATATAAGTAGGATGCAATAAAACTAAGTCAAAAGTGAAAGATTATGCCAATTATATGTATATTTCATAGTACCATTACAATGAAAATAACTTAAAAAACTTTGAAAACTTTCTTATAGTTCCTATTCATGAAAATTTTATTTTTAAAAATAAGGTTAGGATATGATTTTAAAAATTCCTTAAATTTTGTTTCTTGTTGCATGTGTGTTAGTTTCACACTTTCTTCATAATTAGAAAAGTTGTGAAAAATATTTGATTCACGTCATTATAGGACTCAAGTCTACATTCTACCACTTCTGTGAGCTGGGAAATGTAATTATACATCTGTGGATTTCACATTCCTTATCTGTAAAGAATTATTATTGTTTCAGTAATGGTAAAGGAATTTCCAGTTTGGTCATTGACCCTAGCTTCTCTGGGAATTTACAATGACAGAGTGATTTTGAATGTAAACAAATTGGATTAGAGTTAACAATTGTGCATTTGTAATTTGCACAGTGAAAAATCCATATACAGGTAATTGGGTCATGACTACATTTAAAATGTCAATGGCTAACAGTGTTTGACAGAAAGATACTGACAGAGAGAGAGTCTCCTCCAGTATGTGTTTCCTTACCTCTTTTCCAGATCAATTTCCATTCTACAGATAGAAATGAGGGATAGAGATGATTCAAAACCATTATCATAGAAGATGCATTTTTTTTCTAAGAATGTACATCTTTGAAAGGTACGGTAGTATATAAAAGGTAACAGCAATTAGTCACTAAAAATTGATTAGGAGCTCTTTCTTGAATCCAAGAAGATATTACAAGATTATTTTGTCAAATAATTATCTAGAAATATTTTTTCAAATGTGAGGTTATGGTTTATTAGCATTCAGATGTTAGTATTTTTCTTAGGGTGGTACAAAACATGTCATGGAAAGCTTGAATGTTTCCCTGGTCCTGCCTGTATAATTCGTTCTGCTTCTAAGTCTACCTCAAATACCAGCTTCTCCATGAAGCTATTCCTGAGAATATAAGCAGGTATAGTCTATTTTTCTCTCTAAATTCCTTAGAAGTTACTATCTCCTTATATTGTGCAATGCTAACTGTTTTGCCCAAAGCAGACTTGTTTGTGTAATTATTTATTTCATTGCAAGCTCCTTGATGGCAAATAATGATTCACCCATCCCTGTATCAGCCAAATGAGCAAAAGCAGGATGGTGTAAAATGATAGTACAGTAAAGTTATTATCATTACAGAACTCAGTTCTACCTACTTGGAATTTTGCCTTGGGTAAAACATTTCACCTTTCTGTTCTTCATTAATTCATAAAATGTGGATGAAAGTAATTGTATCTCAAAAAGAAGAAAATAATTGTATCTCTCTCAAAATATTTGTAAACTTTATGAAACTTTCTTTTTCATATTAGGTTTCCCTAATTGAATGTAAGATCCCTGAAGGCAGGAACTTATTTTTGTTCACTTCTCTATACACTGTGCCCAGAACTATGGCTGGCATATAGCAGGTATGTAATTGTTTACTGAATTATTTAATAAACCAGGATATTAAAACACTTTATGTAATGGCCAGCATTGTACTCAGTAAGTGTTCTATAAGTAGAAAAGGCAAATAATGTCAAATGTTTTTCAATTCGATTGAATGGAAATGGCTTCTGCAATGGAACCCACAAGTTCAACTTGGGACAATCTTAGTACCTTAAGGTTAAAACCATTATGCTGTAGGGATTAAAAAGTCATATATATAATTTATATATATAAAATTTTTGAAATTATAAATGCATGTGAAAGGTGCTTTGCCTTGTCATTTTCTGTCTTCATGTACCAGAATTCTTTGCAAAAGTTTGGATAACCATATCAGAGAGAAAAGACAAAAAAGAGTTGTAGTTTTCAAGACAGATTACTTTAAAGGTGCTTCTTTATAAGCATTTCAAAAATAAAGCATATTAAGTATTTATAATTTTTCTTTTAGTAAATGCACCATGAAGTCCTTTTTCTTCCCCCTTTTTTTTTCCTGTCAGGATAATGTGTCTAGTTTTCACCAAATCTGATCAGACTTTACATCTATCTTATGTATTCTCCCTGTCCCCACTATAGTGGAAGGATAGGAAAACGAGAGGATTCTTCACAGCATGCAGAAGTTGCCACAAATAGCAAGCCTGAGCAGTATTGATTTCTTTGAAGTGTCACTCCTGATATCTATTAATAATCAAGTACTGGTGATTGACTACTGCCAATTGACTTTTCCTTGTTGAAGCTTCATGTTCTTAATTTTGTAAATACAGAAACCAGAGCAAAATAAATGAGATTTTGCTGCATTTAAAATCATAGCAGTGATATCAGTGATCAAATGAACACAACAGAACACACACACACACAGTGTGTCTTAACTCTATAGTTAGAATTTCTACTATGCAAGCCATGGATACATGGATAAGGACAGGTCCTCTGTCTTTACATCTGCATGTACTGCATCATCACTGCTCTCCTTGGAGGTATGGTCCTACACTTCCCTATTGGTAGAAACCCTCATTTTTCCTTCCATAGCAGACAGTTAATCAATGTTCACCACTGAGTGCACTGGTTCTAGCTTTCCAGCATTCAGAAGCAGGCATGAGTATCCAAAAATGAAAAACTACAAAACAAACTTGAATTGCATATTTACACATAATTATATGAAAAATATAAACACCTAATTAATGTCTTAGTCACTATTATTGGTTTCCTAATGTTCACAAGGTAGGTGACAGTGACAATGTGAGCTATAGGTTTATAGTTCAAATTTAGAAGGACAGTGGAAATTCCTTCCCTTATTGATATGAATTATAAGTCCTTCCTTCCCTTCAGTCTAATGGGTTAATTAATGTTACATGCCTATTTCTGGGCAATTATTGGTAGACAGAATACCATCTGCTACTTAGCTTACACTAATTAGGATATTCTTATGAAACTGGGAATGGAGTAAATACCTGAGCAAATTTGTAGTGAATAAAAACATGTTAAACCAAAACGATTAGGAATCTGAATGGCATTATGTTTCTCAGCAGCAAAATTGGAAGATAAAACAGGCAGGAATAATAGTTTCAAAGCAGTTAAGGTAAAAAGTTTCTCACATAAAATTCTATCTTGATTGATAAAACATGACATAATAAATAAAATTTCAACATTTGAAGTCTCAAAAATTTACTTCCTAGGTATAATTTTCATGAATTAACTTGAGAATGTGTTCCAACAAAGTAAATATTGCACCATGAACAAAAGAGAAACAGAATTTAAGAAATAGCAGATCCACATTGGACAGGCACCAAAGAAAGTTCTGGGAGACAACAGTACCATAGGCCTAGAAAATAACCAGTTCAAATTGGAACAAAATGCTCTAGGGTTCCAGCAAAGAGGACTGTAGGAAAATAAAAAGGATACAGTGTTGCTAGATGAAATTTATTTTGTGAAAGAGAAATCCAGAGATTTTTTTTAATATTGATTTTTTAGTTGTAGGTGGACACAATAGCTTTATTTTATTTTTATGTGGTGCTGAGGATCAAACCCAGTGCCTCCCACGTGCTAGGCGAGCACGCTACCACTGCGCCATAACCCCAGCCCCAAATCCAGAGATTTTTAAATTGCATGAAGGACTAATAAAAAGCATATAGATGACTAAGAAATAAATGAAGACAGGAATTATTGCCTTTAGGAAAAATAGCATGTTGTATAAAAGAGGAAATATGGTCATATTTTAATACCTGATTCTTCAGTGAATAAATTTATTGGAATGATGATAAATAATACACACATACTATTGGGGCCTCTGAATGGGCACAATAAATAGCCTTTTCTTTGTTTCCTACCTGAAGCTGAACAAATTAGAAATAAAGAATAGCAGATTAGAAGCCAGAATGTCATTATTATTACTTATAAAAATAGAAGACATACTTTAGTGCAAGAGCAAAATAGATCTCTGACTGAATTCCAGGCAGCCTTCCCCACCAGCTGCAGCCACACAGGATAAGGAAAGCCTCCTCCATAGCACAGCACAGCGGAAGGGGCATGGCACGACTATGCTCTCTATAGGCAGCTCATTTGGAAGAGGAAGAAAAGAAAGGCCGAGTAAAACAATACTCCTTTCTTTAATTTCTTGAACTTCTCTTAATACATGCTCTGATTTCTTCACAACTGTTTTCTTACTTTTGTATCCTTCATGATCAATATGTTTTATTTTGAGTTCTTTATTATGGAAATTAATAAATACATACAAAATTAGTGTAACTAGTTTAATTAAATCCACAAACTAGTATTGCAGCTTCATGGCCAATCTTGTTTCATTGTATACTCTCACATTGGCTTATTTTGAGAAAATATATTTTAAATGTATCCACCAATTTATACTTTAATTTTATGTTATCTATTGTATCTGAAAAGCGGAGGTGATTCCTAAAATATGATTGTGTCCTTGGAGGTAGTACTCTACCTCATAGAATAGTATAAAAATTTGTCATTTTATACTGTGACAAACCATAGTCTTTTATTGACTATGTTCTTTTATTAAATGAAACATGCCATTAACAATGTCTAAAATGTTAATTAGGTGTTTATATTTTATACAATCATGTGTAAATAAAATATGTTTTTTTTTATATATCAGGGATTGAACCTAGGAGCTCTTAACCACTGAGCCACAACCCCAGCCTTTTATATTTTTATTTAGAGACAAGGTCTCACTAATTTGCTTAGGGCCTTGCTAAATTGCTGGGGTTGGCTTTGAACTTGTGATCCTCCTGCCTCAACTTCCTGAACCACTGGGATTAGCGGTGTTTGTCACTGTGCCCAGCATAATTTAAGGTTTTGTTTTGTTTTTTAGTTTTTCATTTTTGGATACTCATGTCTGCTTCTGAATTCTGGAGAGCTGGGACCAAGGTGGTGAATATTGCTGAACTGTCTGCTATGGAAGGAGAAACAAGGGTTTCAAGGAGTAGGGCCACACCTCAGAGAGAGAGCAGTGATGGTGTAATACATGTATATGTAGACTGGGGACCTGTCCTTATCCTTGGCTTGCACAGCAGAAATTCTAATTACAGAGATAAGACACCCAGTGTATATGTATGTTAATTGTGTTCATTTGATGGCTGATATAACTGGTATTGATTTTAAATGCAGACTTTAACCAGATGCAGATTTTAACTAGACTTAAGGAGATATACAGGGAGAAGGAAGGGGCAGATAGAAATGGGGTCTTTTTAATCATCTCAAATGAGTTTCTGTTCACACTATTTCTAGAATCTAACCCTACTTCTAATGCCTCTTTTTTTTAAAGACAATTAATGTGATTATTATTCAAGCTGGATTGAGTGAGGATTTTCCTTTTGTTTCAGCCTGAAACATCCTGACTGCTAGAGTATGCTTCTAAGATTTTTCTCTTTCCCTTTAGTACCCTAAACTTTCTTAACATCTCATAGATTCAGTTATTTTTCTTTTTGCTAGGCATTTGCCAACCGCTTTCATTCTAGAAATTCATATCCTTCTGTTGTATGAAATAATTTATTGTGTCTTTGATAATTGCTTTCCTTATTTCCCATTCTGGACTGCCCTTGTAAACAGGCGAACAAAGTCAGGTGAGTGTTCTACAGTAAGAATTCTTAAGCGACCCCTAGCAGATCAACTGCAGATGAATTTTTCTCTCCCTGAAATTATATGCAAAATACTGTATTTATGTAAGTATTCTTCATTTTTCCTGAGAGGGAATCTAAAGCTACTTTTTATTCTTTTAACATGCCCTGAAGATTTAATCCTTGAATGTGCCAGAACTGTAAGCTTCTGAGACCACAACTGTGAACTGCTGACTGGTTAAAAATGAGGAGGAGGGAGCAAAAGATAAGGTAAGTTCCTCAGAGTAGCTCCTGACACTCTATATGATGTGAATGACTATTGGATTTCCTCCATTTAAAAAAAGAAAGAGAGTTAAAAGGTTAACCACCTATTTGACTGATTTGAAATGCTGAAGCAAAATATCTCATCTGTTAGTACAGTGAATGGACAGCTTTGTAGCTGTCAGTGGGATATTATTCACAAAATGATATGATTTGAGGTCTTACTTTAGAGAGAGAAGTGAAAGAATTCTTAATAATGGAATTAAATTCTCTTTGTGTGCCCAAAATCTCATCTAAGGTTTTATTATCCTGTGAGATGTGTCATACGATAAATAATATTCTATGTATGGCTATGGATTTACTTGAGATTTAATGAAAAAGAGAAAATGAAACTGTTTTAATGGAAAATCTTTGCAATTACTTTCCAAAATAGCTCCTTAAATTGTTCAGTTTTCAGAATATTTTTGGCAAAGCAATATATTATAGTAACTATAATAATAGTTCTAAAAATCCTTAAAATCTTTTACTTTTTCTACCATTTAAAATTGCTATTAAGGCTGGCATCACTTCAACCAAACCATCTTTAAATAGTTTTGCTTTATATATTCTTTCTTATATACTTGTTTCATTAAAATGCCATGTTAATGGGCCTGCAGTTGGTTTTGTATTGGAACTGCTGTAAGAAGAGCTCTTTAGTCATTCCCAGAACCATAGTATTACAGTATTTATAAAAGGAAGTAACTTCACGAATTATTATCTTTCCTGCATATTCAATCTCTCTCTCCTTGCCCTGGAATCCTATACTCCTTGGCTTATAAACATTCAGATTCCACCATTTAAAGAAAGCCCTTCTAAACTCTATTTCTTCCCCCAATGACTGCTACATCCCTTTCATTGATTCACAGTACAATTGTTTCAAAAGTAGTCTTCTGAACATCCATCCTAAATAAAGGGGTATAGGATGTGTTATAAGGTCCAAGATTTCAACCTGGATTGAAGACTGAAGAGCTCAGAGCAGGAGCAGGTAAGGGAGTGGTATGAGTCTATATTAGGCATCGATGAGTTGTGTTCCTCAGCTTATAAAGGTCAGGTACAAAAACACAAAAATGTGTTCAACATTACAAGTCATTAGCAAAATATAAATGGTAACTGCAATGAAATACACCTACATATCTAGTACAATGTCTATGATTATAAACAAATCCAACAATACTGAACACTAGAGAAAATGGAGAGTAATTGGAACTTCTATGCTTTGCTATGTTAATGTAAAATCATTCAGCAGCTTTGGAAAAACAGGAAATTTCATATAAAAGTTTAAACATGGTTACCATAGGGTGCAGCAATTCCCACATACACAAGAATTATGAAATGCAATGTATACACAAGACTTGTACATAGGTGTTCATACAGTTTTATTCACAAAACTTAATAATGTGAATAATCAAAATATCCATTAACATGATAATGGATTTTTCTTACAATACAATTCTATCTAGCAATAAGAAGGGATAAATCACTGAGGCATACACATCATGGAAAAATATCAGAAATGATTTTATTTTATTTTACTTAGTTGTCAATGGACCTTTATTTTATTTATTTACTTGCAGTGCTGAGAATTGAACCCAGGGCCTGACGCATGCTAGGCAAGTGCTGTGTCAGTGAGCCACAACCTAGCCCCATAAATGATTTATTTAGAGAGGCAAGCAAAACATAGAAAAGTGAATGTGTATTATTTTTATATATGAATTTTTAGAATGTTCAAAGGTAAATCTATGTTAGAAGTTACACCAGACTTTAGAGGGAGGATAAAAATGGAATAGTCTCAAGTGGCATGACGGAACTTTGGTGGTGATGGGAATATTCTGTATTTTGATTGGAGTAGGGGTTTGGAATGTTTACATATTTGTCAGAGTTAATAAATCTATGCTAAAAATCCACAGACATTACTGTATGCAAGTTATATATACCAAATAATATAAAAAATACAACAAAGCACATATAAAACTAAATACAACCACCTAGAGGAAGGATTTTGATTCCACACAGGAGACTGTGGTGTTAATGAGATAGAAATCAAGCCAAAATGTGGGTTCCTGAAAGTCAAATGAGAGAAATCTTTGGAGAAGTGGGTATTTGTAATTGTGTTTGCAAAACGAATTAGGAGAAGAGCCCTTTAACATTGAAAGTGTGCAGTGGATTTTGTCTGATTGGGGTTGGTCCAAATATAATGAGAGAAGAGAAATACAGACAAATATAATGGAGAGAAATAGAGATAAATATCGCCAACAATTTCAAAGAGTTTTTATCTAAAGGAAGCAAATAGAGAAAAATTGGGAGGAGGGACATCTGTTTTCCATATTTTTTAAGATGAAAGATTTTAGATCATATTTTATATTGCAATTGCTATTTATGTAGCAGTATTTAGTCCAGTATGAAAACATGCAGAATACTTAATAAATCTTAAAATAATAAAGGAAAGAAACTAATATCTGTTAGCTGCCTGCAAGAATTGAGATGAGAACAGCATAAAATCTTGTTTCTTCCTGGGAAAGTGCAATGAGAGCAAGAGGAAAGAGGGTAATTGTGGAAGTAGAAAAAAATAATGGATAACAGAAAGCAAAAGTGAATTACCTGAATTTTAAGTATTTACTTTTGAACTATGGTATTGAACTTCAATACACTAGACTTGATTGCACATTTTAATTGTCCATTTATAAAACAAGAATAGAACATATACCAAATCCTTACTATGCTAATCAATTATGGCACCACTTACGTTTTAAATTGGATAGGGCCTTAACACATCTCTTCAAAAAGCAGTCACAAAACTATTAAGAATAGCATGAAAAGTAAAATATATTTGTCACATCTCTTCTAAAAATTTAGTCCTAGGGCTAAACTAGCCTCCTATCTTATGTTTTTCTTTGGAGTTTAGTTACATATCAGGAAAGACTTTACTATACCTCTAAACAACTAATGCCAATATACCTCAAATTATTCATTGAAATACAAAGGGAAGGGATACTTCCAAATTTATTCTATGAATCCAGTGTCACACTCATACAAAAATCAGATAAGGACACATCAAGGAAAGAAAACAGACCAATATCCCTGATGAATACAGATATAAAAGTCTCTAATAAAATATTGGCAATTCATATTCAAACCACATGAAGATTCTACATCACGATCAAGTTGGTTCCATTCTGAGTTGCAGAGGTTTACCATATGCAAATCAATTGATATAATTTCTTACATAAATAAAAGTAAGGACAAAAATCATATGATTATCTTATTAGATGCAGAAAAGGCCTTGGACAAAATTTAGCACCATTCATGTTAAAAATACAGGAGAAACCATGTGTAGATGTAACTTACCTCAACATTGTAAAGGATGTATATGAAAAACCCAAAGCCAATATCATACTAAACAGAGAAAAATTAAAAGCAGTTCCTTTAAAATAAGGAACAAGATAAGGATATCCACTCTGACTTATCCTACTCACTATAGTATTTGAAATTTTAGCCAGAGCAATTAGACAAGAGAAAGAATTTAAAGAGATACAATAGGAAAGAATAATGCCAAATTATCACTGTTTGCAGATGATGTAATCTTATACTTAGAAGAGCCAAAAAAAAAATCCACCAGAAGACTCCTAGAGCTGATAAACATAGCAAAAATCAGGATACAAAATCAACATGTAATAATTGGTTTTTGAATGTTAAACCAACATTACTTTTCAGAGGCTAATCCGTATTTATTCTTGAATTATTATCCTTTGAATATATTGTTGAACTTGATTTTATTATCCTTTTTTTTCTTTTGGTGTTTGGAATCAAACCTAGCAATTTATGAATGCTAAGCAAGTGTTCTACCACTGAGCTAAATTCCAAGCCCCTTCTTATGCAATTTCAAGTGTTCCTTTATTAATTAGGGATATTGGTCTGTACTGTTTTTCTTTAAAATATCTATCAGATTTTGATGGGATTATTTCAGCTCCATGCAATTTGCTCAGCAGTGACTTCTCTTTCTTTCATTTCTCTAGAAATAATTGTGTAAGATTGGTATTGGTTTTGTTCCCCTTTTTGAATTTGTGACATAATTCAGCAGAAAAAATCTTTCTTATAATTTTCTTGTTGGAAAGTTTTCAAAATTAAGTCAAAATTTTAATAGATATAAAGCTGTAGTATATTAAATAATTACCCTTTCCCAATTTTATTTATATTTTAATAGTCAGAACCTATGAATTTTACCTTTACGTGCCAATGGTGGCTTTGCAGATATAAGTATGCTAAGGATTTTGAGATGGAGTCCCCTTCAGATCACTGAGGTGGGCCTACCTAACATAATCACAATTGTTCTTAGGAGAGAAAAGTAGGAAGTATCAGTCTTTCTCATTGAAATTGGTCTTTATTTTTAGTTCAATGAAACTTATTTCAGACTTCTAGCATCTAAAACTAAAAGAAAATTATTTTGTAATAGGTTTAGAAGCTCTAATAGTAATCACATGGTCATTTATAATATTTATGTCTTCCTAAATAATTGATTGCTTTATCATAATGAAATGGTTCTATTTATAATTCTCCTTGTCTTGTCTTGAATTCTACTCTTTTGTAATACCATGTAATCCAGACTTTTTGAACTTACTATGTGCATGGTATATGATTTACCATTTATTTAGCTTCAAATTATCTTTGTCTTTATATTTACAGTTAATTTTTTTCTCTTTTTATATGGAATACTCAGTGGCCATTCTAACAATTGCAATGTACATCCTTAATCTTCCACATTGTCTTTGAAGATATTAAGAGTAATAAATAATTACTCTTCACAATAAATGACAAAAAATACAACTTATCTCAAGATAATATCAGAATCGTGCAACATGTATTCATATAAATTAGGAGCAAAATGTAAAATGTATTGTTACTGATTCAAACAGTTTGTATTTCTGATGCCTCCCTCCCTTGGGGACATTTTCCTTTACTCCTCATTGGGCAAGGGTTTGAACGGATTCTTTTTTTTTTTTTTTTTTTTTGGTACCAAGGATTGGACTCAGGGGCACTCAACCACTGAGCCACATCCCCAGCTCTATTTTGTGTTTTATGTAGAGACAGGGTCTCACTGAGTTGCTTAGTGCCTCGCTGTTGCTGAGGCTGGCTTTGAACTCATTACCTTTTTAAAAAACTTATTTTTAGCTGTAGATGGATACAATACCTTTATTTTATTTATTTATATATTTTTATGCAGTGCTGAGGATTGACCCAGTTCCTCATATGTTCTGTCGTATTCACCATATTTGAGAAGCTATACAAAATATACACAATATACAATATTATACACTGTACATATTACATATATAATGTGTATTTAAAATGTACATAACATGTTTAAAGAATGTATTTGGGCTGGGGTTTTGGCTCAGTGGTAGAGTGCTTGCTAGGAATGTGTGAGGCACTGGGTTCAATTCTCAGCACCCACATGTAAATTAATAAAATAAAGGCATTCTGTCCATCTACAGCTAAAAAATAAAAATAAGAAGAATGTATTTTAAGTGGCACTTCAAGAGAAATATTATTATTTCACATATCCATCAATGTTATTCTGAGGGCTGAATCTTATCAAAAAGTATTGCCTGTTTACTTGTAATACATATTTTGATGCATTTAAAAATATCTTTTAAACTTACTTTTCACAATATCAGAATCAATTTTCTCTACCAAGTACAAGTACAATTATTTAACACTATTTTAGCCAACTATCTTGTGACTTATAATTGTTTATCTTTGTATTTCCTGAGTTGAAAGATGAAAGTATTTTATTTATCTGGAAAATGTCTCAGGTTTTTATGTCACTTGAATCTGAGTTTGCATCCTAGCTCTGCTGCTTATTAATTATGTGTCACCAAATTATCAAAATGTTTTAAGGTGAATATAATGATTCACTCTTGTAATACTAGCTACTGAGGAATATTAGACAGAAGTATCATAAATTTGAGACCAGTTTGTACAACTTAGCAAGAACCTATCTAAAATTTTTGAAAAAAAAGAGCTGAGGATGTAGCTCAGTGGTAGTGGGTCTCTGGTTCAATCCACATTAGTGCAAAAGAAAACAAAACTGAAACATTCTAAGTTTCAGTTTTGTTAGTTATAAAATCAGCTCATTTTAGTAATTAACTTTTAATGGTCTTTTGAGGATTGAATGAGATCACACAATACAAAGCTAAATACAGTGCCAATGGTACAATACATACGTAGGTGAGGAAATTTGTGTCAAGTAAATTTATTGATATTCAATATAAATGATAAATTCCTTATAAATGGAAGATAAATAAATCTGGCTTAGGATAATTCAGTCTTTCAGTGCCAAAGGCAAGGAAAGGGCCAATGTCTACAGGAATATAGATGTTGTCTTTCAGGAAAACAGGGACATAGACGTAAGTGAAGTCCGGGATAGGAGAATATATGGGAAAGGTAAAAGAGACAGGGAACTGAATTTAGCCTACTACTGGTCTATACAACAGTAATTGGCAGCACAGGAAATCTTACAACTTAAAAAATAATAATTTGGCAAATGTGTCTTCTGGTATGTTGAATTTCTCTTTAATTTTTTTTTGTTTTTTTAGTTGTAGATAACAGTGGAGTATAATTTGACTAATTTTTACAAACATGGAGCAAATCTTACTCTAATGAGTATCCCATTCTTGTGGTTGTAGATGATGTGGAGCTTCACTGTGGTGTATTCATATATGAACATAGGAAAGTCATATTTAATTCATTCTACTGTCTTTCCTATTCCCATCCACCTTCCCTTCATTCCCCTTTGTATAATCCAATGAACTTCTGTCTTCCCTCCCCCATCCTTATTATGTGTTAGCATCCACATATCAGAGAGAACATTCAGCCTTTGGTTTTTGGATTTTGCCTTCTTTCACATAGCATGATAGTCTCCAGTTCCATCCATATACAGGAAAGTGTCATAATTTCATTCTTCTTTATGGCTAAGTAATATTTGATTTTGTATATATAACACATTTTATTTATCCATTCATCTGTTGAAGGGCACCTAGTTTGGTTCCATTGTTTAGCCATTGTGAATTGAGCTGCTATAAACTTTGATGTGGCTGCCTCACTGTAGTATGCTAATTTTAAATGCTTTGGTAACATACTAAGGAGTGGGATAACTGCTGGGTCAAATGGTGGTTCCATTTCAAGATTTTTGAGGAATTTACATGCTCCTTTCTAGAGTGGTTGCATCAATGCAGTCTCACCAGCAATATGTGTACTTTCCCCCCAAATCTTCACTAACATTTATTGTTGCTTGTATTTATTTTTTTTTAATATTTATTTTTTAGTTGTAGGTGGACACAATAGCTTTATTTTATTTTTATGTGGTGCTGAGGATCGAAGCCAGTGCCTCTCGCGTGCTAGGCGAGCACACTACCACTGCGCCATAACCCCAGCCCCCTGTCGCTTGTATTTCTGATAATTGCCATGTTTTTTTGTGGTGCTGATGATTGAACCCAGGGCCTCATGCACACTAGGCAAGCTAGGCATGCACGCTACCACTGAGCCACATCCCCAGCCTCAGTTTGCCATTCTGACTGGAGTGAGATGGAATCTCAGTGTAGTTTTAGTTTGAATTTCTCTAATTGCTAGAGATGTTGAACATTTTTTCATATATTTGTCAGCCATTTGTATTTCTTCTGTTCCTTTGCCCATTTATTGGTTGTTTTTTATTTTTTTTGGTGTTAAGTTTTTTGTTCTTTATATATCCTGGAGATTAGTGCTCTGTTTGAGGTGCATGTGGTAAAGATTTTTTCCCATTCTGTAGGCTTTCTCACGTTATTGATTGTTTTCTTTATGGAGAAGCTTTTTAGTTTGAATCAATCCCATTTATTGATTCCTGATTTTAGTTTTAGATGGATGCAATACCTTCCTTTTATTAATTAATTAATTATTATATGGTGGTAAGGATTGAACCCAGTGCCTCACATGTTCTAGGCAAGTACTCTACCACTGAGCTACAACCCTAACCCCTGTATCCATTTTCTTTCTTTCTTTTGCCTAATTGCTCTGGCTAGAGTTTCAATGACTATGTTGAATAGAAGTAGTGAAAGAAGGCATCTCTGATTTGTTCCAGTTTTTAGAGGGAATGCTTTCAGTTTTTATCCATTTAGAATGATATTGGTTTGGGGTTTAGCATATATAGCTTTTACAATGTTGAGGTATGTTGCTACTTTCTGGAGTTTTTCTAGTGATTTGAATATGAATGTGTGGTATATTTTGTCAAATGCTTTTTCTGCATCTGTTGAGATGATCATGTGATTCTTGTCTTCAAGTCTACTGATGTGGTGAATTATTGATAGGTTGGATTTCAATGAATTGATTTTTATCAAATTGGTCTGCTTCGAGAGTTCAGTGACTGGTAAACTATAATTTTGCTTCAGTTTGTATTCAGTAAAATGGCAGAATAAGAGGTCCCCTGCTCATAAGCCTCCACAGGAACATTAATTTGTAACCATCTTGGACAAATGTGCCTTTTTGGACTGGTGGGATCCAGGTAGGAGATTGTGAATCTGCAGTGGAGCCCAAGACCAAGGAGGGCTGTTTGTAAGGGCAGGTCACACACAGGTAGGAGGCTCGCTGATTGGGTCTCACCTGCAGATCTGAAAATGACTTTATGTCCTTGTGGACTCAGCTGCAGGCTCATTTGACCTTCATCATGCTACCAGAACTCTCCACCAAGAGACTTAAGGGGAGTCATGCCCACTTGTGCCTTGAGTGACTGGCATCCTGACCTCAGTTCTAGCTGTGGACCATGAAACATTCCTATTAGCTAGGTCTCCTCTTAGCTACAGTCTGTGAGTGGATCCATACATCTAGGAACCTAGAGGGAGACATACTCATCTGTGTTACCAGAACAGGCCTTCAGATCTTTTTCTTAGCTGTATAACCTGAAGCAACCCTGTGACTTTTCAA
This sequence comes from Xerus rutilus, assembly GCA_028644305.1. Classification (NCBI taxonomy): domain Eukaryota; kingdom Metazoa; phylum Chordata; class Mammalia; order Rodentia; family Sciuridae; genus Xerus; species Xerus rutilus. The sequence goes on from CM053417.1 coordinate 6,770,929, forward strand.
GTACATCTCATTCATAGTCCAGGGCCAGTCCTGTGCCTTTAGGGCCACACCCAGTGACACTAAGATCTCTCCCTGGACCCAGAGGAAGCCACATTTATTTATGCACTTGAAAAAAAGCCTTTTGTCTGCAGTCCCAATTGGGAAACCTGATGTGGATTTTTATCCCAGAGCCAAACTTACTGACAAGGTCAAAGAAGGAATCTAGTCCACCCAAGACCAGACAAAATCCATGATGCTTATTGGTCCCTAGTAAATGGGCTGCCAATTGTGAATCTACTATAGACTTAGTTGTAGCGATATGACCCAGCTCCAACACCATTTGACTGATCTTGGAGATAATCCCATTAGCCTTTATCTTTATCTGCACAAACTAGTCTTTAAAGAATAAAAGAGGTGTTTATTCCTTCAAATGCTCAGACACCTAGATAAGGAATAACCAAACAAATATGACAAACTACAGGAAAATAATAAAGTTCCAGAACTGAATCCAAAGAAGATCTAAACTTTGGCTGAAAAATAATTCAAAGTAATCATCTTAATGAAGCTCAGTGAGTTTTGAAACATAGATAACTAAATGCAATTAGGAAAACAGTGTAAAGTGACATAGGAAGTTCAATAAAGAAATTTCAGAAACTTAAAATTAATCAAATAGAAACCTAGGTTCTGAAAATACCAGAAAAAACTAATAAAATTAATAGAGAGCTTCAACAGCAGACTTGATCATATGGTAGAAAGAAAGAATGATCTTGAAGACAGGTTACCTAAAATTATCCATTTAGAGGAATTAAAAGAAAAAAAGCATGAAAATGACTGAAGAACACATAAGGGAACCATAGAACACTATCAGGAATATTATATGGACATCCACACTTGTGTGAGTCAATAGACCCTAAGCAAATTTAACCTAAAGAATCATCCCAGATTTGTTATAATAAAATTGTGAAAAGTCAAACACAAAGAGAACATTGAAAGTTATCAAGAGAATACACATTGTCACACATGCAGAAAGCCACATATGACTGTCAGCACAATTAACACACTTCACAACAATAACCTTGCATGCCAGGTTGGAGACAGATTATATATTCAGAGTGCTAAAAGGAAAAAAAAAAAACCCTGCCAACTAAGAGTACTGCCCCAAGAAAATAATTTTTTCAGAAATGAAGGACGGAAAATGACATTCACAGATAAACAAAATTGAGGAGAATTTATCACCACTAGACCTGACTTATAATAAATACTATAGAAAGTTCTTCAGTTTGAATAAAAGAATGTAAAGTCCAACAATAGAAACATATGAAAGTATAAAATACACTGGTTAATGTAAATATATAATCAAATTCAGATTACTCTAGTGCAATTTTAAGTAGCTTATAAATCACTTTTTTTTGGTACCAGGGATTGAACTCAGGGGCACTTGACCACTGAGCCACATCCCCAGCCCTATTTTGTGTTTTATGTAGAGACAGGGTCTCACTGAGTTGCTTAGCACCTGGCTGTTGCTGAGGCTGGCTGTGAACTCCCCATTCTCCTGTCTCAGCCTCCCAAAGTGCTGGGATTATAGGCATGCACCACTGCATCCAGCTTATAAATTATTTTTAAGTCTAAAATGAAAGTTAAGAAACAAAATGTTAAACATAATTATAGCTATAATAATCTCAAATTGATACATGGTATCTGTGTGATATTAATACCATAAAATGTGATCTGTAGGAGAATTAGAATTTTGTATGTAATTGAAGTTAAATTGTTAACAGCTTAATAGAATGCTGTATCTATTACATATACAACTTCTATGACATACACAAAATATAAAGAGAAAGGAAAAATTTTACAAAAGAAAAATCATAAAGGGCCAGGCATGGTGGCACAGCCTTGGAATCTCAGTAGCTCTGGAGGCTGAGGTGGGAGGATCGCCAGTTCAAAGCCAGCCTCAGCAATGGCAAGGGGCTAAGAAACTCAGGGAGACCCTGTCTCTAAATAAAATACAAAACAGGGCTGGGGATGTGGCTCAGTGGCCACATGCCCCTGAGTTCAATCCCTGGAACCACTGCTCACCCACCAAAAAAGAGAAAAATCACAAAGGAATATAAGAGAGGTAGAAAGGAATAATATAGCCACAAAATAGTCATAAAACAATTAACAAAATGTTAATAGTACTTATGTATCAAAATTACTTTATATGTGGGCTGGGGTTGTGACTCGGTAGTAGAGACTTGCCTTGCACGTGTGACGTACTGGGTTCGATCCTCAGCACCACATAAAAATAAATAAAGATATTGTGCTCATCTACAACTAAATAAATAACTTAAAAAATTACCTTATATGTAAATATACTAAATTCTGCAATCAAAAGACATAGTGGCTGAATGAATTAAAAAATTAATGATATCCAACAATATGCTTTCCACAAGAGACTTTAGACTTGAGGATGGATATAGGCTAAAAGTGAAGGGATGGGAAAATACACTCTGTGCAAATGTTAACAAAATCCTCAGGTGTGGATATATTTATAGTAGGTAAAACTTTTTGTCATTTATAAATTAAAAATAGAACTACTATATGACCCCAAAATCTCATCACTCTTTATATACCTAAAGCAATTGAAATCAGCATGTCAGAGAGATATCTACACTTCTATTTTTATTGTAGCAATTTTATGATAGCTGATACACGGAGTCAAACTGAATTTCTATCAATAGATGAATGGATAAAGAAAATATGGTATATGTATACACAATGAAATATTATTCAGCCATAAAAAGTATGAAATCCTGCCATGTGCAATAACACAGGTGGAACTGGAAATAATTGTGCTAAGTGAAATAAGCCACACATAGAAAGACAAATACTACATGGTATTCTCTGTAGAATTTGAAAAAGTTTATCTCATGGATATATAGAGTAGAATGGTAGTTATAGAGTAGAGTGGTAGTTACTAGAGGCTGCAGAGTGGATAGGAGTGGGGCTATGGAGAGGTTGGTCAATGGATAATTTTCAAGTTGATAGGAAGAATAAATTCTTATGTCCTATTGCACAGTAGGGTGACTATAAGTTAACAATAATGAATTATATATTTCAAAATAGCTGAAAAAGAGTAGATATTAATGTTTTTCCCTCAAAAATGATAAATATTTGAGTTGAGGGATGTACTAATTATGCTGATCATTACACAATCTATTATGTGTCAGAACATCACTTTGAATCCCATAGATTTATGCAATTATTATGTGTCCATTAAAAATAAAAAAAAATCTGTCCCAAGACACAAAGAAGTTTACTATATAATGATAAAGAAGTCAATTCATGATGAGGTTATAATAATCATGAATTTTTACATATCCAACTTTGAAATACTTCAATATAAAAAACAAATATTACAACTGAAGGAAAAAATAGACAGCAATACAGTAATAGTAGAGCACTTAATACCCCACTTTCAATAATAAATAGATAAATGAGTCATAAACTCTGCATAGAAACAGCAGACCTTCATAACATTGAAGACTAATGGAAATAAAGGACATATATGGAATATTCAATCTAACGAGATTAGAACACACATTCTTTTCTAGTCCACATGGAACATTCTGGTCATTAGATCATGTTGGACCAGAAAACAAGACAACAAATTTAAGAAAATTTGAAATAATATAAAATATCCTTTTTAACCACAGTGGTACATGAAATCAAAAACAGGAAGAATTTTGGAAAATTCACAAATGTATGAAAATTTAATAACACACTCCTGAGCAACTAATTGCTCAAGAAGAAATTGAAAGGGAAATTAAAATTTATTGTAAGGATGAGTATAGAAAATCGAAATACGAAGACTTATGAGACATAGCAAAAGCAGTCTTAAGAGGAAAGCATATAGCCATAAATGTATACAGTAGGAAAAAAGATCTCATATAAACAACCTAAAAGTATACCTCCAGGAACTAGAAAAAATGGAGGTGAGAAATAAACTGAAAAAGGTTAAGGAAAAAACCCCACAAAGATAACAAAATTAGCATTCCTTTAGTTACACTGATAAAAAAGAAGATTCACATAAATTTAGAAAGAAAAGAAAGCATTGCAATTGATTACACAGATATACAAAGTATTATAAGAGACTACTACCATGGACAATTACATACCAACCAATTGAAATACTTAAGGAAAAATGAATGGTTTCCTAGAAGCACACACTTTCCACAATGGAATCACAAAAAAAATTAAAAATGTAACTAAAACAATAATTAATAAAATGAATCAGTAATCAAAATCCTCTCAACAAATAAATGTATATGACCTGATTGCTTCACTAGGGAACTCTACCAACTATTTAAATATTAATTATTGCAAACTTTTCTCAAACAGTTCCAAAAACTTGAAGAGGAAGGAAAAATTCCAACTCATTTTGGGAGGTCAGCATCACCCTCACACCCAAACCAGATAAGAACACTGTAAAGCCATACTGAGAAAGAGCAAAGTTGAAGTCGTCACACTTCCTGGTTCAAAGTACATTATAAAGCTGCAGTAATCAAAACAATATGGTTCTGGCATGAAACAGAATAATAGTGGGGAATCAAGAACCCAGAACTAACTTCACACATATACAATCAATAAATATTTAACAAGGGCCTTAGGAAATACACAATAGGGGAGGGCTAACCTGTTCAATAAATGGAGCTTAGAATACTGGATATCCACATGTGAAACAAAGAAATTACACAACTAGCTCTCACCATGTGCAAAAAAACCCCCTCAGAATTGTCAAAGAATTAAATAAAAAGCCTGAAACCATAAAAGTCCTAGAAGCAAACAGGGGAAAAAGTCTCTTCGACATTGGTGTTTGTAATAATCTTTTGGATAACAACAAAAGTAAGAATAAAGAAATAGGACTAATTCAAACAAAAAAGTTCTACACAGCAAAGGAAACATGAAATTAAAAGACATCTGTGATATAAGAAAATATTTGAATATCACGTATCTGTTAAGAGATTAATATGAAAAAATTATGAGGAACAAAATAACTAAAAATGTAACAAATCAAAATCAAATAACCCAATTAAGAAATGGCCAATATGGGCTGGGGTGATGGCTCAGTGGTAGAGCACTTGCCTAGCATGTGTGACGCACTGGGTTCGATTCTTAGCACCACATATACGTAAATAAAATAAAGTCCATTGACAACTAAAAAATAAAAATAAAAAAAAAGAAATGGCCAATAGACCTGAAAAGACATTTCTCAAAATAAGACATACAAATGGCCAACATGTATATGAGAAGGTCTTCAACATCACTAATTATGAGAAAGATGCCAATGTAAACCACAATGAGATATCACCTCACTTCTATGATGGCTATATCAAAAAGACAAGAGATAGCAAGTATTGGTAGAGGTATGAGGAAAAGGGAGCCATCATATACTGTTGCTAGAAATGTAAATGAATATAGACATAGTGGAAAACTGTATAGAGATTTCTAAAAAATTAAAAATAGAACTAATATATGACCCTGTGATCTTACTCCTAGTTATTTGTGCTTTTGTACCATTATTCACAATGGCCAAAATATAGAATCTACCTAATTATCCATAGATGAATAAATGAATAAATAAAATATAGTATATATACAATGGAACATTATTAAGCCATAAAAAAGAAATTGTGCCACTTGTGACAACATAAATAAACCTGAATGATATAATGTTAAGTAAAATAAGTCAGAGAGAGATCATTACATGATCTCACTTGTATGTGGAATCTTAAAAAAAAATGAATCAAGGAAGCACAGAGTAGAAAAGTGATCATCAGTGTTACTGTCATTTATAAAATTTATATATTATTATGATTTAATATATAGCATGGTGACTAAAGTTAACAATAATTAAAAACTTGAAGGTTATAAAGTATTCTCACCACAAATACACATATAACCAGTAGCAAGTATATAAGGTGATTTTATGTTAGTTAACTTGATTGTAGTAATCATTTTATATACACTTCATCAAATCATATCATAAACCTTGAACATATACAATTTTTATTGATTATAACTCAGTAAGTTGGAAAATATTTTTTCATTTGTTTATTTTGAAATTTATCTTTGTTTTAGTTAAATTTTTATAGAACAAATATTTTTCAAATTGCACATGAAATATGTGCTTGTTGTAACAAGTGAAACAACACATTACATCTGGGTAGCCCAACCTTATGTGCTATATTAACCACTGTACTTTTCCCCATTTACATGAATACACATATACTTTTGTACACACTTAACAATAAGAATTATGTACACTTTTATAACAATAAGAATAATTTTTTATAACTTTTTTTATAACTTTTTTTGCAAATAAATGTATAAACATGTCAGGTATAAGGCAGGACAGAATGCTCTAACCTCTGGCAGAATGACAACCACATAGGCAATTTAAAGACCTTGGAATTCAATTATTTAAAAGACTACTGTGTTGACCACACCAAATATGTCTTCAAAATTTCAGGCAAGACCTGCTGGTTTGGTACCCCATGACTTCAAAGAAATATACATTGTGAAACATAAAATTGCACAGCTAAGCAAAGGGAAATCTCTTTTGTTTCACACATAAAGAATAGCAAGAATAATTAAGCAATCATCTGTGATGCTGATTCTAATTTGAGGCAAGATTAGAGATCAGGAAGTATTGAGATCTTATAAACAAGTAATATTGTGGTTAAAAAGGCACTTTCTGTTTAAATAAAATGCATTCAAATTATGCCTCAGTATTCTTGAGTTTTACAAAATTGGGTACAAGAGCTCAACTTCTGTCTGTCCCATTAGCTTTCATTTAAAAATGAAAATTCTCTTACCATAGATATTGAATGCCTACAGTATATTAAGATCTATGCTAGGATTTAGGATTCAATAATGAATAACAAAATGGAGCAGGATGACTCATGCCTGTAGTCCCATCTACTCAGGAGGTTGATTCAGGAGGATTACTTGAGTCCAGAGTTTGACATCAGCCTGGGCAACATATTCCTTTTTTCAAACAAACAAAAATCTGAACTACAGATGTATAGACCCTACAAGTTCGTGGGAGAAATCTAAAACTAACCAAAACAAGAGAAGAAAAAAAGAATTACAAGTTGAAATAAATGTTATGATGAAAACTGGCAAGAGAGAGAGAATAGCATGGTGATAACAGTTTAGGCACTATAATACCTGATTTTAAACTATGGAGGCATAGTCAGAAAAATAGCATGGGTTTGGGATAGAAACAGACAGATAGATAAATGGAACAGAATAGAGGACCAAAAAATAAAGTCATGCACTTTAGCCAGATTCTTAACAAAGATGCTAAAAATATAAACTGGAGAAAGCAGCCTCTGAAACAAATGGTTCTCAAAAACCTGGATATCCACATGGAGTTTGAAACTACACCACTGTCCCCTTGAAGAAAAATCAAATAAAATGGATCAAAGACCTTAATGTAATACCTGGAACTCGTCTGAAACTACTTACAGAAAAATAGGGGAGACACTTCAAGATATTGGCTCAGGCAATGATTTTGATGATAGGACTCTAAACACACAGGAATCAAAGGCAAGAACTGACAAATGGATTACAAGAAACTGAAAAGTTTTTCTTTTTCTTTTTCTTTCTTTTTCTTTGTACAGCAAAGAAAACAATCAATGGAGTAAAGAAAATACCTAAAGAATGGGAGGATTTTGGGCTAGCTATTCCTCTCACAGAAGATTAATATCTAGAATATATAAAGAATTTTAAAAAATACAAAAACAAGTAATCAGTCAATGGGCAAATGATGTGATCAGACACTTACAAATGAAGTACAGATGGCCAATAAATATTTTATAAAAATGCTCAATTTCATTAGCTATCGGGAAAATGCAAATTATACTACAATAAGATTCAATCTTCCCCAGTTAAAAAAGCTATTCTAAAAATTGATAAGTAAATAACAAATGCTGGCAAGGATTAAAGAACATGGAACCTTTATACACTGTTGGTAGTAATATAAATTAGTTACAGCCACTATGGAAAACAGTATGCAGGTTCCTCAAAAGACTAAAAATACACTTATCATATGATCCAGCTATTCCACTCCCGGATATATATATGAAATTCAATTGGCATACAAAAGAAATAAGTGCATACTCGTGTTTATTGAGGCACTATTCACAATATCCATGATATGGATCAGCCTATGTGCATATCAACAGATAAACATAATGAAAATATGGTATATATACACAATGGAGTTTCAATCAAACAAAGAATTAAATTCTGTCATTTCAGGAAAATGGATGTAACTATAGAACATCATGTTAAGTGAAATAAGTCAGACACAGACAAGTATTGTATGCTCTTTCTACCAAAAAAAAAGTGACCTGAAAGTAGAAAAGGGACCATTCAGTTCAGGAAAGGGAAGGGGTTGGGAGGGGGCATAGGGGAAGAGACAAGAGAGGGAGGGTGGACATGAGCAATGTACATTAATTGTACATATATGAAAATGTCACAATGAATCCCATCAGTTTGTACAATTAATGTATTTTATTTAAAAAATTCTTTTAGTTATACATGGACATAGTCTCTTTATTTTGTTTATTTTTATGTGGTTCTGAGCATCGAACCCAGTACCTCACACATGCAAAGCAAGCGCTCTGCCACTGAGCCACAACCTCAACCCTGTATATTATTTTTTGAAAGTATAGGCTTTGGATCCCATTCCCACTTTGTCATTGACTGCCTTCATGGCCTTGGATAAATCATGTAACAGCTTCCTGGCTTCATTTTCTTATTTGTAAAGTCATTTTATGCAAATCTTTGTGATAAAGTTGTGAGAATTAAATGAGTTATTAAATGAAATGCTCTTATAATACTGCCTTGCACATAGTAAGTACTTGATAACAAGTTAGTTTTTATTTTTATAACTTACAGAGTTGATGTATGAATTAACAAACTTGCCTTCTAAGAATGAAGGTATAAAATAAATGTAAAGCAAGGCAAATCTATCTGCCATTATCTTTATTATATCCTGTGTTATAGAAATAGCAAACTAAAATTTGTAGGTCACACCATGATGTGTCATGTCTGAGCCTGGAATGCCCTCCTAGTCCCACATTCCTTACATTCAGCCTTGTGAATTATTTTTCCTATTTATGGTCGGATATCACCAGTTCCAAAAAGTCACGTCTGCTTCTCTTTCCTCTCAGATACCTTATCATACAGGATTTCATGTTCTGACATTGTATTCTTATTTGTTTCCATGGTTCACTCCCATAAGAAGCTGTTCAATATCTCAAAGACAGGGACTTGGTTTCATACACATCTCTCCATCTCCACAAGATCCGTAGTGGCTAATGCACAGAAGATTTTTAAATATTATTTGTTGAATGATTGAGTGGATAAATGAATTTTTTCATTGGCATCTTTCGAACTTACAGCAATTACTCAAATGAGGAGATGAATTTGTGATGTAGTGAAGTACAGTATGTAATAAAATTAGGTATGAGAAACAGCATTAACACTGATTGCTAGCTTTTTCAAAATACCATATTTAATCTCTTTAACAACCCTGTTAGATAATTCCAATTATTATACACATTTTCAGAAGTAGAAAATGAGGCTTGAAGAAGTTTAAGCTGATTGCTCCAGATCATATAATGTTTACTTTTTTATTTTATGTTTTTTATTTATTTTTGCAATGCTGATGATCAAACCAAGAGTTTCATGCATGATAGGCAAATGTTCTACCACTGAGCCACATCCTTTACTATATATACCTAATAAAACCATTTGTGTTTTGCTATATACTACTTAAGCTTTTATTAGCTACAGTGGCATTGTGTTAGACTGTGATACTTGAAATAGGTTATGATAAAACAATAATTGAGATAATTTAAAGTTTTATGGCTAAATAAACCTGAGCAGTACTACACCCTGCTCTTGAGTATGCATGATATACTTAACATATAACAACTTTAAAAAGCTCTATACAAACAGATATAATTGCTTTTCTTAATACAGCCTAGACTAATTGGCAGACCTCTGTTACAAACACAATACCTTTACTCATTTCTGAATGCCCTCATTGATGACTGTTGAGATACCAGATTTACATTGTTTGTCATCTTCTATTTAGAAACAGTAACCAGTTACTTTAGAGTAAATGAGATTCTTAGTCATCACACCATCCTTGGAAGTATAGGCTTATAAAGCTCAACTATGGGGGCTGTGTCAGTCAGTATCATAATCATCTTTCATGCTGTGCTCTTGTTTCCATAGATATTATGATTTTATCATCATTATGAATATTTTGATTTAAAGAACTGTATTATTAGAATAACTTAGTAACTAGTCTTATTTTTCTCCATAATTAAGTAACATTATAGTAAAAATTTTATCTCGAATAGCACTTCTGCTAGATTTTCCCACAGCCAATTTTGTAACAAAACCTAGATGCTGCCATAATCAACAGGACAGTGAGCAAGGATATTAAATGCCTTTCAAAGACTTAAAATAGACTCAGTTAATTAAGTATATTATTATTGCTATTTTGGTTCTTTTAAGTTTTTTGAGTTCTTTATATATCCTGGAGATTAATGTTGTATCTGAGGTGGCAAAGATATTCTCCAATTCTGCAGACTCTCTCTTCACACTCTTGATTGTTTCCTTTGCTGTGAAGAAGTTTTTAGTTTGATGCTATTCCATTTATTGACTATTGATTTTACTTCTTGTGCTTTAGGAGGAAGTCACTTTCTGAGCTGATATGTTGGAGTGTTGGGCCTACATTTTCTTCTAGCAGGTGAAGGATTTCTGGTCTAATACCTAAGTCCTTGATCCACTTTGAGTTCTTTGTACCATGAGAGATAGGGGTTAAATTTGATTTTGCTACATACTGATATCCAGTTTTCTTAGCACCATTTGTTGAAGAGGCTATCTTTTCTCCAATAAATGTTTATGGTGTCTTTGTCTAGTATGAGATACCTGTATATTTGTGGGTTTGTCTCTGCATCATCTTTTCTGTTCCATTGGTCTTTCCTGTTTTGGTGCCAATATCATGCTGTTTTTGTTACTATAGCTCTGTAGTATAATTTAAAGTCTGGTGCTGTGATGACTCCTGCTTTGCTTTTCTAAGCATTGTTTTGGCTATTCTGGGTTTTTTATTTTTCCAAATTAATTTCATAACTGCTTTTTCTATTTCTATTAAGAACACCATTGAGATTTTCATGGAAACTGCATTGAATCTTTATAGTGATTTTGGTAGTATGTCCATTTTAACAATATTAATTCTGCCTATCCACAAACATGGGAGGTCTTTCCATCTCCTAAGGTCTTCAATTTCTTTCTTTAGTGCTCTGTAGTTTTTATTGTAGAGGTCATTCACTTCTTTTTTTAGATTGATTCTCAAATAATTTTTTGAGGCTACTGTGAATGGGATAGTTTTCCTAATTTCCCTGTCAGTTGATTTGTCATTGTAGTATAGGAACACAATTGATTTATGAGTGTTAATTTTGTCAAATTGATTCTGCATTTTTTCCCATTTCCTGTTCCTCTTTTCTCCATCACCCTCAATCTTCTACCCCGTGGATCTTCCCTCTGTCTTTACATCTGAGCCCCTGATTTTTCCCCTTACTTTGCCCTTGTGTCCACATATGAGAGAAAACATTCAATCCTTCATTTTCTGAATCTCCACTCTGTTTTCTAGAGTGGTTTTATTAATTTGCCATCCCACTAACAATGTTTAAGTGTATTTTATCTCCCACAGCCTCACCAGCATTTCTTATTATTTCTATTCTTGATAATTGCCATTCTGACTAGAGTGAGATGAAACCTTAATGCTGTTTTGATTTATATGCACCTAATTGTTAGAAATGTTCAACATATTTTTCACATATTTGTTAGCCATTTTTGTTTCTTCTTTTGAGAAATGTCTGTTTGGTTCTTTTGCCCATTTATTGATTGGATTATTTGTATTTATTGTGTTAAGCTTTGTGTATATATATATATATTTATATTAATCAATATGTACTAACATTAATTAATACAATATAATATATATTAAATTAATATATATATTAATCCTCTGTCAGAGGAATAGTTGGCAGCTGGCAAAAGATTTTCCCCTATTCTATAGGCTTTCAGTTCACATTCCTATTTCCTTTGCTGTGAAGAAGTTTTTAATTTGATGTTGCCTCACTTATCAATTCTTGGTTTTATTTCTCATGCTTTTGGGACTTGTTATGTAAGTCAGTACTTGTGCCTATATGATAGAGTGTTGACTCTGTGTTTTCTTCCAGCAGTTGCAAGCTTTCCAGTCTAATTCCTAAGTCTTTGATTCATTTTGAATTTATTTTTTTTCAGGGTAAAAGATAGGCATCTAATTTCATTCTTATACATATGCATATCTAGTTTTCCCAGCAGCAGTTGTTAAAAAGGCTGTCTTTTCTCCAATATATATTTTTGGCATTTTTGTCAAGTATCAGATGGCTGTTAGCATGTAGCTTTGTGTTTGTGTCTTCTATTCTGTTCTATTGGTCTTCATGCCTGTTTTTATGCCAAAACCATGCTAGTTTTGCTACTGGGCTCTGTAGTATAATTTGAGATCAGGTATTGTGATGTCTTCAGCATCACTTTTCTTATTCAGAATTGCTTTGGCTATTCTGGGTTTCTTATTCTTCCAAATGAATTTAAGGACGTTTTTTTCAGTTCTGTGAAGAATGTCATTGGTGTTTTGATGGTGAAAACATATAATGCATTATTATTAACTCTTGTCACTATGTAGTGCAATAGATACAAAGTCTCATTTAGACAGACAGAATATGTTCAGTTTAGAATATATTTTGATCACTTATCTTATTGGCATTTGGGGCCAAAATTAAAATTTAGCTTTATTTAATTCATCTAAAGGTATCTTTCACCCCATCTCTCAAAATGTTTTGAATTTACTTATCATTAATCTCTTTCTTGAAGTTGTAACTTTATTCTATTGAAAATTCAATTCTTTTTTTTTTTTTTTTTTGGTACCGGGGATTGAACTCAGGGGCAGTCAACCACTGAGCCACATCTTGAGCCCCATTTTGTGTTTTATGTAGAGACAGGGTCTCACTGAGTTGCTTAGCACTTAGTTGCTGAGGCTGGCTTTGAACTTGCAATTCTTCTGTCTCAGTCTCCCAAAGTGCTGGGATTATAGGTGTGCACCACCACGCTCAGCTTGAAAATTCAATTCTTGAAATACATACTAAAACATGAATCAGTGATATAAATTAACTTGTGATTTTACAAGCCTGTTGTCTTGATGTTTTAATATTTTTATTGTTTTTTTAATTATATATGAGAGTAGAATCCATTTTGATATAATTATACAAGCATGGAGTATATCTTATTCTAATTATGATCTCAGTCTTGTGGGTTTACACAATGATGAGATTCACTGCGTTGTATTCACATATGTACATAGGAATATTATGTCAGATTCATTCCACCATCTTTCTTATTTCTATCTCTTTTCCCTTCCCTTCATTACCCTTAGTATAATCCACTGAAATTTTATTTCCCTCTCCCCCTATTATTGTGGGTTAGCTTCTGTATATCAGAGAAAACATTTGACTTTTGGTTTTGGGGGATTGGTTTATTTCACTTAGCATGATAGTCTCCAGATCCACCCACTCACCAGAAAATGTCCTAAATTTTTTGAAGAAGATAGTATATTATGTTACTGATTTGGATTTAATATCCTGCTTTGTTAATTAAGACATAACTTCCCTTTACATTTTAAAAAAGGCTAGTAATACCTTTGTTATCAAAGCAGAATCCTTACTTTAATGATTTGTGAATTACCTAGGAAAAACTGTTTCTTTACAAAAACAGATTTATTGAGGTATAATTAATATATAAAAGTTTCAAATAAGGAAATGAATTGATATGCTTTAGATTTGCATATACCCATGAAACCATAACTATGATCTAGGTAATAGTCTTCAAAAAAAAACAGGAAAGAAAAAACTGTTTTACCCCGTTGAAATTGTAGTTTTGAAATTATCAACCACAATGGCCCAATAGCGAGGATATTTTCAGCTCTATGCCACTGAATTTGTTTTGCTTTGGAAAATTTTGACCTACACCTGAGCTCATCTACATGCCTGCCAGCTTATTATCTTTGTTTCAACACTGTCATTAACAAATCTCATCTTTTTGATTAACCTGAACTCCTGGAAAGATTTACCGTCATTATTTTCTGTGGTGATTTTTCTCATTGATAGGAAAGAAGATATGATAAAGTCAAGAAAAAGAAAAGTGTGATCCTCATACAAATAATGCTTTAGCTTTTTTCTCATTTCCATTTTTCTCTGAGATGTATTTACAGTTTGTATTTCTGGAAAACCTTTTTCATTACATGATGCATAAACATGAAGAATGTGTATTGATATCTATGCTGTTTGTGGTTGGTTTGCTTTTTATGCCTATATTTTCTTGCCCTTGGCAAGAAATAAAAGTGATTTTAGCAGTTTTCCTCACTGCCTTTTTATGAGTATAAAAAAGTACTTGTCCTTATTATTTTTCATAGATCTTTTAGTAAAGCAGTTGTCAAATAAAACCTTTCCTCTCTGGGTTGTTGATTTTATGGTCACAACCAGAAGGTGGGTGATTTTAATCATTTGACAACATATTAGGATGAAAGCAAAAAGAAATGGATATGTGCATGTCTTCAAATGTGCACTGTACACCAAAAGAGCAGGATGAATGCATGCCTTGATAAATACCTGGTGTTTCTTTGTCTATCAAACTTCTGTTGAATCTCCTTAAGGAGTTAAAAAAATCTAGGCAGAGATGCTGCCATCTGCTATGGCCCACAGCACAGGCAGCCCAGAGTAAATGCCAAGAGTTTTATTGAGATCTTTTTTCTGTATTTGTTACTGCATCTGCTCCCATTCATTGCACTAGATGTCAGCTGATGCAGATAGATAGAGGAAAGTGATTGAAACATATAGATTTCAAATGGCAAAGTGAGAGGCTATCTGAAAGCATTTTATGTCTTTGTATTTGTTTCCTGAAGTTTAATGAACACAGAAGGCAGCCAAGATTGACAAGCAGGAATGCTCCAGTGTGAGCTGCCAGAGAGTGCTTACTACTCTGACTCTTTTATTAGTACCAAGAGGCAGGACCTCAGGCACATAATGCACATCTTCCCAACAAGTTGGAATAAAATTATCAGTGTACCTTCTGCTACTATATATTTTCTTAGTACTCTTTTGTATTCTGTTTGGTTGTTCACCCTCATACGATCAGAATTCACTCAGGAGTTATTCATCATCTCATGTTTTGATGGATGGACATTCACTGTTCTTCAAACTCTGCAATTCAGTTATTACCATTCACATTGGACTCAGAGATAACCAATAAAGAAGGATGATGTGGGGCTGGGGTTGTGGATCTTCAACACCACATAAAAATAAGTAAACAAAATAAAGACACTGTGTCCATGTATAACTAAAAAATAAAAAAAGAAGGATGATGTGTAGTCTCTAGAGCATAAAGAGACAAGAATATGTAAGAGTCATACTACAGAGGATATAGTTATATATATTAGAGGGATTAGAAATGATGTAAAACTGAAGCATTGGGGAAGATGAAAAAGATGACCATTTAGCTCCACAGAAGAGATGGGCATACAATGGGTACATTCTTTTTTTAAAAAATATTTTCAGTTGTAGATGGACACAGTATCTTTGTTATATTTATTTTTATGTGGTGCTAAGGATTGAACCCAGTGCCTCACGCATGCTAGGTTAAGCACTCTATCACTGAGCCACAACCCCAGCTCCAGTAGCTACATTTTTTAATGATTCAAAGTGTTGTGTTCTGAATTTCATGTGCAATACTCTGGGAACATTTGGCCTGTGTTTCCAATATTTAACTCAAATTTTACTCAAATACACTTGTTTAAGAGGTGAATATATTGGACATTTTTCATATAATCCTGTGAAACTCAGGGAGCTAGAATGAGAAATATGCCAACCATAATATTTTTCTTTTTTTTTAAATCATAAACACGTTTTTTGTTCTTTTTAGATACACAGTTTCTTTTGGTAGGCACAGGGTCTCTGATCCAATGCCTAGGTCCTTGATCCACTTTGAGTTGAATTTTGTGCATGGTGAGAGATTGGGGTTTAGTTACACTTTGCTGCATATGGATTTCCAGTTTTCCCAGCACCATTTGTTGAAGAGGCTATCTTTTCTCCAATGTAAGTTTATGGCACCTTTGTCTAGTATGAGGTAACTGTATTTATGTGGGTTTATCTCTATGTCTTCTATTCCTTTGGTCTTGTCTGTTTTTTGGCAATACCATGCCATTTTTGTTGCTATAGCTCTGAAATATAATTAATGGTCTGGTATTGTGATGCCTCTTGCATCTGTTTTCTAAGGCATAATCATTTTCTTGAGAGTTTACATATAATGCATTATTGTATGAGTGATACAAACAAACTCATAGTATAAATAGTAATGTCAGAACAATAGATATCATGTTTTCTTCTCAGCTCAAAGAGGAAGAGAATCAAATTTCTATTATGTTGTATATTAATATGAAGTATATGACTACTGGTTCAACTCCTACATTATACTGGCTATTAATGTTCACACAATGTAAGAAAAAAATCTGCCCCTAATAAAGACTAAATCTCTTTCTAAATATATTTCTTAGGAGGTTAGCTTGTACTAATGAATCACCCACTACAAATTGATCTCCATTTCTGAAAAATACCTGTGCTGCATCTGAGAGCCATTCTTATTATTAAATGGGAAACTGGTGCATTATATGTCTTTGGTATCGTAGGAATCACCATAGGAACAATGGCAGATGGTTAGAAAGTATAAAGTTCCAGGGAAGATCCTGTCAACACATGAAACCCATCAACAAGAGTGTCTAACTTAGATGAAAATGGAGAGATGTTAGTGTCTGGGTTACAAAGGAATTATATGAAATCTGATTATCATTCCCTTACCCTGTGAAATCATACCTTATTTATTTATAAGGTTCCTATTTACACAATATTGGCTAGAAGATAAACACTTTGAAGTAAGCAATATATTCTGTCTTTTTTCATGATTTTTTCCCACAGTAGGTCTTCCATTTTGCATAGGTAAGTAGAGGAAGCCATTACTGTCTCCTCTTTATAAAATTGAAACAAAAATTAAAGTTTGGTGTCTTTTCAAGATAATTTATTAATTTGCACCCTGATTTTGTACAGATAGATTTAACAAAAATACAATTAGATAAAAATAAACTATCACCGAAGTGGGATTTAAAATAGAGAAAAGCAATCATGTTAAGAAACTGACATAAAATATGAGGTTAAAATTTCTAAACATACAACTGCTATGGGTAGGACCCATCTTTGACTTTACACTTTCTAGAATCCACTGCACAAAGGAGAAGTTGGTAGTTTATTTAAAATAAAACCACACACACACACAGTGTCCACGATAAACAGCAGAAGTAGCACTAGCTAACTGCTCTAATTTGTCTGCTTTGCAGTTTATCACATGGGCATCCCCTTGTGTAACATTATAATGAGAGGTAGATAATAATTATACATAAAGTCTATTCTGTTTCTCTGCCACATGACAAGTATGTGTAGGTTATAATCCTGCCAGGGACATCACAGAAAAACTAAAAATACCTAGGAACAATAAAAGATCAGTCTTTAGTCCCCTTGCTTTCTTTCTGGACCAGAGTGTCCAAGAAAGCTAGACAACCATGAGTATTCACCTCTGGGCAACCCTCAATACCATATGTCCTCCAAACAGCAAGAAGAAACATTCTGAAATTGTGAGAAAGTTTTCTTAAACATGGAGTTTTGTACATTTTATCTTCTAAATTAATTAGTTAAATTTTATATAAGCTTGTGGATTTCTGGAAACTAGTAAGTCTAACTTTGAATGACAGAGACAAATAAAATCAACATTAGTTTAATACTTTATTTTTATTTGATTAAAGAAGAATGCCCTGTTATAGTACCACATTTTCTATTAATTATGAAACTAAAGGTTGATCTTCAGGAGGATACTGTTCAGAGAATATATGAGCAATGTTTTTTTTGTGTGTGTGTTTTTTTTGTACTGGAGATTGAACTCAGGGGCACTGGATGACTGAGCCACCTCCCCAGCCCTATTTTGTGTTTTATGTAGAGACAGGGTCCCACTGAATTGCTTAGCAACTCGCCATTGCTGAGGCTGGCTTTGAACTCGCGATTCTCCTGTCTCAGCCTCCCTAAGTGCTGGGATTACAGGCTTGCATCACCATGCCTGGCTGAGCAATGGTTTTAACCATGTAGTTTTTAGCTCAGAGTACTGAAGCTTTAGAAATGCTAGTTAGGAAACAGTATGGAAATATTTTATGATTATATTTTCTCTTGTTTCATTCAAATTTAAACAAATTTATCATGCAAAAAACACACTCAAAATACATTCAGCTCCTACTTAATAATTTTAACCTTATGAAACACATATTTATGAATTAAGATGTTAGAGGTGGGTCAGGATGGCAGCCCACAAATACACCAATTTAGACATCTATTCGTTACCTGAAGTAATTTCACAAGAACTAAGGAAACCAGATGAGAAATTGTATTGCCTGTTGTTAGTATAATAAAAAAAGATGCATTGTAGAAGGCGGGAAGGAAACAGTTTCTGGTTTACTACTTCCTCAACTCCAAGTGGCCTGGAGCCTCTCCAATCAACTTGGTAGAGGGAAAGAGAATTAAGTTTAAGCCTTATAATCATAACTCAGTACCAGGCCCACTGTTAAGAGATCTAGTGCCACACCTACTATCAAGCCAATATAGGCATATTGAGTCATTGGAACCACATTAGCCAAGCAACAAAGAGACTGGGAGCAGAATACAAAACCTAAGATAGGATATTGCATTGGAGGACGGACCCAGGCCTGCTTTGAGACTTGACACCAAGCAGAAAACAAGGCTTCAATACCCACACAAGAGCTTACAATGAAACTACTAAACCTGCAGTGGCATCAGTTGAATATCTGCATGTCAGTACAAGAGACTTAAGTCTTGACTTGCATCATTACCAGACTTGGAGTAACTGGGAACACCCCATCCACTGAGACAATGCAGGTCCCTCCAGCTCTGGGACTCAGGTGTGGCCCACTTTAGTGTCATGTTGGTGACCAAGGGACTGTCTCCACCACCAATTCCTAATCTCAGGCAGCACAGTTATCTCCAGGCCAGTGATCACAGATGGAGCCTCTTGACCAGCCCTGGCACCAGGCAGAGTTATTTGCACCCTGATGGGATAGACTTGTGTTTCAATCTGCATCACCATCAGCTGTAGCATGGGCCTGGATGCATCCTCAGAAATGCTCAAGTCCTAGTACCTATGAGACTCAGGCAAATCCCAATTTAGTGTCAACTTTTGTGGTTAAGGGACTGCTTTCACCAATACCCCAAACTTGGCCACCATAACATGTAGGAGGATTCCATTTCCTGAGAGTAGGTAGTTGGGACATGGCTTTGCCTTGGAATTCAGTAGCAGGCTGGTGAAGCCTAACACTAGGTAATGGCCCCCATCCCCTTGCCAGTGGTACATATGGAACTTCTGGGATAACCCTAGCACCAGGAAGAGAAAATGTAGCCCTAGTCTATTGGACTTCTAGTCCCACCAGTGTCACCTTTGGCTGGTTAAAGTGGTCTTAGGCCATGAGTTCACTTCAGCAGTAGGCAAACTATATAGCATTGTGGGTCTTGGTGCTATCACAGTTTTGTGGTGATTTTAATGGACTTAGGGTTTGACAGAGATTTGTGGCATTGATGGCCACAAACAGGCATAAGAACCTGGGACTAATCTTTCCACAGTAATTTCTCCCAGAGCAGGAGAGAATCCCACAGTGACTGACTGTGGGGATAGTTTGATCAATAGGTACATTTAAAGAGAAGCAAGAAGCTCTGGTGTGCTAGTGTATAGTAAGGTGACTATAGACAACAATGATGTATACAAAATTTCAAAAATCTAGAAGGAAGAATTTTGAAAGTGTTTACCATATAAAAATTATAGAAATGATAAGTGTCTTCAAGAAAGAGGCATGTTTAGTCTGATTTAAACTTTACACATGTATACATGATTTAAAATGTTACATTACTCCATTAATATGTGCTATTCTGTGATTTTTATATCAGTTAAAAGTAAATTGAATTTTAAATATGAGTAAAACACATATGCTAATATATGCAGATATACAAATTTTAAGAGGAAAGAGAAATCATACTATAGTCTGGAATGAACAAAGAATAGAAATGGATAAGGCAGTTTAACAGTCTATGCAAACATAACAATTTAAACGACCAAAATATCTATTTTCATGACAACAAATTCTAAGGACATATGAGGGATCCTTATTTTTAACTTCAGTTTTTCAGTAAATATAGTTTCAGTTTTGAAAAATGTATTTTTCGAATGGATGCCTCTTATGCAGTTTCTCAAAAGATAAATAAATAAACCCAAGGGTCACATTAAATCAAATTTCAGTAGAGCTTAGAATACGTGGACTAGGAAGTCCACAAGATCCTCTAGTACTTTCTCTCAAACTTAAGCCCTTGGCTTTATAATAGGAAGGGATGCAGAGAGAATAAAAATCCACTGAGCAGTATATAAAAAAAAGAGAAATAGAAGCTTTGTATTTGTCCCAATTGTCTATATTTCCCCATAATACTCCAGGTTCTTTACTTTGAAGGGTCTCAGAGATTAGCATAAGATCACTAAATTAACACTTGATAGGCCCAAGAACAATCTGGTGTATATCAGAGTATATAGGCATTCCTTGGAGATGATGCCAGAAAGCCCTTTATTCTTATTTTGACATAGGGTCTCACTAAATTGCTTAGACTGGCCTTGAACTTGTGATCCTCCTGCCTCAGCCTTCTGAGTCTCCCCAGATTGCATGTGGGTTCCAGTATGCCAAGCCAGTTTTCAAACTGTACATGGAGCTCACTGGTATTTTGTATACATGGCCCAACAACTTTCAAAGAGAATCAAGTTTGCTCCTATACCTGACATTAAAGAAACTCATAAAGTTATAAGTTTGAACACATATTTGTCCTTCTTAGACTGTGAGTTCCATGAGGAAAGAGACTGCCTGTCTTGTTTACCACTAAATATACATTAAGAAGCACACGATTTGGCAATTAAAATATATTAACAAAATTATTATTGAAGGAAAGAATTATTATATCTGTTTTCCTGTTTAATTAAGGTACTTTATAATAAGGAAGAGGTGGCATTATCCTGGCATTATCCTCATGTTTTGAATGAGTACAGACAACTCTAAAGGTTTAAATAACTTATACATCCTACAGTCCCTTCCTCCATTAAAAGTAGTAATGATGTCATTTGAATACAATTCTACTTTATGTCACAGCCTAGTATGCAACATTGTCTCCTATCATGCAAACAGTGAATAGACAGAGTGCACAAAACAGAGTATTGCAGATGCTGCAAAAATAAGACTTGATTCTTACCTCTGAAGCAAGAAAAACAGAGGATCATATAAAATTAAAAGATAAACATTTTTAAGATGTAGGACATGAAAAAAGTTACAAAATATAACAGCAGAAACATCTAACACTAATGAGAGAGGATCTGAAACTTTGATGAGAAATTTTGAAAGGCTAACAGTGACATAAAGTCTGGTGGCCCATATGGACGTGACAGGATTTTGGCCCCTGTGACCTTCTCAGTCTCTCTTCTTGTGCATGAAAATGCCGTATTACAGGACACAATGGATTTTGCAGATTTAATTAAGGCTCATTGACCTTAAAATGGGGAGATTATCCTGGATTATCTGGCTAGAACCAATGTAATCACATGAACTCTCTTTGATCTGCATTTTGTTTACTGAATCTTTTTCTTCTTGGTTTAATTGCACCATGCTCAAAGAATACATTTTTGCTTGATGGAAATTTTTTTTGGCTTATATGAGCCTCATAGATTTTTCTATACCATTATTTTCAACCATTTTGTATTCTACTTTTAACCATATCTTTTAGAAACAGGATATTTTGGGATTTCTGTCTAATATTAGAGACTCTGTGTTTGACATTTATATAGGAGGTTCTGATGCATGTGTTGAGGCTTGAGAACCCTCATAGATGTGCTTTTATATATTTACTTACTTTCTTGCTTTTTCTACATGTATTCTGTTTTACTATCTAAATTTTATTTTGGTTGTGTCACTTTTTTATGAAACCCCTAACGTTTCTGAAACTAGTACCTGAATGGCATTAAAAGTCTAGTTTGTTTAAATGCAGTTGAGTAAGTGCCTCCAAGTTCCATGCTTGATTTATTCCACTTTGATGACATCGCTTCCTTGGGGTACTCCAAGGCCCGATTGAGGGAATTAACTGGTATAAATAGAATCATCCACCCCACGTTATGCCCCTGCCTTGTGTCCTTTTTCTCACCAATTTTAACTACTCATTTATCTTTCATACTGGGAACCAGGCACTTTCTTTGTGTCTTGGTGAGGATTTTTCACACAATTATTTCATGTGTCAAGTATGACTTTGAGTCTGGTCAATATTGTGACTTCTCCATTGTTGCCTCTTCATTCAGACTTGAAGAGGAAGTCCGTTTGACATCTTGTTTCAAAAACTTTGGTTTTATAAAAGTAAATTCATTTGATATTTTAAAAGCAGATATAAACACAATGATCTATTATTCACATTCTCCTCAGCTTAGAAAATCTAGTCATAACAAACAATGGCAAATCTCTCGTCTGTGCATAGTAGTATATGGATTTTATAGCATTATATTAATGATCTTATTAACAATCAGAAAAACACTATGATGTTGTAACAGAGTTGAGTGAATGGAGAAGTTTTTTTTTCTATAAATGCAGCTAATACGAAGCACAGATGGAGCTCAAATACAAGTCCATTGACTCTCCAAATTTTGTTCTCTACTCTGTCCATGCTAACTTTAAGAACATTTCTTGTAGCTACAAATAAAGTACATGTTGAGTTATGATTTGAAAATTTAAAAATATTTAATGTAAGTATAGTTTTTTGTGAGTGATAGAAAACAAGAGCTTAAAAATGAAAAATTGAGGGCTGGCAATATAGTCAGTAGAGAGAGTGCTTGCCTCACATGCACAAGGCCCTAGGTTCAATCCCCAGCACTACAAAAATATGAATAAATAAATAATCCACTAAATAAGTTTTAAAAATCCAAAGAGAAAGCAAATATGCATCTGCCATGAATGATTATATTTTAATTTAAATTTTTGGTAAATTTCTATTTTTGATATAATCTCAAACTTCATGGAAATCTGCAAGAACTTATTAGGAACTTACTTATTCTTCAGATTTACCATTTTTAAAATCAAAATTCTCTAATTTATTCACAAAGAAAGTTATACTAAATGGAAAAAAGGATATATTCTAGTACCTAAAGTATTACATAATTTTGTGTGTGTCTGTGTGTGTGAATGCATAAGGGTAAATTCTAACACTCTCCCCCCCACATATACACAAATTAAAAAAATATGTACCAAAATATTTATAGTGGTTTCTATATGATGATATGATTACTAGTAATTTTAATTTCCTTTTTTTGCTTGTCTGTGTTTTCTATTTTTTCCTCAATGAACATATTACTTATGTAATAAAGAAAAATATAAGTCACTTTATAAATAAAATAAATCACATTTCTCTCTCCCTTCCTCCTGTCCTCTCTTTAACCTTAGTATCTTGATATCCCTAACATTAAGCCTATGTCTTCTGAGTACAGAGCTCAAGGCCAGTATTCACTAGAAGCCAGGATTAACACAGAGTGTTAAGCTTATTCACAGTGACTTTTTGAGTATGAATATTGAATGTGGACCTGAAATCAAAGTCAGACTTGGTTCAAAGACAAAGGGAACATTTTTGACTGACAGACTATTTACGGAGCAAAGTGCTATAGGTATGTTCATAATAAATTTAGAATAATATTCTGTCAGAAAAAATACATAGATTCAAATGCAATACTGTAAGATGCACATAAAATTTCTATAAATTGAACATATTTTGGGTATACAGTAGCAGTTTTCCATGGTCAAATATACTACTTATCATTTGAGGCTGTGAGAAGCAAGTGCATTGGTCTGAGCCAAAACACAGTTTGCATTTGTTCGTTTTGGAAAATCACCTGGACCACATTTTCAAAATTAAGTTTTCAAGTAGTGGTAGTTGACACACCAAATGTATGGAATTTTAAATTTGTCTCAAAATAAAGTAAAATTTAAGGTCACATCATGGTCCTCAAAGTCATACTTTGTTCAAGAATCAACTAGAAGAAGGATGATTAAGGAAGAAACAACATTTTCTTCCAAGTGTTATTGACTTTGCATTGATTGATATTTTAGTTCTGTCCACTCTCTGGTATTAGAAATGAGGATAAGCAGAAAGGAATAATACTGAGTGCACTCATTTTCAATTTCAGTTCAATATTGGCTTGGAATAAAGTAAATAGTAAAATAATGGTAAAGACAAGGAGGTTAGCAGATATATTTTTAAATAGTGTCAGAGAGAATTTCTGAAAGAGCACAAAGGGAATAGTAGGAAAAAATATATCAGAACACATTTTATGTGGTTGGAGTCAGTCTCCATGTCTCCTCCATCAGATATTTAGAAGAAACACTGAAAATATTCTTGCAATTTCTGATTTTTAAGACAATACTACACATGGTTTTAAGAATAATTTTTGGTAATACATAGGAAGATAAACTTTTTCAATAGCGATAGTGGCAGAAAAAGTTGCCTTCAGCCATAATATCCTAAAAAGACACAGGTTATTCACATTCTTCTTTTTATGGTACACAAGCACAGGCCTCTTAAAAAGTAAGGATTAATTAAAAATTATACCTGTGTTTGGCTTTAGAAGGTTTTACCCAGCTTCCCCCAAATTTTGTGTTCATAGTAGGCTCCCATTTATATTTGGAATAAATATGTAAATCAATATATATAAAAACAAATATGTTAATATATATATATTATACAGATTAATATCAATTAATATAACAAATTATACCTGTGTTGAACTTCAACATATTTTGGCATAGACATATGAAGATAAATGCTAATGTTGGCTGAGTTGTTTTAAGTTGTGTTTTTAAATTTTTATTTATTTATTTATTCTATTTATATATACATGATAGCACAATGCATTTTGATTCATTGTACACAGATGGAGCACAACTTTTCATTTCTCTGGTTGTATGTGATGTAGAATCACAACATACATGCAGTCATATATGAAGCTAGGGCTATGATGTCCATCTCATTCCATCATCTTTACTGTCCCCATGCCTCCTCCCCCCTCATCCCTGTGACCAAGGTTCCTCCATTCTGTTTTAAGTTGAGTTGAGTATGAAACAGAATCCCATAAAAACTGGTTTATGTGCAAGCGCACACACACACATATATATTCAAAAGTAGGTACCATTTTATCTGCACAGAGAAAGTGTTCTGGATAGTTGTTGGTCAGAAAAATTTTCATTCAGTTATTTTGGAAAGTAGTTTTAAATAGTGTGTGATTGATATACAAATACCATTAGCTATATGATTCTCCAAGAGTGGAGATTTGATAGGAAGTTCATTGCAAGACGCAACATGTCCAAATTATTTTAAGACTAGAAATATTATTTTACTTATAATCATGACAATTTGTTTTGGAAATTAAATTCTATATTCATTCCAAATGAGAGCCTACTAGAAAAATTTGGGAAGGCTGGGTAAAGCCACCTAAAGCCAAAGTGTATGCATTGAAGGTTGTATTAGTTAGCTTTTTGCCTCTGTGAGAAATACCTGAGAATAACAATTTAGAAGAGGGTAGATTTATTTTGGCTTATAGTCGCAGAGCTTTCAGGCCACCATTGACTGGTTTCAATGCAGAACATCATGGCAATAGTACCTGATGGAGGAAAGATGCTCAACTCATGGCAGCCAGGAAGCAGAGTGAAAGAGAGAGAGAGGGTGAGGTGTTAGGGACAAACCTTCCAGGGCACACTCCAGTGAGCCAACTCCTTACTTTCTACCAACTCCCAACAGTGCATTCAAATTATTAATCCATCAAATGGATTAAACTATTGGTGACATCAGAGCCTCACAATCTAATCATTTTGTAAATCCCACCTCTGAGCATTGCTGCATTGGGGGCCAAGCCTTCAACACATTAAATTTGGGGGACATTCCAGATCCAACCATAATAATGGTTTAGTAGTTATGTAGTCTAAAGTAAGGACTATAAAGAAATGAAGGCTTTAAAACAATCTAACTCAATCATTCACTAATTTTTATTAAAATTAAGATTTCCAAAATATAATTACTTACTTACAATAACACTTACAAAAATAGTCATTCTGTGGCAAAAATATTTCTCAACTATACATGCCAGTAAGTAGTAGTATATAAGTCATAATATAAAAATCTGCATTAATAACCAAGCTAAAAATAATAGTTTTCAAACTGATTTCACATTGTTTTAATAATTTGCTATTAATATGATTTTGAATTTTAATTAAATGATGTACAAAGGCAATGATTTTATGAAAAGTCTAGAAGATTCTATATTGCTATTTATCTTGATGTATATGCCACACCAACATAAGTAGGCAACAAGACAAAAGTCAAAATTTTCCATGAGACAAAGGGAAACACAGTACGTGCTCTACCATTTTTTAAAATTATGGTGTTCTATACGATCTCAAAAATGATTTCAAGCCTTAACTCTGCCCCCTACTACTTGTGTGACCTTGGATAAAAATGTAAATAAATGTAATATTTCTCTGCTGTAGTTTCCTATGGTATGACTTTTTGGGGAGGACTAAATAAATGTGTTGAAATAGACAAGCACCACATAATAAGCACTTAATAAATTTTAATATTTTTATAAAAAGAAGGCAAAATTGTAAATATGAGAAAACCTATAGTCCAAATAAGTTTCATCATTAAAGAAGAATGAATGAAAATAAATGAACTGGAGTTGAAATTTGAAAAGTTAATAGTATAAGCAAAATAAATGACAGCATGAGGAATGAATTAAGTTGAACAAGAAATCATTAGATTGATAATATAAATTGAAATTAATCCAAGCATTGGCACATCAAGACAATGATTTGGAATTGCCAATATAGGAAAATATAATTATGTATCAAAGAGAAAACATAAGACATGCCATCAGAAAGTAGGGAGGAAATAATATCATTGATAATGATTGAAATTAGTGGTTATCAATTTTCATAGTTTTGTCTTTTTCCTCTGTAAACTTAGATTCAATTTCCAGAGACCAAAACAAGTGGGAAGGTTCAAAGTCATGCAGTTTGAAACATGGCTTCTTTTGTATTGTTCTCAGCTAATAACAGTGTGATCAGCTAGTTGAAACTCAGGTAGGGGTAAATAAATTACAGAGAGATGAGAGGTAGGAAGCAAAGTTTAGATGCCTGGAAGGTTGTTTCTGTCCTTAGAAATGTGACGATATTTGGAATACAAACTTGAACTTCTCAATTTTGACAAGTTTTTATGTACTGAATTATGTTTATATATACTACTTATATATATGTAGTTCCTGTGTTCTCCCCTATTTCTTTTTTTATACACATATTTTTAGTTGTGGATGAACCTTTATTTTTATTTATTTTTATGTGGTGCTGAGAATCAAACCCAGTGCCTCACACATGCTAGGCAAGTGCTCTACCACTGAGCCACAACCCCAGCCCCTATCTTATTTCTGAATAAATATTACTTTTGAAAATCCTGCTTCAAACATAATAAATAAATAAAATCAAGAAACAAAAAAAATACAGTTCAGTTGAATAAAGGAAATTGAAGGAATATGATAGGTCCAAAGACTTACAGAAGAGTTATCACAATTCTAGGGGATGGATATGATGATAACTTTAAAGAATTTTAAGCATTTAGGTGAAATTCAAGGGGTCTTGGAATACTCTATTTCTATGTAATTAGGATATTATTTCATAGTCATTTGCATAGTGTATTTTTTCCCAGCACCCAGCAGAGTGCTTGACACTTTGTAACTTCTGAATATATTTTTTGCTAAATGATGGAGGGTTTCCTTATCTAGGCAGGCCAAGCAACTCTTCCATCTTATCCCATAATAGTCCTGTAGTGAATATAATCATACAACAGAAATGATGTAAAGGGACTTTCTCATTTCTATTGTTTTTTTGGGATGGTTGTTCTACTCAGTTTATTAAATATGCCTGCTCTCAGCATCCACTAGTCTTTGCATTTGGTGATAGTTCCCAATCATATGTATGCAAACAGAATTATCAGTGGCTTACTGGAAGTTTATTTACCATACACATTCCACCAGAGGAGACTCTAGCCATAGCAATCAGTGACAGGTGTCATCCTCTTGGGATTTTTTTTTTTTTTTTTGGTAATGGGAATTGAACTCAGGGGCCCTTGACCACTGAGCCACATCTCCAGCCCTATTTTATGTTTTGTTTTTATTTTTTTTTTAGTTGTAGATGGACACACAATAGCTTTATTTATTTATTTTTATGCGGTACTGAGGATCGAACCCAGTGCCTCACACTTGCGAGGCACGTGTTCTACCACTGAGCTACATCCCCAGCCCTATTTTGAGAAAGGGTCTCACTGAGTTGCTTAGTGCCTCGCTATTGCTGAGGCTGGCTTTGAACTCGTGATTCTCCTGTCTCAGCCTCCCTAAGTGCTGGAATTACAGGCATGCACCATTGCACCTGGTTCTCTTGGGATCTTATAGGCAACAATAATGACAGCATTAATAGCTCACAGTTACCAGTGCACCTACTAGTATCTAAAGTAGCAATTTCAAAGCAAGTGTGACACTATTAAGGACTTTGCAGTCATACTGATATTGCCACTAATAGCCCACAATTACAAGTGCATTCAAGCCTGTAACCTTGTCTTCTGCTGAGATTACTGAACATGATTTGCTGCCAAATATTAAAATGTACATTTTTAGTTGGCAAAATATGCAAGAAGTTCTTGGTTTATTTTATTTAATAATTGATTTTTTATTTTTGCATTTTAATTTTTTTTCTTTTTAGATATACATGACAGTACAGTGTACTTTGACATATTATATATTCATGGAGTATAACTTATTCTAATTAGGATTCCATTATTTCTTTCTTTCTTTTTTTGGTGCCGGGGAGAACTCAGGGGCACTTGACCACTGAGCCACATCCCCAGCCCTATTTTGTGTTTTATGTAGAGACAGGGTCTCACTGAGTTGCTTAGTGCCTCACCATTGCTGAGGCTGGCTTTGAACTCGCGATTCTCCTGCCTCAGCTTCCCAAAGTGCTTGGATTATAGGCGTGTGCCATGGTGCCAAGCTACAATTCCATTCTTGTGGTTGTACCTGATGTGGAGTTTCACTGATGGTGTATTCACATATGGACATAGGAAAGTTATGTCTGATTCATTCTACATCTTTCCTATGCCCATCCTCCCTCCCTTTCCTTCATCTCCCTCTGTGTAATCCAATGAACAACTATTCTTCCCTCTCCTATGCTTACTGTGAGTTAGCATCCACATATCAGAGAGAACATTCAGCCTTCATTGTTTTGGGATTGGCTTATTTCACTTAGTATGACAGTCTCCACTTCCATTCATTTACCTGCCAATGCCATAAATTCATTCTTTATGCCTGAGTAATAATCCATTGAGTATGTATACCACAGTTTCTTTATCCATTCATCTGTTGAAGGGCATCTAGGTTGGTTCCATAGCTTAGTTATTTTGAATTGTGCTGCTATAAACACTGATGTGGTGGCATGACTGAAGTATGCTGTTTTTAAGTGATTTGGGTGTATACCAAGGAATGGGATAACTGGGCCAAATGGTGGTTCCATTTCAAGTTTTCTGAGTAGTCTCCATACTGCTTGCACCAACTTGCAGTCCCATCAGCAATGTATGAGCATACCTTTTACCCCACATCCTCACCAACATTTGTTACTTGTATTCTTTTTTATGGAGGGGTACCAGGGATTGAACTCAGGGGCACTCGAACACTGAATCACATCCCCAGCTCTATTTTGTATTTTATTTAGAGACAGAGTCTGACTGAGTTGCTTAGTGCCTCACTTTTGCTGAGGCTGGCTTTGAACCAGTGATCCTCCTTCCTCAGCCTCCTGAGCTGCTGAGATTACAGGCGTGCACCACTGCACCTGGCATTACTTGTATTCTTGATAATTGCCATTCTGAATGGAGTGATATGAAATTTCAGTGTAGTTTTTAATTTGTATTTCTCTAATTGCTAAAGATTCTGAACTTTTATATATATATATATAATATATATATATATATTTAGTTGTAGATGGACACAATAGCTTTATTTTATTTATTTTTATGTGGTGCTGAGGATCGAACCCAGTGCCTCATATGTGTGAGGCAAGTGCTCCACCACTGAACCACAACCCTAGCCCTTTTATATATATTTTAACCATTCTATTTCTTCCTCTGTGAAGTGTCTGTTCAGTTCTTTTGCTGATATATTGATTGGGTTACCTGTTGTTGTTTATTTTGACATTAAGTTTTTTGAGTTTTTGTTTTTAATATCTTGGAGATTAATGCTATATCAGGTGCAGGTGGTACTGATTTTCTCCCATTCTGTAGGCTCTCTCTTCATGCTCTTGATTGTTTCCTTTGCTGTGAAGAAGCTTTTTAGTTTGATACCATCCCATTTATTGATTCTTGATTTTACTTCTTCTGTTTTAGAAATCTTTTTGAGGAAGTTGGTTCCTAAGCTGACATAATGGAGAGCTGGGCCGACATTTTCTTCTAATAGGCTCCAAGTCTCTGGTCTCATTCCTATGTCCTTGATCCACTTTGAGTTGTTTTGTGCAGGGTGAGAGATAGGGGTTTAATTTCATTTTGCTACATATGAATTTCCAATTTTTCCAGCCCAATTTGTTGAAGAAGCTCTTTTCTCTAGTTTATGGCACCTTTGTCTAGTATGAGATAACTATTTATGTGGGTTTGTCTCTGTGTCTTCTATTCCCTGCCTTTGGTCTTCATGTCTGTTTTGTGCCAATACCTTGCTGTTTTTGTTACTATAATTCTGTTTTATAATTTAAGGTCTGGTATTGTGATGTCTTCTGCATCACTTTTCTCCTAAGAATTGCTTTGGCTATTCTGGGCCTCTTATATTTCCCAAATGAATTTCATTACTGCTTTTTCTATTTCTCTGAGGAACAATATTGGAATTTCAATAGGAATTATAATAAATCTGTATAGCACTTTTGGTAGTATGGCCATTTTGTCAATATTAATTCTGCCTATCCAAGAACATGGGACATCTTTCCATATTCTAAGGCCTTCTTTAATTTCTACAATGAAAACTACAGAATACTAAAGAAAGAAATTGAAGAAGATCTTGGTTTATTTTAAATGCCAGAGACTTACCAACTAGTTAGACCTGGTTAGAGAGTTGGAGAAAAAAGTTTTCAAATCCTCTGTGTTACTTACTAGATATTTGGCTCTTGCAGGCTTATTTTTTCTCTCTGAACCCCTCACTTAATAATAGTATAACAATACTATCTATCTTGGGAAACAGTAGGATGCAGTGTTTAAAAGCATAGGCTCTATATTCTACTTCTATTCAACATGTGGGAAATTGAATGAGCACATTCACTGCATAATGAGGAGAAAAATCCAAATAAAGTACAAAATTATAAATTTCCTTGAGCCCATCAGAGACTTGAGGTTGCAGGGCCATCAGGATACCCATTCTCCTCCAAGGACAGATGGAATACACAGACTCTCTCTAAGATAGAACACCAGAGAAGTATGAAATAGCCATACAAGTAGGTAATAAGGAATCAGTAACACTTTGAACCAATTATTAATGTCTGAGTGTATGTTGGTGTGACAGTAACAAAACCCCTAGGAAAACAGACATAAGATAAGTTCTCATCAGCTTGCAGGTTTCTTTCTATGATCCTCCAATGTTGCTCAAGACAAAGCCTAGAAACAGGGCAGTAAACCAGAGACAGCTTCCTTTGCTGGTGCATAAAAGATATGAAACCTATCATTATTGCTGGGACTTTCTCTTAGAAGCCTGAAAAGGCAGCAAATGGTGTCAGTCCCAGGGCACAGGTAAAGGCGAACTATTACTAGAAAGAAGATAGAAGAGGGGAAATCCCTTTATTTATAGAAGGAAGGCAAGGCAAATAAAGGACCAAGGATTATGTACCAATCCTATAGAGGTCTTCTCCTGCTAGGAAATTATGTGGACTCTATCTCCTACCAAAAACTCATAATAAATACATGATAAAATTTGACTCAGTGTCAGAGTACACAATCAATATGTTTAAAGTGCTACCAGCACTCTTTTGAGGAGATAATTATTACCAGTAACTGTGACTACTTGAGAGAAAACTATGTACCAATAAGATGTGAACACCTTATTGAAAATATTCTCTACAATTCTACTAATCCAAAAAGGGCAAAGGAGATCAATACTTCAGAATAAATAGAAAGACTCCATATTAAAAATTAAAATTAACATTACAAATATATAGGACCTGAAAAGAATAGGAAAAGAAGCTATGTAAGGGAGGGAATAGAAGAAATGCAGAAGAAGAAAAAGTGAGAAAAGAAAAAATAGGAGCAAGTATAAAAATGAGAAGAAAAACAGATATCCAATGAGGTTATTTAAAAAACAACATAAAGCTGGGCGCGGCGGCTCACGCTTGTAATCCTAGCACTTAGGGAGGCTGAGACAGGAGAATCGCAAGTTCAAAGCCAGCCTCAGCAATGGCGAGGTGCTAAGCAACTCAGTGAGACACTATCTCTACATAAAACACAAAATAGGGCTGGGGTGTGGCTCAGTGGTCGAGTACCCCTGAGTTCAATCCCTGGTACCAAAAAAAAAATTGGATTAAAGTATGCAATAACAAATAATGGCGTTGGACCAAACCAATCAACACAGAAGATAATACCAGTGAAATAAAATATAAGTGAAATAAAAACCTAAAGTTAAAAAGACTAGAAAACTTCAGGCTCTAGTGCCTCCACAAAGTCCTTGCCCCATCCACCTCTGGCATAATCATTGGCTACTCTGATAGTTCCCTGGCACCCCGGTAGCAATGTGTTCTCTTGTGGCTGAGAGAAAAGGCTCTGGGACGTTTCTGACCCATGGCTAAATCCCTCCTGGGCACCCTGCCCACTCTGCTCTTCACACTGCTGGCAGCGACACAGCCATTATTCTGTCTTAAGAAACTTTGGGCATAACTCAAAAAACATAAAGGGATTTTTAACTGTACAAAGAAGGTAGAACACATTGGGACATAGGAATTGAGTAACTATATGGAAGTTAGTTCCCTGGGTTTCCTTCTTTGCTTCCATGTATCTTGGAAAGGATGCTGCAAAAATATTCAATGTAAAACCACCAATAGGCACAGACAATAATATATCCAAGTAAAGCCTGTTTGTCTTAACCAAAATACCAGAGAAAAAAAGATCCAACACAGCAGAAATATTTTGGAAACATGCATCCTATTCCCACCAAACATCATTGGAATAGCTTCCTTCAAAAAAATCCACAAATATGCATAGTTTGTGGGGCCAAGAAGAAAACCCATCTTGCACTTACCCCTGGACCTCAGGGAAACAGGAGATTCTCCTAGTTTTTGTCTTGCTAACACCACCAAAACTCTTGAGGAGCTGATATTTGATCTCCTGGTTGGCAGAAGTATGTCCTGCTGTACTTCCTCTGATGAGTGGAGAGCTTATCATCCATCAGATAATTGCCAGAAGCAGGTGGTGCTCCAATTGACTTGCCAAGGGGAAGTATCAGTGTCATCAGTAGTGTTTAAAGGCAAGCTGTGCTTCTAAATCCATATGGCAGCAAGGAAATTTAAGGAGGGTAGAATTATTCACCACTGCACTTCACCTTCACCCTTTGGTGCTAGTGGGTCTTAGTAGATAGCTGAGCTTCTACTACCATTGGACATCTATGAGATTTATGAAGAAAGTTCAAATCAGGACTTGTTAGCATTTCACTTTCTAAGAACCCTTAGAATGAGTAGGATCCATTGGAGAGGCAAACTGCTACACCTGTCCAGTATTAACCAAGCATAATGAGGTGTTAAGAGAAGGTTAGTTTGTTCTACACTTATCACTTCCCCCTGGTATCAGCTGATCTCAGACAGGATCTGAGTTTACACTCTCACCAAGCAGCCTCAAAACAGTATGAATCAGCCTCCCTCCACCCACTTACTCCTCCCTAGGAACAATAGGATCCAGGGGGAATCCATAGTCCTACTTAGAGGCAAGGTGGTAGTGTTAATTGGTGCTTCATTTTCATTTTTGCTGAGAATATACGTATCAGCAGAACTAAATAGAGAGCTGAGCCACCACCCCACCTGTCTTCAATAAGTCAGATACTAATTTGGTCAAGGGGGTATGGGTAGGGCCCCTGCAATAACTGAAATACACAAAATCAACAGATGGCAACATAAGATGAATAATAAGTAAACTGATAAGACTTTTAAATCACCAGTCACAAAAATACATTAAACAGCAATTGTTAATTTTATTTTTAAAAAATCGACAACAAATAGATGATTAAAATATAAATTATAGAACTAGAAACATCTGGAATAAAAGAAAACTGGATGAATGGGCTTATATATAGTGAAGAAGACAAGGAAAGACCCAATGAACTTGAAGAAAGATCAATAGGATTTCTCCAATCTGAACAGAAAAATAAATTAAAAATAAACTTAGCAACCTATGTAATAATAACAAAAGAGTTAACTTCCATACAACACTTGCTCAGAAGAAGGTTAAAGAAAAAGTCAGACTGAAAAAGTATACAATGAAATAATGGCATAAATCTAATCACATATACAGAAAGACCCAAACGTATAGATTAAGGAGCCAGAGAGAAGTCTAACTGAATAAACAAACACAAAGAACACCAAATACACATCCTAACTTATCTTTGCAAATGTAGAGACAGAAAATATCGAAATATGTTGACACGTGATTCCAGGAACTTGTGTAATAAGGATATTATAACCAAGAGAGGGATTATATTTCAGAGGATGATTCTCTGCTCACATAAAGAGCCCGAGTGGTGAGAGATGGCAGGAATGTTTGTTATTATTTCAGTTTGAAGTGATTGTCTAGGAATTCCTTTCTCATCAAATATGATAGCTATCCTCTTTCTGATTTTCCAACCAATGGAGAAACCAAAGATTTTTTGATGAACTGCTGAACACAGAAAAAAATCCCTTGGCACTTAAGTACATTATGCCTGTAGAATTTCCTCTAGTCCTGATTTTTTTAAGTTAGAAAATATCAAGTGAATCTGACCACCTACACCAACACAGTTAATCATACTGTTAACATTCATATGTTGTATAGTATGGTACAAAGTCTGATGTGTGTTGCAGAACCCTTTGGGATAGGCATGAAAGAAAAACTCAAGGATAAAATTACTCACCAGAACCAGTATTATATATAGTTATGGAGGAGGTGATTTTATATAGTTTGGAGGTGATTCTGCTGTGGTCGAGTATCTCTGAAATGATTGAATGCATATATTATAGGACCAAAGATGGACCCAGTGATGTAATGAAGAATTGTTAAATATTCTGTCATAAAGCAGACCACAGCCTTTGTAACATGAGTGAAAATCTGTACATATAAGTCCTTAATGGCATCTTTACACAGGAGATAGATACATTGAGCACCCATGTTTATTTTATGAAGAAGAAATATAAGCCAAAAGGGATTATAATACACACTACAGGGAAAAAAATTATTTGAAGAAACAAACATAGAAAATATTTGTTAATACCAATATTTAAAGTATGATTTAACAATAGAAAATTCACCAGGACCTAGGAGCAAATACAAGTTAGTGATAAGTGAGTAGAAAGAAAATAGAAAAAAATATTGTAAGTAGTCTTAAAAATTTATATGATCTTCTCTTTAAAAAGAGACCCTAAGTTCCAATTAATGACATTCTGGCTTAAATAAGAAATGATTCATTTTCTGATGCTTTTCCAATAGGATTAAGGGATAGAAGAAAGAAAAGGCAATTATAAAATGGTTATGTATTTGTGTACCCCTGGAAAGCAGTGATTTTGTCTTCAAATTTATTAAAGCCTTTTCTAAAGTGTCTAAAATGAGAAAGAAAGAGAATGGGCTAGAAATATGAACAGGCATTTTAAGAAAGGATCCGTAGATAGAAAACAAGCATATAAAAACATGTTCAACCACATCAATATCAAAACGCTAATGG
The DNA here is from genome assembly GCA_028644305.1 of Xerus rutilus. Lineage (NCBI taxonomy): Eukaryota > Metazoa > Chordata > Mammalia > Rodentia > Sciuridae > Xerus > Xerus rutilus. The sequence continues at coordinate 6,807,241 of CM053417.1, forward strand.
TGTATCATTACACGTGCACCAGAATACTTTACATATATACATACATACATACATAAATAAAGTGATAGTACCAAATGCTGGTGAGAATGCAGAGAAATTATATCACTTGTAGATTGTTGCTGGGAATTTAAAATAGTACAGTCAACTGGAAATTCATATAAACGTTTCTCACAAAACTAAACAATACCATCATCAAATGACCTAAAAATTACACTCTTGGGCATTATCTCAGAAAGGTGGAAGGTCACATTCATAGTCAAAACTTATACAGGAATGTCATATCATCTTTATGAGTAATCATCTAAAATTAGATGATTACTTTTATGTGTCACCTTGGTTGGGTTAATGAATACTTAGAAACCTGGGAATGAATTATGTGTATGTCTATGAACATATTTCTAGAGGAGATTGACATGTTAGTTGACTGAGTGAAGAACATCAGCCAATAATGTAGGTGGGCACCATCCCACTGGCTGCGTCCTTGAATAGAATTTTTAAAAAAGGAAAGAAAAGGATTCTCATATCTCTTGTGGTGGTGCACACTCCTTCTCCTGACCTTCAACATTAGTATTCCAGACTTTCTGGCCTTGAGACTCTAGGACTCATACTAGCAACCATTGGGGTTCACAGACCTTCAGCCTCAGACTGAGAATTAACAATATCATTGACTTCTCTTGCTCTAAGGCTCTCAGACTAGGACTGAGAAATGCTACCAGTATCCCAGGGTCCCCAACTTGTGAATAGCCTATTGTAGGACATCTTAGCCTTTATAGTGGCCTGAGTCAATTTCTCTAATAAATCTCTCATTATTTCTGCCTCCCTTTTTTGCCTATCTATCTCCTATCATCTACTTATCATATCTATCCTCTGCTATCTATTTATCTATCATATCTATTATCTATCTAACCTATCTATTCATCTATCTATCAACCTAAATTTATCTATTGGTTTTGTCTTTCTAGAGGACCATGGCTACTATAGTGTCCTTTAATAAATGAATTATTAACCAAACCAAATGAATTCTTAACCAAATGATAAGCAAATGATTAATCAATGAATGATTAAAGCAAATAAACACATTATTACATACAAATTGATTAGATCACAGGAGATTTATTCTGAGTGAAAAAAGAAAGATATAAAATGGCTCCAAACTGAGTTATTCCATTTATGTAGCATTTTTCTTAGTGAAAAAATTATAGAAATAGAGAAGAAATTACTGGGTTTCAGGAGTGGAGAAATGAATAAAGTGACTATGATTATATAAAGGTAGCATAAAGGCTCCTTGGATGGTACTTTTCTGCATGTTGTCTATAGTGGTTGTTACAGAAAATGCTACACATGAGAAAATCCAATAGACACAAACATACAAAAATTTGTGAATGTATACCTGGTGAAATATTAGCAAGCTAAATGGATTGTGTCAATGTCAATTTCCTAATGAAAAATAGTATATTTATGCAAGAAATAACCACTGGGGCAAATTGGGTGAAAGGAATAAGGTAACTACTATATATGGCTGCTTGTGAATCTACAATTATCAAAAATAATGCTGGGGAATTCAAGTTAATACTATTTAAAATCATAATATATACAAATCAACATAATGCATATATATTCAATAATATTGATGACTCTCAAAATAATTATGCTGAGCGAAAGAAGCCATACCAAAGTACAAATTGTGATTCCATTTATATAACATTCTAGAAAATGCAAACTAGTTTACAGACCCAGAAAGCAGATCAGTAGTTGTATGGGGAAATAGTTGGAAGAACAAATACAAAGTGGTACAAGAAAACTGTTTGGTACTGATAACATTTTTATTTTTTAATAATGGTGATGGTTTTACAGGTGAAATGTCAAATATAGTTAAATTTTACATATTAGTTTACATGCAATTTATTTCATATCAATTATATCTGAATAAAGATGTTTAAAATAAAAACAAAACATCTTAGCTATAAAGGTTAAGATGTCCTACAATAGGCTCTTTGCAATAGGCTAGGAGCAAAGTATGAATAAAAAATAATATCTTAAACCATTGGTATAAATAGCATATTCAACTCTAGGTGGCCAATGCTTTTTAATGCTCACTCCTCAATAAAAGGATAATAATCATGAGTTTAAACAAGAAATAATGATGGATAGAAAAGCACCCTGGTATAAATCCCTTTTATATATTGACTGCGACAATAAAAAATACAAGAGGATTTTAACGAAACAATAATGTCTACAAAAGGTACAATTTAGTCAACTAATACATCATCCAACTGATGTAATATTTAATATTCTTGAATTGTTTTGTGGTTTCAAAATAAACATTGAACAATTGTTTAATTGTTCTTTAAAAGAACAATTAAAATTTAATTTAAAATTATAATTAAATTTAATTATAAATTATATCTTTAAAAGAATAAATTTACTTTTAAAGATATAATTCAAGTTCAGCAAAGTAATTGCATAAATCAAGTAAAAACTTAAACTTCCATTTATACTTTGTTCTACTGATTTAAGCATAAGTACAAATAAGCTTTTGCATGAAATGCCAGCACATAAGAAATTTATTTATTTTATTCCATTGCTTTTATTTTTACAATCACTGTACTATCAATGTTTATTTAGAAACAGCTCTTTAAGTGCTAGAATACATGTGTCATATTGGACCACATGATTGTGGTCTGAAACCACTGCAAGTGATACTATATCCTGACGAACTTACTTTAGAAAGGAAAATAGTAACTTAATTACATGATATCTGAGGTTAATAGTATAGAAAGAATTTCTCCACACTAATTCCCTCATATAATATAATAATTAAGGTACAAGTGCTAAAATGTACTTTTTGGACCTTATACATACACATTTTAAACTTTTTGACCACAGGCATCTTTTAGAAATTGATCAACACGAGACTTTCGAGGGGTGAGGAGAATTGTTCAAAGAGGCTAGATTAAAAAAAAAAAAGACAGAGTGTATACTTTATGGCTCCATTTTTATAAACCTCTAGAAAATGGAAACTGAGCGGCAATAAGCAAGTCAGTAGTTACCTGGAGATGGGGGTGCAGGGAGGGGCAGGAGGGAAAGATTGCCAAGAAGCATGCTATAGTTTGAATATGCATTTTCCTCACCAGAGCTCTTATTGAGGTTTGGTCCCCAGTATAATGGTATTGAAAGGTTGGGAGACCTTTAAGACATAGGGCCTAATAGGAGATGATTAGGTAATAATCACTCCTCTGCAGAGACTAATGCTGATCTTTTGCAATTTCACAGCAGTGAATTAGTTTCCATGAGAGCAAAGATGTTATAAAGGAGCGATTTTGACTCCTTTCTGCTCTCTTGTTTCTCTCTTGCCATGTGATTCTTTCTCTCTCTCTCTCTCTCTCTCTCTCTCACACACACACACACACACACACACACACACACACACACACTTTCTTCACCATTTGAAGCCATCATCCCATGTTAAGACACAGCAGGAGGGCCCTTACCAGAGGCCAACTAGGTGGGGCTGCCTAATCTCAGACTTTCACCTTCTCAAATTGTGAAATAAATCTCTTTTTTAAAAAATAAAGTACCTGTCCTCAGGTATTTTACTATCATAACACAAAAGGGACTAACAGCATGTGGAAATGTTAGGGAATAATGTATATGTTCACTCTTATAATTGTGATTAACAAGTGTATATATATGTGTGTGTGTGTGTGTGTGTGTGTGTGTGTGTGTGATTAAAACACAAACTTTTAAATCATGTACAGGTTATTGTGTTTCAATTATACTTCAATAAAATTGTTTAAACACAATACTCTCTTCATTAATGAAAGCAACTTTAGAAAAGTAAAAGCTTAGATATTTGGAGGAGGAGCCATGTTGCTTAAAATTTCTCTGTAAAAAATGCTGTTTTGGTCTTTTTTTTGCCAGCACATGAAGCAGACCACTCCCAATGGCTTTCTCTACTTTAAATTTCTTAAGTGGGCTAATCAGTGTTGGATTTGTGCCTTTCAATCACCATTACTTTCCTAGGGATGCTGTTGGGAATTTCTAGTAGAGTGACTTCTTCAGCTCCTCTGAGTGCCATTAGTTGCTTACATCATAGGGTGTGATGTAACAAACACCACTATGAGGTCAGTGTCCCTCAGGTGACTCCTTGTATATTCCTTTGAGATGATACTGCTACCCACATGCCTTACCTTATACAGTTTCTGGCAATCTACATACTGAAGCCATGGCCCCCATCCTGTACCCAAACACACATAGGGACAATCAAGTTCTTTTCTTCCTTGCCTGTGGGATCAAGTATAAAGAGGAAGTTTGTCTTCAGTACTTAGTGCTCACTTTGTTCTTATCCTTCAATGTTTGGCTAACTATCTGTTAGCCACAGACCCCCACATCTCTCCCTTCTCCAACACCTACTTGTACTTTTATTTGTTCCCACTCCACTATCAAAGACTCACAGAGATAGACATCTTTTCACATCAGATTGATTTTATTTTCACCATCATCAATGTAACCTGTTGTAAAATTTAGCCTTTTCTTAGTAGCTAGACCTCGGGACACTGCAGACTATTCTGAGGTCTCTGGCTCCACTCTTAATTACTGGCTGTCCAGGTCATCACTCGAAATGCTGGAGCTTTCAAGGTTCTTTTGGTCCTCTGGCTGTTTATTCATCTTCTCATTCAGTCGATGATAATGACCGAAGAGTATTGTTCCTTTAGTTTTCTTAGATTTTTTCAGAGAGGTTGATGGTTTCTCCGAGTCTCTTGTGCTTGAATTCCTTTGAAGGGGTTTTTTACCCTTAGTGGTGGACTTTAGTATCTGTAAGGACAACAGAGAGGCCATAAGGGCATTGGTTTGGGAGAAGAAGAAGATGGGATATGCATGTGAAGTGGGGGTTTTTGCCGCATGAATGAGTAGGAGTCTTAGGGCGCGAGGAATCAATGCGGAAAGGAGGAGCTTGGGTTGGGTTATCTCACCTTGTTGCCTCTTCTGCATCTAGATTGATAAGTCTTCATCTTCTTCCTGTCTTTCATCGCTGAGGTTGCCTGGTCCATTTCCACGTTAGGCTTCTGTGATTTCTTGGTTGCCTTAGCCATATTGAAGCCCCCCCAGTGGTCTGACAGAGCTCTAAAGATCCTACGCATATATGCCCTCCCAAGACAATGAAGGGCCACACCCTTCAGCCTTGATTGGCCAGCAAGTTACTCCCCAGCCAATGAGGGCTAAGCGGGAGGTTAGGCATCACAAAGCACTACCACTGACACTTCTGTGCCTGAAGAGGGTGAGGTGGTAGCTAGGGAAACCATGATATAGCTTAGATGTTACAAATCACTACTCTTGGCACTTCTAGGATGTAGGGGAGAGGAGATACTGGGAAGGCAAAGGTGGTCTGGCTGGGCAAAGGAAGCTTTTTTTGTTCCATTTTCTTCATTCCTTTGTCTTTGTTTTTCCCTTCAATTTCCTCTGTGTTTTCTCTGTAGACTTTTCTTCTATCTGATTAAATTGAACACATAGATTATTTTTTCTAATACACATATTTGAAGCAGTCAATTTCTCTCAAAATTGTTATCTACAGTTACAAGTCCTTCCATTTCTAGTGTTATGAGTATATTACTACTATAAAAATTATTTCTTATTAAATCTAAGAATTATGTAGTAGTATGATGTTAGTTGCCAAGCATATTAGATTTTTAAGGTATCCTTAAAATATAGTTCTAATTATTATTTTACAGTCAAAGAACATAATCTGTAGGATCATGGCTCAAGTTTTTTGAGGCTTCCTTTGTGAAATTGTACATGGTCAAATTTTGAGGCTATTCTTTGAGTACTTGACAATAATATGTGTTCTCTGTTTGCCAAGGGTACTTTTTCGTTATACATATTTCACTTATATCATTCAAATATTCTACCTCTGTTTCCTTTTTTGCCTTTCGCTTTTCATTTCTAGTTGCCTGGTATAACTATTTCCATTTCTTCCTATTCACCTGCCACATTTCTGATGAATTCCTCAACCCCCTGCTCATTGACTATCCAGAAGGATAGAAATCTGAGCCTCACAAACTTGCAAAATCTCCATCTGATGGTCCTAAGACCAATCTTCCCTGCAAAGCTGTAGAATATCTGCAAGCATTATGAAAAAAATGTGAATCTCTGGAGACTTGATAAGGGTAGAGGAAGTCCCTCTAAATTTGTACTTTTTGAAAATACAAATAAAACATTTGAGACTTCTCCTAGATGGGGAATAATTAATCATAGTTCATTTGCCTTTATTATTATTAGGTGAGCTGTTATTGAAATGAATGTTACTGGCTATGCTCTCTACCAAGCAGTAGACATAATAGGAGCTCCATAAATGTTGAGATGAGTGAGTGAATGATTACACAGAAATAGATTCTGAATGCAAGTTCAAAGAATACAAATAAAGCATGGAAAGGTTCTATACTGGAATTAACATCACTCACAGATAAAATGGAAATATCTTGCTATATTTCTGTGTGTTTTCCTTCAAAACATCTAATGCTTCCTGCTAATAATTAGTGTAAAATACAACAGTATCACTCTTATCCTTAGTTTTGCTTTCCAATATTTCAGCTTCCTGTATAAACTGTGGGCCAAAAATACTTAATGGAAAATTCCAGAAATAAATAATGAGTAAGTTTTAAACTGCTCACTATTCTGAGTAGTGTGATGAAATCTCATCCAGTCCCACTGTGTCATGAATGGGACATGAATCATCCTTTTTTCCAGCACATTCAGTTATATATACTAATAGCTCCATACCATCATGGTTTGATGTTTGAGGATCAAGAATTGCTCATTGCAGATGATCCACCTTCAATAACTACCCAACACTACATCACAATGCCCTTGTCATTCCTCACTTCTTCCCGTAGCAAAAGCATTATACCTTCTTGCATCACCATAAGAAGGGCAATTACAGTACAATAAGATTCCTTGAGAAAGTGATCACATTCACATAACTTTTATTACCATATATTGTTATAATTGTTCCATTTTAGTATGATTGTTATTAATCTCTTAATGTGCCTAATTAATTAAACTTTATCGTGGATCTATATATAAAGAAAAAACATATATGGGGTTAGGTACTATTTGCAGTTTAAGGCAATCATTGGGGTTCTTGGAACATATCCTTCAAGGATAAGAAGGGGACTGTTATGGCATTTTATTTTATATTTTTTAAAATAATAGTTCAAAAGTAAACACATAAAATACTCAATATATTTGCTAAATACATGAAAGAATTCCTTTGGGACATGTTATTTCAAAGAGATTTTATAAAGTGGGCTAATGTGTTCTGAAAACCCAGTGTGCTATACAAAGGCTGCAAAGAAAAAATATTTAGAATTGCTGATCTTTATCCATCTCATATTTATAATTAGGTGATTTTGGTATCTGAAACAAGCTTTCAAAGCCCTAAAGAAATTTCATAGTGAACTATTAAATTAGTGAAATATTCTTTTTGCATATAATGCCAAGAAAAGAATCAATATACAATTGTCAATAATGACATGATAGAATTTTGAATATTTCTTATTACTGGTGAAAAATATGCAGTGTGTCACTGGTAAAACAATTTTAAATAGGAACCTCTGACTAATTTTTAATACTGTATACATTTTTCAAAATCAATGAAAATATTTTTATTTACAACCAGTAATGTTGTGTTTTCATGTTTTATTTTGTAATTATTTACATACATGGCAATTAAATAATGTTACGGTTTTGTTGATGGACCAGATTGTCAAACTCTTGGCTATCTTTTACAAGCAACCATAGATTAAACCTTACTATATTTTGTTGTAAGAACAAAGTAATGCTTAAGTAAACTTAATATTTTTTATCTCTTTGTTTGAATGATTCTGTTTTTTATTTTTATTGTTTTGCTTTTCATCATTTCTTTTGCAATTTAATACATGGAAATCATTATTTCATAGTTTTTTTCAAAAAATGGTCCATTAGAGTATAATTTCTAATCTTATCTGAAAGTAGTTTTAGTAATCCTTTATATTAAACTCCATTTTACATATATTGGGGTACTTTACATTTTTGTTTGAATTCTTCCTTTTTGATGACAAATATTAAAGATTGTGTGTATATGTGCATGAAACACACTTTATTTCCCTATAAAGTACTTACAAACTTTATTATGTTTAATACAATTACAATGACAACAGTGCAATTTAGGGTTCACCAAACCACTATCCATATGGGGTCAATTATAGACTATAGTCATCTGGCTTTATAATTTAAAATTTATAGGAACATAGTCCTGAGCATTTATTCATATATTATCTATGGCTGACTTTGTGCTAAAATAAGAGAGACTTGCATACCTATAAGTCTAATGTATTTATTACCTGATCCTTTAAAGAAAATGTCTGCTGAGACAATATTTTACAAATCAAATAAGAATACTGAATATCACAGAAATTCAGTAACCTACTCCAGTTCATATTGCTATATAAGTGATAGAGGTGATATTTACATCCTGTCTCCTAGATGCTAAGGGCCTTGCTCATAACACAGATAATACTGCCTTTTTTATTTGATAGTGCTGAAATTACCATCCTACCCCACCAATGGTCCTTATGGTTTAATGTATAATTTCTAAAACACTGATTATATCGCTTTATTTTCACCTTTTATAAATCAAATATTCAAAAGCATGGATTTACCTCTGTGTACTTATTTGAATGTATCTCATAGACTTCATATTAACTCCATTGACTCCCTTTTTTATATAGTCTATAATATTTCATTTATTTTTCCTTTGAACTAATTATTTTTGTGAAAAAATTTTCAATTTTTTAAGTTTTTAAATTTGTTTCTTACTAAATATAAATTAGAATTTAAATTATTTGATAACATATCTTCCACTGTGAGTATATAGTTTTTCAAGTACAAAGTTAGATATTATTGTCTGTATCATATCTAATTTATTAAGTTTACTTTCTTATTAAAATATAACATTCTTAGATAAAAGTGTGGAAATCCTAAAGTACAGATGAAAAAAAATCATCAGAAAGTGAAAACATGTGTTTGCTTCTCCCAGGTAAAATATAGAAGACAATGATCTCTGTAAAATCACCACTGAGGCTCGATCACTAATCTATTAGCCCAATATGCTTTTAATTTGCTTTTCCCTAATGGGTATTGATATTGAACATCATTTTAGTTACTTATTTTCCACCTGTATATCCTCTTTGAAAGATATATTTTCTCTAATTGATTTGTTGAGTTTCTCTAGTGCTTAAGAGTTTGTAAAATTATGGCATTTGCAGGTAAATGGATGGAGTTGGAGAATATCATGCTAAACGAAGTAAGCCAATCCCAAAAAACAAATGCCGAATGTTCCCTCTGATAATTGGATGCTGAACGCAGGAAGAATGGAGGAACTTCGGTCAAAGGGGAGGGAGGTGGGAGGGGAAATGCGGGCAGGAAAGATGGTGGAATGAAATGAACATCATAGCCCTAGCTTCATGTATGACAGCATATATGGTGTGATTCTACATCACATACAACCAGAGAAATAAAAAGTTGTGCTCCATCTGTGTACAATGAATCAAAATACATTCCACTATCATGTATACCTAAGTAGAACAAATAAATTTTAAAAAAAGATACTGAAAAATATTCCTCATGGATCTTCACTGTTAAATTCCAGGTTTCATGTCAAGAAAGATAAGTTCTTACATTCCATTTCAGCAAAATAAATGGAGCAGCAATTTTGTTTCCAGTGACACTCAGGTGTGACTCTACCAGAACCACTTTTATATTATTTAATACATATAAAATGGAGAAAATAAAGATTTTTATTTTCAGTTTTTTATATTACAAAGATAAAGAAATACTACTGCTCAAGTGAAAATAAATGTTCTTATAACCTTTAAAGTATGCATATTATAAGCCGGGCATGGTGGCTCAGGCCTGTAATCTCAGCACTTAGGGAGGCTGAGACAGGAGAATCGCAAGTTCAAAGCCAGCCTCAGCAACAGCGAGGCGCAAACAATTCAGTGAGACCCTGTCTCTACATAAAACACAAAATAGGGCTGGGGATGTGGCTCAGTGGTCGAGTGCCCCTGAGTACCAAAAAAAAAAGTATGCATATTAAAAATTTCCTATCAAAACAGTATTTTAATGCTTTCCTATAGTGGAATTTCTTAGTCACAATTGCTACCAGTAAGTTTTTTTTCAGAGCTTGTACTGAACATTACATAATTCAGAATAGCTCTCTATCTACCAGTTTCACAAACTATGCATTTTCAAAGAACAGTGGTAAGAGGCCTAATGACATTTTAGTCAACAGCAGACTGCAAATATGGTGATCCCATAAAATCTTAATGGAGCTGAAAAATTCCTATCATCTAGTGATGCTTTGGCCATGGTAACGTTGTAGCGCAAAGGATTATTCATGTGTTTGTGGTGATGCTGGCATTAACAAACCCACTGTGCTGGCAGTCATATGAAAGTATAGAATACACAATTATGTATAGTACAAAGTATTTGTTAAGGATAATAAATGACTGTTACTGGTTCATGTATTTACTACATAATATTCTTTGTGATTTTAGAGTGTAATCTACTTATTTAAAAAAGTTTGCTGAAAAATAGAAAAAAAAAGAGTTTGTATAACCTCACTCCTAGTACTTTTTCAGATATGTGATTTGTAAAGTTTTCACTTAGTTAAATTTGATGATGTCCAATAACCAATTTTTCTTTTATGGATTATACTTTCATTATCAAATTTAAGAACTCTCCCTTCAGTTTTGGACCCCAAAGGCTTTGTTATGTTTTTTTTTCCCTGAAAATTTTACAGATTTACATTTTACATTAAGGCTTGTGGGTTATTTTGAGTAACCTTGTATATGGCATGAGACATAGACCAGAAACATTTTTTAAAAAATTTTGGATGTCCAATTGCTCCAGCACAATTTGTTGACAACACTATTGTTCCTCCATTAAATTGTTTTTCAACTATGTTAAAATCAGTTGAACATACTTGTATGTGTCTATTTCTGCATTCTCTATTTTGTTCCATTGATTCATAGGTCTATGTGCCCCTGGGACCACAAAGTATTTATTAATGTGGTACATAGTAATTATTGAAGTTAGGTGAACTGATTCTTCCTATTTTATTATTCCTTTTCAAAATTGTTTTAACTACCTCACTTCATTTGTATTTCCATATACATTGTCAAAGCATTTCACCTACCTCTAATACAATTTTGTTGAAATTTTCCTAGAAATTGCATTTAATCTATATATCAACTTGGGGGCAATTGAAATCTTTACTATGTCAAGCCTTTCAATTCAAGAACAATATGTATGTCTACATTTATTTATATCTTTTTAAAATTTCTTTAATCAGAAGTTTGAAAATTCTAACATACAAACCTATATGTTTTGTTACATTTATACCTATTTCAACACATTTTTCATGATTGTACATGGCTTTGTATTTTTAATTTTTGTATTCATATATTCACTGCAAATGTGTAGGAAACGTATTTTGACTTTATTTTTGGGTGCTGGTGATTGAACCCAGGGCCTTATGCATGTGAGGCAAGCACTCTACAAACTGAACTATATCCCCAGCCTGGAAAACTGTTTTGTATGGGTATATTGCATCTATAATCTTGTTGAACTCATTAATTGTAAGATTAAAAAAAATCATCCCTAAGATATTCTACACAGTCAATTATGTTATATGAAAAGAGGATAGCTGTCTTGTTTTCTGATTTATTTGTATTTTATTTCCTTTTCTGGCCTAATTGTACTGATGGGATCTTCCAGTGATATGTTAAATGAGAGTGTTGAGAGTAGTCATCTGATCTAGGTTTATTCCCAATGCCTGGGGGAAAGCATTCAGTCTTTCACTACCAAGAACATAGTTGTCGGGTTGCTCTTTATGAAGATGACAAAGTCACACTCCATCCATAATATTCTAAACATTTTTATCACGAATGTACATTGAATTTTGTCTGCCATTAATTAATAGGATTATGTGACTATTCTAGTTTAGCATACTTAAATGTTGCAATGTATTGCCTAACTTTCAAATCTTGAAGCAGCCTTGTGTCCCTGGAGTACTATACTCAGTCATGGTATTTATTTCCCATATTTCTGTATTACATTTCTTATCATTTTGATAAGAATTTTTGTTTGTATGATCATGAGGGATATTGATCCATAGATTTGTTTTTATATACTATGTTTGTCTGGTTTTAGTATTTGAATACTGGTGACTTTATAGAATATTTTAGGAAGTATAGTGGCATCCCCTCCTCCACAAAAAATCTTAATTAAGCTTCTCCAGAAATCTGCACCATAATTGACCTTAGGACTATCCGCAAAAGAGTCTCTACAAAAGAGTTCAATGTAGTTAAACTTCCTATTTCCTGTTGCTCTATCTTACTTGGCCACCAGCCTGAAGAGATCAGCACTCTAGGTGCTGAATGTCCCTTTACTATTTTTTTTCACAAACATTTATGGACTATCTAGTATAGTAACAATATAATATTTTATAAAAATGTGTTTTCAAATGCAAAGTGTAACAAGGACAGATCCTTTAACAAGGGCTTGGGTCTTGGGCCTGAGCTTCACAGAGATGTTTACACTTCAGAGATAAGAGAAGATGTTACTAATTGGGCTCCCGGGTAACAGCTGGCAGGGGAGGAAAGACCAGGGGAGAAGCAGCTCTCCCCTTCTCAGGTGCTGTCCTTGAAGGGTTAACTTGGCCAGAACAGTGAAAGAAAAAGCTGCTTTTGTGTGAACTTCCACAGACTGTCAACTTCTGAGACCCTCCCCTTACACGCGGGGTATAAAGTTTTGAAACTGCCTGAACTCGGGGTTCAGAGGAATTAATTGATTACAGCCAAAGCTGTACCCTCTGAACCAACTGCAGTCAAATAAACCTGTTTCCTGTTTCCTGTCCGGTTTCTTGCCTTGTCTGTCCCTACAACAGAAGTATTACCTCATCTTCCAATTTTGGGAAGAATTTGAGAAATTTTAATGTTAATTCTTTCTTATATTTTTGCTAGTATTCACCAGTGAAATCATCTGGTCCTGGGCAATTATTTTTTGGGAGATTTTTGATTACTGATTTAATCACTTTACTTATTATGATAGGTCTATTAAAATTTTCTTTTCATTAATCCATTTTGGCAGCATGTGAGTTCCTAGAACTTTGTCCATTTTGTTTCAGTTATCTAATCTGTTAAGGTTCAAATGGCCATCGTATTCTCTTATAAACCTTTTCATTTATGTAAGTTTGATACTATTATCTCCATGTTTATTTCTTTTACTTTCTTATTTTCTGCTTCACACTGGCAATACTTAAGCACTCTTTACCACTGAACTACAACCTTGACCCCCAATTTTATTTCTGATTATAGTAATAAGACATTCTTTTTTCTTAGTCTAGCTAAAAGCTTGTCCATCATGTAGATTAAAAGTAAAACTTCTGGTTTTGTTTATCCTTTCTCGTGTTGTTCTATCCTCTTTTTCATTTATTTCTACTGTGATCTTTATTATTTTCTTCCTTCTGCTAGTTTTGGATCTAACAGGCTTTTGTTTTTCTATTCCCTTGAGATATAAAATTAGTCATTAAGTTTGGATATTTTTCTTTCTTTGTATCTTCAATAAAGGCATTTTCAGCTATAATTTTAAGTTTGAGTGCTGCTTTCAAAATATTCCATGTTTTGATATACTTTGTTTTCCTTCATCTCAAGCTGTTTTTTAACTTACTTTGTGATTTCTTATCTGACACATTCATTGCTTAGGAATGTTTTGTTTTATTTCCATATGAAGTTTCCAGATATAATAATGTTATTGGTTTCTAATTTTATTTCGTGAGACGTTTTGTGACCTACCATTTGTTCTATTCTGGAAATCATTACATATGTTCTTGAAAAGAATGTGTATTTTGAAGTTGTTGGGTGTAGTTTTCTGTATGGATGTGGTATATCTAGCTGGTTTATAATATTAGTACTGTCCCCTGTTTTCTTATTAATCTCTCATCTAGTTGTATGCATTATTGGAAGTACAGAATGAAATCTAGAACTTTCTTATTGGTTCTTTTTAGTTATACATGACAGTAGATCTACAACTCTTATTGTAGAACTGTCTATTTCTCCCTTGACCCTGTCAATTTTTCTTTTTCTTTTTTTGGGACCAAGGATTAAAATGAAGGGAACTTAATCACTGAGCAACATCCCCAACCCTTTGTATTTTATTTAGAGAAATGTTCTTGCTGAGTTACTTGAGACCTCACTAAATGCTGAGCTAGTTTTGAACTAGCAATCCTTCTGCCTCAGCCTCCCAACCCACTGGGATTACATGCATGTACCACCATGCCAGACTCAATTGTTTTTCATGTATTTTGGGGCTCTGTTGTTAAGTCTGTATATATTTATAATTATTACATTGTCTTGAGGTATTTCCTCTTTTATCAAGACATGTAATGATATCCAAAGAAATAAAATGTTTTTTCTGTCTCTATTCATAAATATTTACTTGGTCTATTTTGTTCAACAATGAGAATAGCCACTCCAGTTCTGTCTGTATGCAATACCTTTTCTGTCACTTCACTTTCAGGCTTTGTGTGTCTCTATGTCTGAATTGAGACTCATAGACAACATACAATTGAATTATGTTTTTAAATCCATTCTGTCCATCTCTACTTTATAATTAAAGATTAATCCAGACTTACAATAATTGAGGAAATATATAGAAATATACTTGAAAACTGAAAAGCCAGTATAATGCAAAGTCAATCCTACTATCAAAACAACAAATTCCATATCTACCAAATATCATCTAAATATAAAGCCTAATTTTTACTTGTGACATACTTAAGTATCAAGAGGTCATTCTCTAAGGAATTCTTAATATGAACTAAAATTTTTCTTTTTATCTTCTGTAAGATTGTTTAGATGTTAGCATTTTGGAAACACCCATGACCAAGATCTACAAGGACACAAAATTCTGGCAAAAATATGATTTTAGAGCTAAGCAATCTAAATAAAAGAAGCTTTGCAAGATGAGAGTTGAGGATGCTGCAAGTCATAATACAAAAGTTAATATACTGTATTATCTTTTTACTATTATGATTTATAAACTTTTAACAGTGAGGATATAGAGCAAAATGTTTATCATAAAATATTTCACAAAGCATAGAGATATACTAATCCAAATAAAAAAATCTGAAAAATAATGAGAAAGCTAGAGAGCTAAGATAGTATATCAAACAGAAAATCAGGACAATAAAAGCACAATTAATACATTCATTATATAAATGTGAAAATCAGCACATGATGAATATAAAAACCTAATGAAAAATATATATTTACAAGTAATTGTTACATATAACCTTCATGTATTTGTCAGTGTTCCTCACAGAAAAAAAAATCTATAGGAAATAGAGATATAGATAGAGGGCTGGGGTTGTGGCTCAGTGGTAGAGCACTTGCTTAGCATATGTGAGGCACTGGGTTCCATCCTCAGCACCACATAAAAATAAAGTTTCATCCACAACTAAAAAATATAT
This sequence comes from Xerus rutilus, assembly GCA_028644305.1. Classification (NCBI taxonomy): domain Eukaryota; kingdom Metazoa; phylum Chordata; class Mammalia; order Rodentia; family Sciuridae; genus Xerus; species Xerus rutilus. Next base: position 6,822,809 of record CM053417.1, read on the forward strand.
ATTTTAGAAAAGATATAGATAGAAAGAGATTTAATATGAAGGATTGGCTTTCATGTTTATAAAGTCTACAGTTCCCATGATCTACCAACTGCAAGCTGGAGGCCCAGAAAAACCAATAGTGTAGTTTCAGTTCACAAATGAAGGCCTTAAATTTGAGGGAACAAAGATTTCTGGAGGTTTACAAACTGGGGATCTGATATTGGAAGTTACATTCCAAGTTCAAATGCTGAAGAACCAGATTTCTGATGCCCCTGAGTAGTAGATGCATGTCTCAGCTTTAGCACAGAGTGAATTCATTCTTCCTCCACCTTTTTTTCTATTTAGGTTTTTTTACAGATTGATGCCCACCCATATTGGTCAAGGTGATCTTCATTACTTGGTCTACCAATTCAAATGCTGCTAATCTCTTTTAGAAAATCCCTCACAGACACACCTAAAAATGTTTTTCCAGGCACCTGGGCATCCCTTAGCCCAGCCAAGTTGGTGCATAAATTTAAACATCACATCATTTCCTGACTGACATCTTATGGAGATGCAACATGGATTTTGCAAAGAAGAGAAAAGTTGGTCTGTCTTACTCACTAGGCACTTGTACTAAAGGATGAGCATGGTCTTATCAGGTAGAGTGCTTAATACTTGTTTAGGGATTATTTCATTAAATTCATATAGGTCTTTATAATATAAAATCATCAAGCATTTTGTAACACTTGATCGTTTCTGTCTGAAAATACTGATATGTTCAAAATATTTTGTGACCTAAAACATAAAACATGTGTTTATATTGTTACTATATTCATTTGTACATTCATCAGCTCAAATTTACTTGTGACTCTGTTATGTCTTCTTTAGAAATTATTTATAAATGCAGAATGTGTTAACATTTGAACACTTTATTTTGAGTTAAGATTAACACCCACTCATCTATTGACCTTGTTTAGTGCATTCATATCTCTGGCTTGTCAGGGTCCTGGTGGTTAACAAGGCCCACCATATCAATCAGAAACAAAGCTGTTTGGTTGCTAATGCTTCACTGCCTGGACCACATTGAGCTAAGACTGGCATACAGTGTGAACTCTGAAGAACGTATCCAGATTAACCTCAGAAAACCAGAAAATAGGACATTACTTTACCACTAAATATCCCCAGATACCTGGCCTAACAAAAATGATTATTAGTTGTACACCAATGTTTATTCATTGTAGAAGCACTATTCTGTTTTGTACTATTACCAGTACTATTATGAAGAGGAAAAGTACTTACATTTCCTAACTTGTGACTTACTAGGTATTCATTTTCTATGAGGCTTTTAGGTATATTATATCATATGACCATCTGGAAAAACTCATGCTGCTAAAGCTTATAATAACTCACCAACACAAAATTGTCAGGAAGATTGTTCAAGCAATATGTGTCAATATTTTTGTAGCCTGAAAATCAAAAAGAAAACAGTAATTATATTAGCAGAATGCAATATACTATACTGAAAAATAATAATTATGACATCTTAATTTCCTATTCACAACCTACTTAATTAACATTCCCATTTACAACCTCTGTAAATAACTATAAGAATATGCTTTTTGCATTTGTTCTAGTAAAAATTCATTGTCACTATTAAATTGCTTTTCTTTAAATCAAGCATTCTCTAGTTTTTGGTGTTTCATTGGAGCACTAGAAAATATTAATTCCAGCAGCAAAGCCAACCATTATATGAGGGCAGAGTTTTTTAAATTGATGAGGCACCTTGAAATTCAATGAATATGATGACACAGAATATAGGTATATAGAACTACCATTATAGATATATCATTTTCCACCTAGAAATAAATGAAGTATAACAATAACAAGTGCATAGGTAGTAATGGGAGGAGAAAGAAAAGGTAAAAAATCAGTTATTTCTCAGAAGAGTAGCCAAAATAATTTATTAAAGTGTATGAAATCAGTAAGTTAGGAAAATAGAGAAAACACTAAAAATATTCTAGAAATGTACCTATGTTTTCCAATCATCAGTGCAGCAGTTAGCATAATCTTCCTGAAAATATAAATACCAATCAAAAGACATGTATAATTGTTTTGTTAATCAGCTCAGAAGTAAGTATTATAATATAGTACTTGATTTTTCTCAAATTAATTCCTGTTCATAATTAATAATTTCAATATTACTTATATAGCTTTTTGATAACATTCTTCAAATGTTTACCCCCTAATATAAATAGATGATGTTAATAAATATCAAAAAAAGGAAGGGTAATTTTCTACACCAGATCCTAAATGGTATTACCAATGTTTATGGTAAACAATACAAGTTACCTATAACTTCCAAAATCCAAGAGTTTCCCACAGTAAAATTGATAGCTTATAACAGTACATGAACTTATTTTATTTATTGAGGAAAAATTAATTTAAATACTGATCTAGAGACTTCAAATCAAATGTTTATGACATGCAATTCACAGATAATTTTTGACATTGTAAACCAAAGCACCATTTACCTGGAATGCATACCTATAGGATACTTTTTAGGGAATGAACCTGATATAAGAATGCTCACAGAGTGTTACAATTTATAGAGTAGCATGCACACAAATGTGTACACACACACATACACATACACATAAAATACTTCAGCCAAATTCATTATGGGTTAATGAATGTAAGATCAAAACTCAAGGGGCTGGATTTGTGGCTCAGTGGCAGAGCTCTTGCCTTGCACATGAGAGGCACTGGATTTGATCTTCAGCACCACGTAAAAACAATAAATAAACAAAAAGCAAAGATACTTTAAAAAGATCAAAACTCAAGAATATTTTTAACTATTAAGGAATCATGAAGCTAATATTAGCTAAAGGATGGTTATGGGATATATAATTTTTTCTAACAATTGCCTAGGTTGACTACTTTTGTTGCAGAGTAATAGATTGTCTCAAAAATCTTGATAATGTAAGTCCATTCCTTTCTAAAACTATACATCAATTCACATCATTCATTCTGGGACAGTGAAAAAAATCAATCTCTAAAAATCACAAATATTTCCCTTTACATGAAATATTGCCACCTTGATAACCACTACTTATTCTCTTCATTTGATATTAACCAATTGATACCCAGCTAGATGAAACTCAAATAGAACATAATGAGCAGCACTGGCTAGACAGTAAGCACCAAATCATATGATCAGTCTACAACACTATTATGAAAACAGTGTGTTAGAGATTAAAACACTCATGCAATACTCAAATATAAAAGAAACATATGAGATGCACAATATAAATTGCAATCTGAAATGGAAATTTTATGAATAATGTAGGTTCTAATCAGAAAGACTCAATTCATATCATGCATTACATTAGTTTAAACATATGATATATATTTATTTCAACATGGATAGTCACAGAAAATTTTGAAAGTCAAGGTCTACATGGTATGTTTTAACATGAAATAAATGCAACCCACCCAATGGGATATTAATTTGGATATGAGTCCACATGTTTGTATTCACATGGAAGAATAACATTGAACGAGTATCATCATAAACTTCATATTAACTAATGGAGTAAAGTTCTTAGGGGAGCATCAAATATTTCCTTATTGTTCAACTTTTTTTTTGGTACTGGAGATTGAACTCAGTGGCACTCGACCACTGGGCCACATCCCCAGCCCATTTTGCATTTTATTTAGAGACAGGGTCTCACTGAATTGCCTTAGCACCTTGTTTTGCTGAGGCTGGCTTTGAATTGTGATCCTCCTGCCTCAGCTTCCCAAGCCACTGGGATTACAAGCGTGCACCACCGCGCCCGGCTCTTATTGTTCAACTTTTACTGAGAATTTACAATATTTGATTCAAAAATTAAATAGAACTCACCTATTTAATTTGCTATGGTAGACAAATTATTTAAGACAGGAACATTTCCAACATTTTAACAGGATCAAAGAATTTACTACTAGCATGAGTAACACAGATATTAAGAGTAATGCTAGTAGTAACTAACAACAGAGATGAAGATAATAAAAATGAAAAAAATATAAAATCTTCTAAATGGATCCTTAGCTTGCATAACATATTCTTGGGAATTTCATGCAAAATAGCTCATTTCACCACAAGATTGGGATACTAATTAGAATAAGATATATTCCATTCTTGTGTAAACATATCAAAATACATTCTATTGTCATATATGACTAAAAATATATAGGAAAACAGAACAGATAGAGTTATAACATGTTGATTTACTATTTACAATCTACCTAAAAGGAAGTAGATTCTTCTGTAATTTTTGCTAGCAAAAATTAACAACCAATGTTAACAATTTTCTTAACCATAGAAAGACATGCACAAATGCATCCATGTACTAACTTATTTACAAAAATATTAAACTCTTTCTGTTTAGGGTTGACTTATGTTTGTCTGACCACATGGAAGGTTTTAATAGTAGGGTACAGTGCAGTGATTTTGCCTCTGGGTGGTTCTAGAAGAGAGGATAGTTTCATATATTTAAAAAAATTTTTTTTAGTTGTAGATGGATGCAATATCTTTATTTTATTTATTTATTTTTATGTGGTGTTGAGGATTGAACCCAGTGACTCACACATGCGAGGCAAGTGCTCTACCACTGAGCCCCAGCCCCAGTCCAATAGTTTCATATATCTTTATAAGGCAAGAATTTATGGAAACAGAATTCTAGAACTTTACTAAATAACTAATAGGAAAAATTATTTCAATATATAGAAAAAATTTACTGACATTGTACATAACATAAAAATAAAAAGTGTTTATCTCATATTTGCAAAATTTCCCTTCTGCAATTTGAAATATCATAATAATATTAAACATTCTTGACATTTATGTGATTATTAGTACCCTGTTAGGCTGAAGAGTACAGTAACCCACTGTAGATTATTTCATTTGATTCTGACATATCCCTTATTATAAAAGTATATTAATTTGATATTATTATTTCCTTTTAAGATTTAGTCAAATATATTTAATATTATATATATCATTTTATAAATTATTGAAATATATAATCGTGCTGATATATTACAATGTTTCTATTTCTTTTAAATCAAATTAATGGAAATCAATATATTTCTACATATTTGATATAATTCAAAATGGATTCTACCATCACATATAATAAAGAAGAACCAATAAAAAAAATCAACAACCATTGCACAAAATGTTGGTCTTCTAATATTCTTTCCTATTAGTGAAGGTAAACACCCATTATTGCATTGTTCAAGATTGATGCCCAATGGCTAACTGGAATATAGTTGCCCACTACTAGCCAATTTTATCAACTGACAACAAAGTTGCTCCAGGTGACAGAACTGGTATTTGCAAACCTGGGAAATTTTTATTTAGCTGCCACATAAAGACTTAACCTTGTGAAAAGCTTGTGGATTTACCACCAAAAAGAAGGTGCTAAGGGTTTTGGTAATAACGGGATAAATTATAATATGGATCTGTAATATACATGTCTTAGAACCATGGTATTAAGTAATAAGAAATTGTAATGGATTAAATGAAAAGATAAAATGCAATTGGATAAATTTGAATCTAAAATAGACATATCAAGATTCCATTTAGCAGCAATTAACTCTTCCTCTAAGCAGTGCTTATGGTTCTCAGAGGTTAATTTTCAAGAGGTTAATTCAAAAAAATTCATGAGGTAGATTCTGGGGTTAAAATGTGTATGAAGAAAAAACTATATAGTGAAAACATTAAATATTGCTTTATAAACCACCACTAATTATATTATTTAAGGTAGGAAATATTTGCATATAAAACATAATTAGAAACATGTATTCTATAATTCACTTTTCTGTGATTTCTGTAAGTCCATCAGTCTGCAGAAACCCTAATATTCTCCACCCATGAAAATGTACAAAATAAACACTAGTATAATTCTGATTTTAGTCATATTAGTGTTTTCTTTTGAAGTTTTTAACCCTACTTTAGTCTCTGTTTCTTTTTTTTCTTAGTATTCTTTTTCTTTTCTTTTGTTTTTCTTTCTTTGTGTCTGTTTTTCTCCATTTTCTTGCTGAAATGTTTTCTCATATGTCTGGTAATCCTAGATTTTATGATCATGACTGTTATTTCCTCCTCCAGAGACCTTGTAATTTACCTTATCTAGAATAAACCAACAGGTGTCTACTGGGGTGTAAGAGAGTCATTCCCTTCTGTGCACTCACTGGATAAGTTGATCTAGAGATTTGATGGCAAAGCCTCAAACTTAGAAGTGAGAGACACATTCATGTTGATATATTAAACTGATTACCCAACTCCCCTTCATACTGAATTCTGCAAGTACCCGTGGCTAACATTTCCTGAATCTTTGAGGATCTGTAATGTAAATCTATAGTTTTTTAGCTTTATCCCAAAGCCTGCTTGAGATTTAGTTTTCTTAGTTCTGCTAAATTAATTATCTCTAATTCATTTGCTTTTGAACTTTGAAAATGTTGTTGTTCTGTCTTCTCCAGTTCTTTGTCCTTGTGGATCCTATTAGATTTTCAGAGGAAGTGAAATTAGATGTGTATATTGAATCTACCATCTTATTATTTTCTGCCTGCAGAGTAAAGCATTAGGGATTTATACATTTAGAAAATGTAGAGTGGTCTTCATGTCAGGAATTCAAATATATTAACTACATTTAATTTCGAAATAAAACACATCTGAATTCTTTAAGAAATGATATCAAAATATAGATACAATGAAATAAGATAGTTTTTATTGCTCCCAGTTTGTCAATTATTCTTTAATGAAATTTAGAAAGTCTAAAATACTTATTTTATATAAAGTTGCTACTTTCAATATTAAATACAAAGGTTTGCTTCCTATTCAGTAAGTTTGTAAAATAGTTAGAAAACATTCAGTACCCATTCTGGACATAGACCTGTCATTTCAAATAATCCCAAATGAGGCAAGTATGAATATTTCTGGGTATTAATGACATTTTTGACAGAAATTGAGATTGTCATTGTTTGAAGCCAAGAGAAGAATGGAGTTAAAAGGAACTTGGTTATATAGTGTGACCAAATGGGAGAAGGAGCACAAATGTACACTATCAAAAGGAAATTGTGTTCTGTTACAATGAAATGAGATGGAAAGAACATTATAAACTGTAATGGAGTAATGAGAAAGTTTTTACCACAAGTGTCCTTGTTTTCTTCGTAACGTACTGCTATTTGAATGTTGCCTATATTTATGATATAAAAATAACATTTCAACCCATCATATTATCTAAATGAATTACATTGAACACAGCATTAAAATGAGTAAAATTAGATGTCAGCATATGTAGTCCATCCTTAGGGCCAAAAAAGATTTGTGTACATTGTGCATGGAACAATCTTCTAGATATCAAAATAGGAACTATAATTATATTTTCTGATCTAAAAAATGTAAAATATAGGTCAGGTCTTGAAGGTATAGCCAAAGGAGTTTTATATATCTTTTAAATGTGAGAGGAGGCTGTGAGGAAGATTATAGAAAAATTAAGTAACTAAAATTACACTGAATCAATTTAAGAGTGCCTAAGGTCCAAATTGTCCCTATTTTTCCAGTTACATTTATTAATTTTACCAACATTTAGTAATTACATGTTCAGACCTGATTCTCTGCTTGGTGTATGGAATAGACAGGTAAATAATTATTACTACTGTCTACTTAATGTACATTATGTGATAGGAAGTATGGTAGGCAGGTTATCCATATGCCCATTTTTAAAATTTTTTTTAGTTGTCGATTGACCTTATTTATTTATTTATTTATATGTGATGCTGAAGATCGAACCCTGTGCCTCCCACATGCAAGGCAAGTGCTCTACCACTGAGCCACAATCCCAGCCCCCATATGCCCATTTTAATTTATTCTTCACAGTAACTTTGAATGGCAGTCATTGTGATCCCTAATTACTTTTCTGATTAGGATAATTCATAGAGAAGTGGTAGCTTAAAATGGAACCACTCATAAATTTATATAATCAATCATATAACTAATTATAAATTGTAAAGATTAAACACAAAGAACAATGTAGGATTCCTGGTATTAGTGGTGGCAAAACTGTCATCATTCTTAGTGTGAAAGGATCTGGAATGGTAAGAGAATTGTGTAAAGTTGGACTCCTTGACAGAAAACCAGAAGAGTAAATACTTTGATCTCATTCTATTTCACCTTCTGAATCTCCTGCTTGCAGTTTGCCATTGACCAGACTCGATCAAAAATTATTTGAGATTGTTGACCTAATTCACGGAAGTCAGCTAATCTGAGCAGCGAGTTGAGTGTGGCAAGTGGAGAATGGATATGGAGAGAACTATGCAAGCTAGCCAGCATGCATCACACTGTACAGGTCAGTGCAGAATTTGAGTCTGGCCATATATGATTGCAATGCTCATGGGTTTTGCAATGAATATTTGAATCTTAACATAGTTCTGCCTTGATAAGGTCATAATCTGGTGGTAAAAATAATGTTATCAACATCTAAAACATTTCTAAAATAAAATTAACAAAGATAAGCAAATAAACTGATAAATTAGGGACACAGCTATCTTATAAACTTACAAAATCTTAGATACTCCTGTGGCTTTAGATCTTTAAAGGACCATGGAGTTTTTTTTTTTTTCTCTGTAGCTTCTAGAGTACAATAAAGCAAATGTGAATTATATATCTCAAGGAGTTCACAATTGAGTGTGTGTGTGTGTGTAGGTGTACATTTGAACACACACACAGAAACACACACACAGTGTCTAGGCCACTAGAAGTTGCACCTCCAATGTCCTGTGGTGTCATGGAAGAGTAACAATTCAGTCATGGGTGAAGTTTGAACCACCAAGGAAAGGTTTCTTAGAAGTGAAATCAAAATAGGTCTAGAATAATCAGGAGGTACTTAAGGCTAAATTCATAAAAATTTTAAAAACTTCACCAGGGAGCTGTCAAATTGCAGCACGTACCTACCATGAACTTTGCCTACCTTATGTCTTGTAAATCTGCTTCCAAACTCTGGTATCCAAGAAATTGTTCTACAGTGGAACAAAATGAAAGAATTCTGAGAATTTCTGTGCATTTGGGTTCATCTAATTTAAAACAATTCTAGTAGGGGTTTTATTGCTTTTGGTAAAATTTAATGATTTTTCAATTAAAAGCATTATTAATATGCTACCTCTGGCAATGAAATAATTTGTCATCAAGATGAAATCTTTGTTTGACAAAACACATTTTAGTGGTTTTTGTGAAACTAAAATAAAAGCAGCAGTACAAGTAGAATCCTAATTCAAGGTAGAGCACAATCTTTATAACCAAATTTCATTATTCGTGAAAACCTCACATTAATTACTTTCCAATATGCTCATGAAATTTGTCCAGAAATTGAGACTTTACTATATTAGGAGCATCGCTATTTATGAAGCAAGTGGAAAAGGAATTCTGTTTTGACTCATTTGGAAGATTTTGGCAATCGTATTAGCATGTCTTAATTAGGGCAGAGCAAATCAAAAGCATTTAAGTACAATTCATGCTAAACTTGCAAGCTCTGTTTCTTAGTGAGTGACTACTTCATTTAATTGTTCACTGGGAATAGGATTTTCAATAATGAGAACATTTCCTTTCCATTGCTGTCCAAAGATTGCTATATTTGACAGTGGCAGAAACCTATCTACAGCCTTGGGAATGGCATTTAAAGAAATATGAAAACTGTTTCCTAACAGCATTTGTTCAACAAATGATTTCTCACATACCCTTAGAGTTAGTTAGTTTTCTCAAGACAAAAAGTTCAATTCCAAACCACTTATTGCTGAGTAAACTGAATCCCTGTGAAGGGAAGTGACTTTACCACTATCTTCTTGTTTGTTTTTTTACCTTTTATTTCCAAACTTTAATATAGAGGTGGATGTAGCCATCAGGTTTTGTAATTATGCAATCAGCTTTGAGTCCTCCATCTCTACCAAATATACTCTTGACTCTTCCAAACTAAAATGAGTTAACTGCATATGAGAAATACATTTTCAAATTAGTGCCTTATTGCCTTTTCTTTTGTTCCCAGTCTAGTTCAAGTGACCATAATGTCTTGTTATACAGTTTGGATGAATCCTTTTCAGCCACCAAGAAAAATCAACTTTAATAAAAATAAAATTCAAATACCTTATATCAATCTGTACTCTGTAAACTTCTGTTTAGCTACTGCGCACTAACCACCAAATGCAACAAAATGTCCAACTCTTTAGCAACATCATGTTTTAACTTTTCCCTGAACATGCCAATCTTACACACTTTCAGGACAGATTAATCTATATAGAAGGTCTTTACTCTTGATTGTCTATGAGTATCTATTCCAACTTTTGAGATGCTGCTTAAAAACTAATTTGTAATATCTTCTTTACCAGCCAGAACAATGAAGACCTGATTTCTCTGCTCTGTGTTCTTATAGCATTATGTGCAAAGTTGTACCATAAGCCTTTTATTGTTTTTGTTGTTGTAATATCCTTGAAGGCAGTGGACCTGTATTACTCAACTTTATATTTTTCCTATGTGCTTTTATTTTTGGAAGAAAATAGAAGCTTTTATATTTATAGAATGAGTTATTTGATGCATTATTTACAATCAGAGTCTGGTTGTAAAGATCAGCTTAGATGGATACATTAATAAATGGTATACACTTCCACAGGGAGTTGTCTCATTCCCTTGGTATTATAAGACTTGACACAAATGGATTCATTCGGGCCAGGGAGGTTGCAACTGTAGAAGGTGTACCTACATTTAACAGTGTTTTTCATAGACAGTTGCTAATCAAACCAGCCAATGGAAGAATAGAATAATTATTTCTAATAAAATGATTTGGGGTATACAAGGTATACAAATTGTTACCTCATTTTGTCATTCCATACTTTACCTTTGCTCAATATAAGAAAGAGTAGGAAGCCAGGCGCGGTGGCACAAGCCTGTAATCCCAGCAATTTGGGAGGCTGAGATAGGAGAATTTTAAGTTCAAAGCCAGCCTCAGCAACGGTGAGGCACTAAGCAACTCGATGAGACCCTGTCTCCATGAAACACAAAATAGGGCTGGGGATGTGGGTCAGTGGTTGAGTGCCCCTGAGTTCAATCCCCAGTACCAAAGGAAAAGAAAGAAAGAAAGGAAGGAAGGAAGGAAGGAAGGAAGGAAGGAAGGAAGGAAGGAAGGAAGAAAGAAGGAAAGAAAGAGAAAGAAAAAGAAAGAAAGAAAGAAAGGAAAGAAAGAAAGAAAGAAAGAAAAGAAAGAAAGAAAGGAAGGAAGGAAGGAAGGAAGGAAGGAAGGAAGGAAGGAAGGAAGGAAGGAAGGAAGGAAGGAAGGAAGGAAGGAAGGAAGGAAGGAAGGAAGGAGAGTCTTTTCTGGACCCATCTGAGGCTTGTCTCGGTCTTTCAATCCCAGGATCACTGAGACTTGTTGAGGTTGGTGAACTGCGGGTTGACTTAGGAAATTGAAATAGAGTATTTGTACATTAGTGAGACTGATAACAGAAAGCATCCCAAGAGGACAGACACCCATCAGCCTATTCAATTTTTTTCAAAAATAAATCATTGAGGGCTGGGGCAGTAGCTTAGTGGTAGAGCGCTTGCCTAGCATGCGTGAGGCCCTGGGTTCGATCTTCAGCACCACATATAAAAATAATAAATGAATCAAATAAAGATCCATCAACAACTAAAAAAAATTTAAAAAAAGTAAATAAAAAAAATAAGTCATTGAATTATATCTTTAAACTATGTAGCACTTCTGAATTATAGCACAGGTCTATTTCATTCTCATCGTTTATACCTGAAAAACCTCCTGCTAGAGACAACAGTCTGATCATTTATGTGTAAAGAACTTGACATTTTTCAATAAATTTGTCCAGCTGATAGTGCCAAAAATCTGCAAAGGGCAAGTCCTTGGGACTTGTGTGCTCAATCGGAGCTGCTGTGTCCACCCATTTGTTGTAGCTCCTCTACTTTATGTAATAGCATTTATGTCTTTCTAGTTTCCAAAACTTTGCTTCTGATTAGTTTTTGACCCAGAAGAGTTCTAAAAAGTAGCTAGCTTTTCCTATTCTAGGGTGACCTGCACCCTACCATGATCGTGCCTCTCCTGCAGTTCTGTAACTGTACATCATTTGTCTATGTATCCTTGAGTATAACAGATTCATTTGGGGGAGGGGGTGGGACAGGCTCTTACTATCTTCCAAATCACCTTTTGGTTGACTTTATGATATACTAGTTTATATTAAATAGAAAACTGTAATGTTGCCAATTTGACAAGGAAAACTAAATTTTGCTTCAGTCCGGGTAATGTCAGTAAATAACAAATTGCTTTCTTTTGCCTTTCAAGTGCCTTATACAGAGACAAAAAGCAATTTGTTTTTGCTGCATTTAGAATCTAAATAGGATGGCAAGGTCTTCTTTAATGTGTAAGTATCATGACATTGTTAAATGGAAGTGCTTTATGAAAGAAAGCCTTTTAGTTAATATCAAAAAGGCTTTTGTTATTTATTTATTTTAGCTCTATTTTAAGCATTAATACAGAGCTAGAGATCAAGAAATAAAATTCCATCAAATAATTTATTAAGTTCTTGAGTACACTTCAAAAATGCTATTCACCAAAATTATAGATACATAGTCTATGAAACATTTCCAAAGACAAGAAACTTTCTGTAAATAAAATATAACTCTTAAATTTTAAGGGATATACATTGATTTTAGTACCTAAAAATATTGATGCTCAAAAGAAAATATTATTAAATAATTTTGACTCCTGAGAAAAATTTACAAGCTGGGTGTTGTGGGGGCATATCTATAATCCTAGCAATTCAGGAGGCTGACGCAGGAGCATCAAAAGTTCAAGGCCAGCCTCAACAATTTAGCAAGATCTTCTCTCAAAATAAAATTACACATAAATCCTTTCCTTTTCCTTTCAAAGACTCTTTTTAACCTTCAATCTTAATGGTTAATTTTCTTTTTGGGGTTTTCTTTCTTTCTATTTTTCTTTTTCTTTTTTTTGGGGGGGAGTACTGGGGATTAAACCCAGGGGAAGTTCATTACAGAGTTGCATCCCCATGCTTTTTTTATTTTTTAACATATGAAGAGGTCACACCTGTACTAGGGTTATAAAATTTCTCTAATAAAAGATTTCAAGTATGATTATGGAACTATTGAGCTATTCATTTCATCATGCACTGCTTTTTACTTAATATGTTTATCTGAAATAAAAAAATTAATTTCTGGGTATATTCAGAAATAATTTTTTGTTATATATTATGTATGAAAGAGCAATCCAAATTTGTTTTTCATCTCATATAATGTTTAATGATACAGAGAACATTTCTTTTATTAGAGAATAATGAAATCATATCTAGATTCTATAAGATAGAGATGAGACTGATGAAATCCTAATTTCATCACTAATATTATACTTGTAAGATTAGACATAACTTGAACATAGGAAAACCTAGGAAATTGGTTTTAATGCACAATTGATCAATAGAAACAAAGAAGAATGAGTTTGAGAACTAGAGAGTTTTCTGAAGAGTTGAAAGTAATGCTTAGCTCTCTAAAAACAGAAAAAATAATGACCATGAATATGTCATATTTTGTCACTTTGTTTGTATTCCTGGAAAGGTACCTGAGAAATGATTACTACTGTTCTATGGTAAATTGTCAGGCACTGAGTGCAGTTCCAAAGAGCACTTCCATCATGGTCACAATTTCCATCTAATGATGTATATGTATATAACTGACAGGATTTGGAATTGTATAAAGCGTGTAAAAGTCATAGAGTCCTCCTCACTTTGGTCGTGTGGAAATGAGATGGTTGGAACAATGTAACCCAGTTAGTTCATGCCAAATCTGGACTAATCCAGTGTTCCCAAGTACCAATACTGAAATCTTGCAAAGAACATTTGTGATGCTTCAAGTGATGTTTTTGTAGCCAGTGTTTTCAGTTGCTTTCTGCAATGGTGTAGGTTTTCCAATTCATATTTTAATCATTCACATAATAATGTACCTACAATTTTGCAACATGCAATTAACAGACAGAAGTACATAGAGGATACACATCTTGGTGTTAAGAAACAATATTTCAATAGTCAGATATGCAGCTCTTTTCTTAGCGCCTCTTTCCATGCCCTTCATTTATCCTGCACCCCATACATGCTGATCAAACTTGACAGTTTTTGGGTCTGCCATGTACTTTCACACCACTTTGCCCTTGTTCTAGCAGTTCTTAAGCCTGGAAAGTGTTTTATTCAATTAATCTTTAGTGTGCTGTAATCTCTCCCACTGAAAATGAAAAACAACACAAACAACTCAGCAACAAAATTTATAGAAAATATGAATATTCCTTTTATTAAGTTATAGGAGATGATTTTTTTAGTGCCAGGGATTGAACCCAGGGGGCACTTACCTTCTCAGCCACATCCCCAGCCTTTCTTGTATTTTGTTTAGAGACAGGGTCTCATTGAGTTGCTTAGGGCTGCACTAAGGTGGTGAGGCTGGCTTTGAACACTGGATCCTCCTGCTTCAGCCTCTAAAGCCACTGGGATTACAGGCATGAGCCACCACATCTGGCTTAGGAGGTAACTTTTTAATAAACATAAAAATTTTAAGCTGGGAGCAATGGCGCAGGCTTGTAATCCCAGCACTTAGGGAAGCTGAGGCACGAGAATCGTGAGTTCAAAGCCAGCCTCAGCAACAGCGAGGTGCTAAGCAACTCAGTGAGACCCTGTCTCTACATAAAACACAAAATAGAGCTGGGGATGTGGCTCAGTGGCTGAGTACCCCTGAGTTCAATCCCTGGTACCCTCCCACACAATTAACCTCACTAATATATGAGTGAAAATTCAAGTAAAATTCCATTTGAATCTTGAACATTAGCCAAAAAAGTTTGCTAATAAGCACTACCAAAAATTATATAGGAATAAGAAATCTTGTAAAGTGTTGAAAAGAACATATATTTATACATTATGCTAGATGAGAAATTTGTCATTATCTAGAAGAGTTAAAAATGCACATACCATTTAATCCTAGCAAAAATAATTCTATGACTCTAACAGAAATATTCTCACATACATTAAAGGGTTATGCAAGAATATACACACAGATGATTCTTGACTTACTATGGAATTATGTATGTTCTAATAAACTCATCATAAATTTGAAAAATTGTAAGTCGAACCACCATAATTTGGGGATAATATATGTATGTATATGTGCATATGTGTGTGGACTAGATCTGGTGTGCCAAGTACACACTGAACAAGTTCCAACTTTGTATAGCAATAACAATGCCTTGGATTTGTATGATGTTTTATAGTATCCAAAACATTCATATATTTTTTTTCTCATTGGAAACTCAAGAATCAATACTATTTAAAAAATGTTAAAGCAAAGTAAGTTTTTATTCAATTACATTTTAATACAAAGTTAATTACTTAAGGAAGTAAACCTGGTTAGGAGGATCCACAAAATAATCCACATGCAACCAGCTCTATAGTTCTTCATGTAGGTGGGGATGAGGAAGGATGGAAGATCAAAGGCAAGGGATGGGCCGGACAAAGGGCTATGAATGTACCAGATAGAAAATGACCAAAAGCAGCACACACTTTGGAATCAATACCTCCTTTGCCAAATATTTTATCTCATTAATGCAGAAATCTGCCATCACCCTGTTCAGTTTTGAAAATGATTACCTCTCATGTACCCCTTCTTCTGATCTAAGGAATCAGACATGTATAGATTACCTTAAAGTCAGTACTCCCTTTAAAGACGGTATGAGCTGTGTATATTCTCACTGATTATGTTACATATGAAATTGTATTAATTTATTTAATTTTAATTTATTTCATTTCAATATTCATCTTTCCAACTGAAAAAGCAACATCCAGGGAATAGGTTAATTTAGAAGGTTATGCTTGATAAAATATCCAATATGCCAGTAGCTGAGGGTTTTTTTTTTTTTTAAACCCAGAGCTCAAAAACAGTGCTGTGAAGTTGATCTTTTAAATATCTCATTGCAAAAGAATCCTGGCCAAACCACAGAACCACCAACTTTCCTCTAATTAGCCCTTAAGGAAATGTTTTTAAAGTCTTAATTTCCAGGACACAGATGTAAGCTTAAGTTGTAATTATGAAAGACATAGGCTTCTTTTTTATTTTTTTTTCCTTTTTATTTCATTTGCTGACAAGTGGGACAACCTACTGTGATTTCTTCAAGGAAAGTTTTCCAAGGGCAGAGGAGGAGTTGAAAAGCAATTGAGCACTTTCATGAATGGAGATCTCAAACACAAGAAGAAAACATTTAGTTTCAACTCAGGAAATAATGCCATACTTGGACCCCAAATTATGCAAGCACTCAGAATGGTGAGAAATAAATGCATATGTGTACATGTTTGCACATGCATCAGTACTTACATTTACATCACTGGTGAAACAAATTTAAAAAGGCAAACTGTGACAAAGACAGGCAAATAGCTCAATAATACAGGGGTGTTAACATGACAAACATAAAGGAGGGAACACAGAATTGGAAGATTCTGGTACAGCACTTATATTTTGAGAGGCAGAAAGGAGTAGAGCTATGAAGTGAAAGTCTAGAGATTTGGCAGAGAATCTTAATTGTCCATCTAATATACATTTTCTCTTTATTCTGAATTATCCCACTGTTTTACTTTGGAGAGCAACATAATCAACTTGAAATACATTTCTTATTTTCTATTTCAAGTAGAGGCTGTCCCATAACAATTATGATCAACAAAATAAAAGTAAAAGTCATTGGGTAGGGTTTCTGATCACAACCGTCAAAGGGGTCTGAGTTTGCTGGTGTGTAACGTTTTGTCCTTCCCACTTTAATTCCTCCTCTTTTCTGCCTGGAAAAGAAGCTGGATGGCTAGACCTGTAGTAACCCTCAAGGGAGCATGGATGAGGAAGGACCATGAGGATGGTAAGGCACAGACTATGTGCATAACAGAGAGAAAGAAGACTGAGACATTGATTGCTTCACAAAGCTACTGCACTAGCGTGAGACTGCCTTCTCTGCAGACTCTGGTGAAATAAAACTGACATTCCACTGATTTAATCCTTATTTTCATTTTTTCTGTTAGGAGTAACTAAATGCAATCCCCAACTGACTCAGAGCGGCTTTACAGAGGGCTTGTTTGAACCAGGTAAAGTCTGCATATTCTGAGAATATAGGACTTAAAGCTAGTCCCTCCACTGTCACTAAAAACATTTTTAAGTAATATCAATCAGAATTTGAGGAGTCAAGCAAGTCTCCCACACACATCAGAAATTAGTCATCAAGGGCCACATCTAACCACAAAGAAATTGCCTGATAGATACACCAGCAGCCTCCATTCCTCAAAATTGCCCAGGACAACATAATTTCTTCAATCTATATTTACAAAAGTCATTTTCAAATGGAGTGAAGTGAGGTGAAGTGTTCCAGGATTGCTCTGAACAGTAGCACAGAGAAATGATGGCAAAGCAAAAACCAAAATTAACTCTGAGTTGGTTCGTCCTCAAATGAACTTTCCCCCTGGCTTCAGTTGGTTATTGCCCCTACTTGTCTCTGCAGCCTAAATTTCATCTTAGTCTCTCCTTCTCCCTTGGAGGACCTTTATCTCCAGCCACATGTAATTAATAAACAATCATGTGATTTCTCACCAATAGCTCTTCAGTCATGCTGGTTTCTCTGCTTGCCTTTCTCTCTCTACCCTCCTCTCCCTCCTTCCCTCCTTGTCTCTTCTTCTATATCTCTCATATTTGTCCTTCAGGACTTAGCTCTTAATTTTCTCTTCCTGAAAGCCTTCTGTTCCAATTCTTTCCATCCTGCTTTCATATATAATGGACTATACCTCCTCCATTTGCAACTTGGGCTTACCTCTATCACAGGCCTTAGCACCACTGATTTCTTGTTTCTTCTAGAGTTATTAGTTGGGAGCAGGAACTATGTATGATCCACTTTTTATTTCTAAGCCCTAACACAATACCTAGTACTTAGTACTCATTAAATATTTGTTGAATGAATGAATATCCTAAATTATTTAAAAGTTCTTTTGATATTTTTCTACATTTGCAATGCTTCCCTAAAACTGATGTTAAGTAAAATATGTCCTTAGGGTAATTTGCTGACATGAAGCCAGGAACTAAGCAGGCTTCACTTTAAATGCTGGATAAACTCTAAGATGATTTCGTGTTGAACACAAAGAGGGAAATAACTTAATGTTGAACTTTCTTCAATATTTTAATATTCATGCACAAATTAGTTTGGAGGTTTATAGCTTCCTCTTTTTAATTTTCATGTGTGTTTCTACAAGTATTTCAGGCCAAGTGGGCTCTTTGTGTGAACTAATTTATGATTAGGGATTGGAGAAAGATGCTGCAGTTAAAATGAAGGGTTGAGCATACATAGTTATTCATGTGAAGTGCATTAAGAAGGAAATTGGCAGACCCAGTGAAGTACCCTGGAAAGACGAAGAATGAGCACCTGACACGGTGGACCTAACTAAATAATCACAACATTCTTTCATAAAGTCTTGATATGTTTCTCCAGAACCTTTTCTAACATAAACCTTCAATCAGCCATTAACAATTAATCAGAGTCACCATGCAGGATAAAAGAAATTTGTTGCATATGTGGTAGATAATGGTAGTTAAGGAATCTGAAAATCGAGAGGATAATTAACCTGTAGATATGAATGGTATACTGTGGGTATTACAGGTATGTATGTTTATATATGTACATATAAATATATATATTTATATATAAATATATAAATAGGTACATGTAAGCATATGAGAATTAACTTTAATGAGAGAAGGTAGATCACAGATTGGTCCTGAGAGATATATGACACACAGGCTTATCTATGAGAGCTGAGACATCTGTTTTCACATTTGAGTGTGCACTGGAATCACTGGGAGAGTTTGTTAATTCACAGATTGTTGATACATCTCCAGAGGTTTTGATTTAGTATGTTTGAGGTAAAGCCTGAGAATTTATACTTCTAACAGATTCCCAGGGGATGCTGATACCATGCCTACAGGGAACACACCTTGAGAATTGCTATCTTCAGTATTTTAATTAACATGATTATAGTCCATATTTGGAAAAAATCTCAGATTACCAAAATAAATGTCCATGTTCTGAGGCTAAATTCTGTGCTAGGCTCAGGGACAGTATAAAGAAATATAAGGCATGAGGCTTTTCCCCAATGAATAAAGAGAACCCTTTTGCATTTGAGCCTCAAAGGTTCTCAATAATTTTATTCCTAACAGTAGCCTGATTACCATTTCTGCATGGAATCCTGGCAGGTGTATTTCTAACTTTGCTCACTCCCTGAAAATCAGACTTCCGTATCGTATTACTGACTATCAAATCTGTATGCCCAACATTTATTTTCCAGTCCACACATGACAAATAGGTTTATTTCCTATGTCACCCAGAAGTGATAGTATCTGTGCTAAATCAGAAGGATCTGACACTAGGACCAGTTTTAAATTGGAAGGAGGAAGAAGAAACAGAATGCTGATGGATTTGTCGGTCTGTCAGGAGCATAGGAGCAGTTGATGATGCCGTCTGGAAAGGAAACTATAAACTTCTCCTGACCCAAACCATCTTTTCCTCTTTCTTCCATTCCTGAGTTCTGTCAAGAGGTGGAAGATGCCTGTTATCTTTAGTGCTAGACCTCCAGCAAGTGCTGAACAAATGAATCCACTCTTACCAAAATTATTTGGTGCAAAACACCTTGCTTTATGATTCCTTATTCCCAGTACTGCTTCCTTTTTATTCCCCAAAGTATCTGCTGTCTCTGTGGGTTATGTCAATAGGTTATTTATGAGCTGTTAATTGTGAATTCTAAAAATCAGCTTTGTATAATTCTTCACATTCCTGCCTTCTAATTGACACACACCTGGATGAGTTATTTCTGCAAACCAGTGATTTCATCTCTATTAAGCCCTGCTTTACACTGAACACAATATTCCCTCATAATGACACCATATCTATGTGATCCCTGAAGCAACAAACTTCACTCCTTCCTCCTAGTATCCCTCTCATCTATTCAGGTCACAAGATTCCATATTCATGACCTATTTTCTTCTCTCCATTTCAACTACCATTGTTAGATCACTGACTCTCAGTCATTCTTGGCTTTGGTCTCTTTTTCTAAACAGAAAAAAAAAATTGTGCTGACTGAATCTTTTAAACAGTTGAAAAGTCTTCAATAACTTTCCATTACCTACAGCACTGTTTTTCAAGTGTTCTTGTTGAAAGGCCTATAGTTCCACAAAGGAGATGACATTTATTCTGGCTCATAACAAATGAGTTCTTTAAGACATGGAAGATGAAATATTTTATTCCAAGACAAGTAAAATTGATGGGGTTGGGATTCAAGCATCTCAAAGTGGTGCTACAGGTGCCCTTGTCTTCCCTTAAACCAGAGTGCTTCTTTGATCTATTTTATGTATTGGGCCCTGCATAAGTTTTCCCTTGAAAGAAAGTTTTTTAAATAAAATAACTATATACCTCTATATATTACGTGGTCAAGGCTCTCTATGATCTAACCCCCACCTATCTTTCTAGCCTCTTATATCATCTCATGTCTCCTTTAAAATAAATGCAGGTCCTCCTTTAAGTTCTCTTTCCCATGTCTTTTCCTCTGCATGTGTTTTCTCTCTACTTACAGAACCATTGTTCATCTCCTCAGCCCAGTGAACTCACCCATCATAGCTAAGAGTAATTATCAACTTATAAGCAGGGTCAGACACTTACAAATGCATTATCTGTGCTTTCATGGCACTCTGAAGATAATGCAAATTTGCCCTTGATTTAGGCTTGTATATTTCCTGGAGAAGCTAATATCTTTACCTCAAATCCAGCTACTTTGCCTGATTCAGTATATATGTTAAAATGAACATAAAAATAAAATTTTTCTAAACATATAATAAATATCATTAATGTATGCTTGTATCATTTGGTTTGGGATGCATTATCCTTCAGGGCCATGCAGTAGTAAAGTACATATGAGGTAATAACTGAAATTAAAAACTATCAATTCACTCTAAGGGCTTACAATCTTGGAAAATTTAGCTAACATCACCATATTACAGTTTCTTCATCAGTAGGAAGATAGTATCTACCTCAAAATATTGAAGTACTTGACATATGTAAATCACTTAAGAAGCCAGCTCATTATAAGCCCTCAGTATGTTAGCAGTTATCTTACTTGATCTGTACATTCACTCAGTATTCATTAAGTGTATTTTATTCTAACATTTCAACAACTAAGAATCTTTAGAACTTATTCAAGACTCTCAACTTTAAAGTTACACTATCTGATGTTGATCACAAAAATAGACAATGAAATTAATCAATCTTAAGCAATGTATAGTATTTTTTGAGCAATAAGATGTTTTGAAAAATAAAGTTTATTTTGTTTTGTTTTGTTTTTGTACCAGGGATTGAACTCAGGGACACTTGACCACTGAGTCTCATCCTTGGCCCTATTTTGTATTTAATTTAGAGACAGAGTCTCACTGAGTTGCTTAGTGCCTCACGTTTGCTGAGGCTGGCTTTGAACTCGCTATCTTCTTGCCTTAGCCTCCTGATCCACTGGGATTACAGGTGTGCGCCACTATGCCCGGCTGGTTTGTAAGGTTTTTATTGTGTTCCACACTTCAACACATAGGACCATTGTAAAAGGTTTAGTATGTTGGAAAAATTCATTATACCTAATCACTTATTTCATTTTTAAAATTATCTTTTAATTACCTGATTTAACTTTATTTCAATTAGGGCATAATTTGCAGCCAATAAAATGCACAGATCTTAAGTATTTAGTTCAATGATTTTTGACAACTTTTTGAACTCTCAAGAGTACATTACAAAGTATAGATCATTTCTACTATCACAGGGAGTTCTCTCTCTGCCAAACCATTCTAAATACCATCCTTCCAGAGGCAATCACTGATTGACCTATTTTGCCAAATATTAGTTTGAGTCTTTTTGTATTTTATATAAATATATTCATACAAAATTTACTTGTGGATGGCTTTTTAGTGGTTTTGAAATGTATCTATTTTGTTACATTTATAACTATTTTATTCCTTTTGATGACAAAGAAGTATCCCATTGTGTATCTCAATCTGAGTAGCCATGCTCCTGTTGTGTATTTAGCTAGCTTCCAGTTTGGCACTATCATAGACAAGCTTGTAGACACCTATTTTCATTTCTTTTAGTTAAATACCTAGGAATAGAATTGGTGGATATAATGTAAATGTATTTTTAAACCTAATAAGAAACTGTCAAATGGTTTTCTAAGTGGTGGTACCAATTTATATTCCCACTGGAAATGCACATCTTTGCCAAAATTTGATGTAGTAATTTTTTATTATAACAAATATATTGAATGTGGAATTTTATCTCATTAGGATTTTATCTTGCATATCCCTGATGACTAATGATATTGAGAACATTATTAAACACTTATTGACTATATTTGTATAAACACACTATATACACAAACACATGCACAGTTGTTCCTTGATATCTGCAGGGAATTGTTTCTAGGATTCCCAGTGGATAGCAATATCCATGGATATTCAAATCTCTTATATAAAATGGCATAGTATTTGCATACAAACAGGTACTTCCTATCAGATACTTTAAATCATCTCTAGATTACTTAGAACAACGAACATAATGTGACACTACATAATTGTTATACTGTATTGTTTATGGAATAATGACAAGAACAAATTCTGTACATTTCTGGTATAGGTAACATGTTTTGAAAAACTATTTTTAATTCAGTTAGTTGAATTCAATGTTGTTGAACCTATGGATACAGAGGAAAGATGGCATTTATTGTTGTATTGCAAGAATCTATATATTGTTGTCTTTCGAGTTTTGCATACAGCAGGATACAAAACATTTTTTACTGAAAATATTTTTTCTCAGTCTATGGCTTGTGTCAAAGTTAAACAAAGCTGGACACTAGTTCAAGAGGTGTAAATATATTTTATTCAATAAATGTAACTGTAGAGGAAAGAGCTGAGCTCCATTACCTTGCACATAGGTGACTGGACAGCTTAAAAGTAGAATGCAGGAGAAGACAAAAGTGGAAGGGAGTTCAAGCAAAGTCAGAGAAGTGAAGAATTACAAAGGGTTGTTCAGTGTAAATGCACTAAGTCATCTACGTCTACTAGCTGTAAATTAGGATTATAGTCTCTTAAAAGAGTTGGAGAAAGAGGTTCTACCCTTTCTGATGATTATAACTCAAAGGACTAGCTTTCAGGTCTTTGATAAAGACATACCTGAGTTGTAGGAGATACATACACATCTCAAATGGACAGAAAAAATTGACAATTATAAGCCCTTTTTAGTAAATGCTGTAAGAAAGGACCATATCCTTTGGTGTCAGCTAGAACAAACAGGAAATTCTTCCCACAGTTCAGAGGTTTGCTTCAGACAGGAACTTGGAGGGGGAGTTGATTTCATCTCCAGGATGTGACCATGACATCTCCATGTCAGAAGCCATGCTGGGGTTAACCAAGTCTCCTAGCACAGAAGTTTGGACAGAATGTTTTTGCGCCTAAAGCTCTTTTGTAATTTTCATTTCCCTGCTAATTGCATTAATAAGGTCTTTTAAAAATTTCTTCTAATTAGTTATACATGATAACAGAATGCATTTGGTTTCATTGTATACAAATGGAGGACACATTTTTCATTTCTCTGGTTGTACATGATGTAGAGTTGCACCATGTGTGTAATCATACATGTACCTAAGGCTATGATGTCCATCTCATTCCACCATCTTTCCTGCCCCCATGCCCCCTCCCCTTCCTTACTACCCCTTTGACCAAAGTTCCTCCATTCTTTCCCTGCTCCCCTCATTATGGATCATCATCCACTTATCAGAGAGAACATTCAGCATTTGTTTTTTTGGGATTGGCTTACTTCACTTAGTATGATCTTCTCCAACTCTATCCATTTACCTGCAAGTGCCATAACTTTATTCTCTTTAATGTTGAATAATATTCCATTGTGTATATATACCACAGTTTCTTTATCCATTCATCTTCAATAGGGTCTTTTGATGAAAAGATACCTTTTTTGAAGTCCCATTAATCATTTATATCTCTAATATTTAATATGTGTGTTGTTTAATGTGTGTGTGGGAGGGGGAGTGAGGCTCTTAGATATATTTTCCATACCTAAGTTTACAAAACATTCCCAAATATTTCTTTCTGTGAGATTGATAATTCTGGGTTTAACATTCCAGTCTTGAATTCAATTCAAGTTAATTTTTGAGTGTAGATTGAGACTGACATTCTGGTACATCTTTTTTTCCTGTATGGAATTGGAATTTGCAAGCACCATTTCTTAAACAGGCATTCCTTTTGTCCATTGAATTCATTTGGCACCTTGGTCCAAAATCACTGGACTGTTTGTGTGTGTGTTTCTGAATTCACTATTATGTTCCTTTTAAAATGATTTTTCCTTTCATCAATACCACAATGTCTTGGTTAGCTTCACTCTAGAGTTATCTTTGAAATGTTGATTGCTTGAATTCTTCTATTTATTTTCCTTATCAAGGTTGATTTGGTTGTTAGATCTTTTGTGTTTTCATATAATTTTTTAAGACATGATCTTTTCTTTAAAATGTTTTTTTTAAATATTTTTTTAGTTGTAGGTGGACACAATGTCTTTATTTTATTGCTTTATATGTGGTGCTGAGGATCGAACCCAGGGCCTCACGCATGCGAGGCAAGCGCTTTGCCGCTGAGCTACAATCCCAGCCCCTTTAAAATGTTTTTTTTTGGTAGTTGTAGATGGACAACATGTGTTTATTAATTTTTATGTGGTGCTGAGGATCAAAGCCGGTGCCTCACACATGCTAGGCAAGTGCTCTGCCACTGAGCTACAGCCCCAGCCCTGTTTTCATATAATTTTAAAAACTAAAATTGTGATAAGGATTGCATCATACTCTAGACATATTTAGGAAGATTGACATCCAAATGATACTGAGATTATCTGTTCATGGAAATTTTCTGTACTTGTTTTAGTTTATTTAATATCTCTTAGCAATATTGTGTAGTTTGCAGGGTACTAACATACATTCTTAACTAGACACAGGTATTCAATACCTTTTTAAATTTGTTCTTTTTATTTATACATGGTAATGATTTCAGTTTCATTTTCCAATTGTTTGTTGCTAGTATGTAGAAGTAAAACGAAAACTTCATATTAACTTGGTATTGTGCCGATTTGCTAAATTGGCTCAGAACAAGTGTGTTTTAAAAATCTTTATATTCTAGGAGTGACAAGTGAGTTACTCCTACCATTCTCATCTTTAAGTCTTTTATTTCCTATCTTTATTATAGTAGATTGACTCGTAGTAGTTTGCATATAATACATGAGAAAAGACTTCTTTGTTGTGTTTTCATATTAAAGTAAAATAGTTTCATTTTTCACAATTAGTTCAATGTTATTTGCACATGAATTTTGGTCAAACTGAGGAAATTTTATTCTATTCATAGTATACATGGCCTACAGTGTACCATATTTCATTTCTAATTTTTATAACATGTATTGCCTTTTTTCCTTAGTTTATATGACTAAGGATTTATCAATTTTATTGAGTTTCTCAAAGAATCAGATTTTAGTTTTCATTGTTTTTTCTTCCCTATTTTTTGTTTTCAATTTGTTGAGCTCTACTTTTTATTATTTCCATTTTTCTGCTTTCTTTGGATTTAAATTTCATGTATTTTAGCATTAAATTGAAAACTTAGATCATTGATTTAAGACATTTCTTGCTTTCTTTTTTATTTTTTAGTTGTAGATTAACACAATACCTTTGCTTTATTTATTTTTATGCAAAGCTGAGGATCAAACCCAGTGCCTCACATGTGCTAGGGAAGTGCTCTCCCACTGAGCTACAACCCTAGCACCAAGACATTTCTTACTTTCTAATGTATTTATACTTAAAAATTCCATATAAGGCTAGGCATGTTGGCACATGCCTGTAATAACAGCAAGTTGGGAGGCTGAGAGATGAGGATTTCAAGTCTGAAGTCAGCCTGACCATCTTAGCAAGACCTTGTCTCAAAATAAAAATTAAAAAACAAAAAAGAAAAGGCAAGGAAATAAAGCTCAGTGGTAGAGTGTCCCTGGGTTTAATCCTCAAGACAAAATAATCAATTTAAGACCTTTAGTTCCTTCTGCATAATTTGATGTTTTGATTTTCATTCAAGTCAAAATATTTTCTATTTTCTTTTAAACTTTCTCTTTGGCACACAGGTTATTTATTTAACAACCAAATATTTGAATATTTGCTCTATTAATTCATTCTACTTTAATTCTGATTTGGTCACAGAAGCATTGTATCACTGAGTTCTTTTAAATGTCTTAATGTTTGTTTTACATCCAGTGAACACTTTAGTTTTCTCTTGTTTCTTAGCAATTTGCTATGTCTTGTTGTAGTTGATTTTGGTGTTCGCTGACCTTCTTTGATACTTTTTGTTCTATCAGATTTGGCATTTTCTCATTTTGTTTTCATTTCTTTCTTCTGTCCTATTCCATAATTCTTCTCTCCTTTTGTGATACTGATCATATATATTTCAGGCCATTGAATATTTTTCACAGGTTTTGGTTACTTTGTTCTGTTCTCTTTGCTTCCCATTCTTTTTTTTCCCTCCTTGTATTTACTTTTTGGTAATTTCTATTGCTCTATCTTCAAGTTCACTGTTTCTTTCAGTACCATAATTAATTCTACCACTTACCTTTTCAGAGGTTTTCATCTATTTTATTGTACTTTTTTACCCTCCATTTCTATTTAATCATTTTTCCTTAAAATTATTATATTGTATATATTTAGAGTACACAAAATGATGTTTTGGTATACATATAGGTTAGCTCCTGGAGGTTCATTTTGCTTACCTGCTACTTGGTATTCTTTGAACTGCATCTATTTCCTATCCCCTCCCCATAACCACATTTTATTCCCTATCTCTTTACATTCCAGTTTTTTCAGGTTTCATATATAAGTGAGATCATGTGGTATCTATATTTCCATGTTTGGTTTATTTGACTTAGCATAATGTCCTCCAGTCCTCCAGATTCATCCATGATCACTGATGACAATGTTTCCTTCTTTCTTTACTTCTTTCCTTCCTAACCACATGCCGTATGACTGAGCTACATCCTTAGAGTCCTTTTTTATAAAGGGGGATGCTAGGGATCAAACCCAGAAGTGCTTTACCACTGGACCATGTTCCCAGCCCTTTTCATTTTTTATTTTTAGACAGGGTCTCACTAAGTTGCTTAGGGCCTTGCTAAGTTGTTGAGGCTGGCCTCAAACTCATGATCCTCCTGTCTCAGCCCTCCAAGCCACTGGGATTTCAGGTGTGCACTACCACACCTGGCTAGAATCCTTTTCTTAAAGGATGAATAATTTTGCATTTGTATATATATACAACAGTTTCCTTATCCATTCATCTGGTGATGGACACTTTTATCTTGCCTATTATAAATAATGCTGCAGTGAACATGGGAGCATAGATAACTCTTCAACATACTTACTTTATTTCCTTTTGGTGCATATGCATAAGCAGAATTATTGGGTCATATGGTGGTTCTTTTTTAAATTCCTTTAGAAACTTCCATAGTGTTTTCCACATGCCTATACTTTCCTTTTTTATTTCACTACCAGTGAGCAAGATCTTCCTTTTTCTCAAACCGTCATTAACACTTGTTATTCTCTTGTCATTTTAAAAATATTATTATGATTTGTTAAAAATAGTGCATTATACTTATATCCAATAGTGGGGTTCATTTTGACATATTCTTAAGTGCATATAACATAGTATTTTACATTTCAATCCCCACTTCCCTCCACTTCCACCATAATAGCCCTTTTAATAGGCATGATATAAAGGCATGAGATAAGATATTAGTTTGATTTGCATTTCTTTTGTAATTAGTGATATCAAGCACCTTTTCATATACCTGTTGGCCATTTTTATGTCTTCTTAAGAAAACTGTCTATTAAGATCCTTTGCCCATTTTTATTCTTCTTCTTATTATTATTATTGCTATTGAGTTGTGTGAGTTCCTTTATATTTTGGATATTGACCATTTGCAATTGATCACTTCTTATAGTTTCCATATCTCTATTTATAATCTCCCATATAATGATGCATGTAGTCCATTTTTTTCACTAGTTCATCTTTTAACATATTGAAGTTAGTCAGATATTTATTTTTAAATTTTTGTTTAGGACAAATATTTTGTTTAGGACAATAGAAACTAAGAAACATAATATGCATAGTCAGTAATGTGCATATTTTTATTTCTCCTGGCATTTACTGTGAGTGACTAGGTAGTTGAGCTGAGCAGGGTTTTATTGTTGAATCTTCTAATTTCTCTATTGCTGTTTAAATACAAAATATTTAAGGTACAAGCTGCTTTACTTTTTTACTTTTTTCTTAATGTCTGTTCCACCTTCAGCTGAAGATTCCTCTTCATTTTCTCCTAGTGTTATTACTTGGTACTTAAAGCTGTCAAGGCTCTTGATAGAGGATAGAGTGTGTTCTCTATTGTTCCAGCTCAGTCTCAGTTTTAGGCAGGTCCTGTGTCTCTCTTGATCTTACTGTACATCCTTCTTATCAATCCTATTACTTCACCAGCAATAGATTGTCTATTATATTGGGCCAAGAAAATGTCCCTGCCCTTCCCCTAGGTGTAGGATTTTTTTCTATTCCCTTCTTGCAGCTTCAATTAGTCTTCCTCTGTGCCTAAGTGACAGGGCTTATTGTAGTTTCCACAGTGATTTGAAACTTTTATTCCATAGAGGCAACAGGAAAAGAGGAATCACATGGAGCTTCACACCTGCTATCTTCTCTGTCCTGTATCACAAAGGAGGTTTTTGTATTCTCTGTCATGTCTTCATTTTTTCTTAAGAAAGTTTGAAAGGAGAATTTATGAGCAAGTGTGAACTCCCCTTGGGTGTATGGCTTTCAAAGATAGGTCTGTCAAATGGGAAGAACAAGTCATAGATATTATAACACTTTTATTTTATAATATACTCATTTGAAGTTATTTAAATCACTATCTCAGTACTACTGCTTTAGCTATATCCTCAATTTTATATACTTCATCCTGTTACCATTCAGTTGAAACTTTTTTGTGTATTCATGTTTGTTCAGAAGTATGCTTATAATTGTTAAATATTTTGGATTCTCTAGATATCTTATTGTAATTGATGTTTACTTTAACTTGGTTTGCAGTCAGTGTACACTTTTGAAATAGGCATCATTTTGAATTTTACTTTGTAATTAATATTGTCATAGCACCTTTCTCATGCATAGGATTTACATGAAATAACATTTATACCCCCTTATTTTCAACTTTGCAGTGAATTTATATTGAATATTTCTGTAATGTAATTAAATATTTTATCAAGTGAGAAATTCTGCATTTTGTAGATTGTTTAGTTCATTTTTATTTGTAAAATTACTCAAATACTTTAATTTAAATTATGCCATTTATTGCTATTTGTTTCTAATTGTACAATGACCTTTTGTTCCTTTGATCCTTTTTTCTCTGCCTATTTTTGTATGAATTCTTTTTTTGCTGTATGTTTGTTTTGTTTTTTTTTGTGTGGGAGGGTACCAGGTATTGAACTCAGGCTAATAATTTTCAGAAGCTTGATAACCTTAATTTATACATTTACACAATGACTTTATCCTATTTCTTACTAAAAATCTATTTCCAAGTCTTTTTTCCAACAAAAATATTTACTACTGACACTGTCACTAGAGCATTTTAAATTGAGATGGTAGAAAACAAGCAATGTCTCTTGTAGAAACTTTCAACTAAACCTGAAATCAGTCTCAGCTCTATAATAATTTTCTGATACTATTCAGTCACAAATGATATGAGGATTACAAACTTGGATGAAAACTGCAAGTACCTTAAGTCTCATGTAACCACAAATAAAAGTGGAAAGAAGCAATATATCTTCACTATTCAATACCTTTCTGTTGTTAACTAAAGTGCACTCAAGATTATTGTGGCAGAGAGTAATGTTGCCAACCCTTGATGACAATATTTTTGTTAGTAGAGATGCATGAGAAAACCCTTCAATGGTTCTTATAAGCTTCATCACAAGTGAGGGTCAGGGAGCCCTCACTGATTTGAAAGTGGTTTATATTAAAGCTGTATTGCAATGAAAATATTTTCAAGCATTTACTAAAAGCCTGAAACTTTGCTTCCTGTGTACTTGAAACTGGTCATACTTCCTCTGCTCTTAATTTCAGTCATGTTTTCATTAAGTGGGAAAAAGCACCCTGTCTTTCCAGTGATTTAAGGGAGATGCATTTGGAGACATTATGTCCAAGATAGATAGGAAAAGGATTGCTCATAAACCCTTTTGAATTTCTTGGTTCCTATCTTTCCCAGGCTGAGACATAGGTAGAGGATGGCTCTTGATATTTTTAAAATGAGCTGAGGCCTCTAATCCTTGTTTACTACTCCTATAAATCTACTAGGAGAACAAGAAGAAATATGAACATATAGCTAAGCATAAAAAGGTTTTTTTTTCTTCCAAAAATTTATCAAAGTGAACCTTTAGATCATATTAACCACAAGGTATTTCCCCCTTTGGCCTAGTTTTGAGCTTTGCAATTGGGACTGTGAGCTTTGTGTTGTCACTTCTATTTAATCCCTTCATGAATCTTTCACCAGAAATGAACTCATTTTAAGATGAAGTGGTGAATTAATGTTGTTATATAATCCAACAAAGACATCTAATTTGAGAGTATGTCAATTAGAATGTGGCAGGGCCTCTGGCCCTTTGAATCAAAATATCAATCTGCTGTTGTATAATTTTTTTGTCCTCAGATGCCTTTCAGTGAAAAGACTGTATTGTTAACTTCCTTTATATCAGAGGTCAACATGTTGTGCTCTACAATTTTCATACTGCAAGATGAAAGGCAAAATGAGTGTTTAGTTCTGGATTCCCAATCATGAACCTGTAGGCACCCAGGAGTGGGCTGTTGCTTCCTGTGAGACCAACAATAGTGCTAAACAGCATCCATAAGCTTGATGCTAAGTGGAGCCTTTTTAAAGGTACTGAAGATAAGCATGGGGTTTCCTATGGGACTGAAGTTGTCTAAAAATAAATTTTAAATTGGAAAGAGTGACCACATCATAATCAATATTTGCAACAATGACTTAAAAAATTACCAACTTTCTCTGTGTTGGTTTCTCAGTATGATATGTAGTTGCATTTCTGATAGAAATAACCAAGCAATAGTGTATGTTATAGATTGAAATTAGTCTTCTCAATGTAGATCCCTGGTTAAAGAGCACAAGACAAAACCTCTTCTGCAGCCAGAATGAGGGTAGGCATGGGTACCTGTATGTACAGGTTAAGAGGAACAAAGTTTAATGAGCAGGGTACAACAAGGCAATTGCTGCATCCTACTCTTATAGAGAGGGGGCCTTATACAAGAGAAAAGACACATCATTATCAAAAGACCCTGTTATCACATTAGCATCAGATCTCTACTATCATCAGGATATTATCATATCAAATCTTAACTTTCCTTTCCTATCCATATTGGCATGGATATGTTTTTCCACAAAGGATAAACTACAGGAAGTTATTAGTAAATAATAAGTCTTAGAAGCAATCAGAGACATCAGGTACATTACAGACATGTGAACAAGAATACCATTGGCATTTGCCTTTTCAAGAAAACTAATGAGAGTCAGAGCCCATGGATGTACAAGGGCAATTTAATGTACAAGGGCAAATAAACTGTTAACCTAGACTCCATTTCCAGCACATAGATCTTTAAGAAATGATGGCAGAGAAAAATATTCTAAAAAGGGAAAAATTTAGATAATTTATCGTGAACATAGTAATGCCTCAAGAAATACTGAAATACAGGAGATTAGTGCTCTATCTGATGTGTGTGTGGCAAAAATTTCTTCCCAGAATGTCGGCTCTCTGTTCACTTCAATAATTGTTTCTTTTGCTAAGAAGAAGCTTTTTAGTTTGAATCCATTCCATTTATTGATTCTTGACTTTACTTCTTATGCTATAGGAGTCTTGTTAAAGAAAAGGCCTAATCCGATATGATGAAAATTTGGGCCTACATTTTCTTCTATTGGGCACAGGGTCTCTGGTCTAATTCCCAGGTCCTTGATCCACTTAGAGTCGAATTTTGTGCCTTGATCCACTTAGAGTCAAATTTTGTGCATGATGAGAGATAGGGCTTTATTTTCATTTTGCTGCATATGTATTTCCAGGTTTCCCAGCACCATTTGTTGAAGAGGCTATCTTTTCTCCAGTGTACGTGTTTGACTCCTTTGTCTATTATGAGATAATTGTATTTACATGGGTTTGTCTCTGTGTCTTCTATTCTGTACCATTGGTCAACATGTCTATTTTGGTGCCAGTACCATGTTGTTTTTGTTACTATAGCTTTGTAGTATAGTCTGAGGTCAGGTATTGTGATGCCTCCTGATTCACTCTTCTTGCTAAGGATTGCTTTGGCTATTCTGGCTCTCTTATTCATTCAAATGAATTTCATGATGGCCTTTTCTATTTCCATAAGGGATGACATTAGGATTTTAATTGGAATCACATTGTATCTGTACAGTACTTTGGGTACTATGGCCATTTTGACAATATTGATTCTGCCTATCCAAGAGCCTGGGAGATTTTTCCAACTCCTAAGGTCTTGTTCAATTTCTTTCTTTAGTGTCCTGTAGTTTTCATTATAGAGGTCTTTTGTCTCTTTCGTTAAATTGATTCCCAAGTATTTTTTTTGAGGCTATTGTGAATGGGGTAGTTTTCCTAATTTCTCTTTCAGAGGATTCATTACTGATATATAGAAGTGCAATTGATTTATGGGTGTTGATTTTACATCCTGCTACTTTGCTGAATTCATTTATTAATTCTAGAAGTTTTCTGGTGGAATTTTTTGGATCCTCTAAGTATGGAATCATGTCATCAGCAAATAATTATAGTTTGAGTTCTTCTTTTCCTATTTATATCCCTTTAAGTAGGCCTAAATCTTCATCATGTTGGATTAGGACCTTACTTCCTTAACAAGAATCCTATAGCATAAGAAGTAAAATCAAGAATCAATAAATGGGAAGGATTCAAACTAAATAGCTTCTTCTCAGCAAAAGAAACAATCAATGAGGTGAACAGAGAGCCTACATTCTGGGAAGAAATTTTTGCCACACACACATCTGATAGAGCACTAATCTCCAGGATATATAAAGAACTCAAAAAACTTAACACCAAAAAACCAAACAACTCAATCAATAAATGGGCTAGGGACCTGAATAGAAACTTCTCAGAAGAAGATATACAATCAATAAACAAATATATGAAAAAATGTTCAACATCTCTAGCAATTAGAGAAATGCAAATCAAAATTTCTCTAAGATTTCATCTCTCACCAGTCAGAATGGAGGTTCTCAGGAATACAAACAGCAATAAGTGTTGACGAAGTTTGCCGGGGAAAGGGCACACTCATACGTTGTTGGTGGGACTGCAAATTGGTACAACCAAAATGGAGAGCAATATGGAGATTTCTTAGAAAACTTGGAATGGAACCACCATTTGACCCAGCTATCCCACTCCTGGGTCTATACTCAAAGTACTTAAAAAGAGCATACTATAGTAATGCAGCCACTTCAATGTTTATAGCAGCTCAGATCACAATAGCTAAACTGTGGAACCAACCTAGATGCCCTTCGATAGATTCATAGATAAAGAAACTGTGGTACATATACACAATGGATATTACTCAGCAGTAAAAGAGAATAAAATTATGGCATTTTCAGGTAAATGGATACAGTTGGAGAATATCATGCTAATAAAGTAAGACAATTCCAAAAAAAAGAAATGCCAAATGTTCTCTCTGATAAGTAGATGCTGATCCATAATGAGGGAGAGGACATGGGAAGAGTGGAGGAACTTTGGTCAAAGGGGTGGGAGGGAGGAGGGGGTATGGGGACAGGAAAGATGGTGGAATGAGATGGACATCATAGCCCCAGCTTCATGTATGACTGCATACATGGTGTGATTCTAGATCATGTACAACCAGAGAAACGAAGTTATGCTCCATCTGTGTACAATCAAAGTGCATTATGCTATCATGTATACATAAGTAGAATAAATAAATTTAATAAATAAATAAATAAATAAATAGTACCCATGCTAATAGTTGTAGGGAGGTATTACAAATTTGATGTCCATTTTTGAATTGGGTTTAGTTTAGTTTGTCATTATTATTTATGTTTTTGTTTTTTAATTTAGAAACTTTCAATATACTATGGATATTATTTTCTGTCCAATATGATTTGCAAATATTTTCTCACATTGTGTGGCTTATCTTTTCATTCTGACAATCATATCTTTTGATAAATTTGTTTTAAGTTTCATGAACTTGAAAAAATTAGCTGACCTTTTTCTTAATTAAATATGATCAGCTGCTATAAAAAGCTACTTGAACATTTTAAAAATACTTTTTTAAAAGAGGGATTTATAAATTTAATAGTTAATAAGGTTATTTGAAATTTTTGAAAATTCAGGTCTGTATAATCCCTCCATGTACATTGCAAATACATATAAATGACCTTAAAGGGTTTTTGCCTGAATTGGGGAAAATAGTTTAATTCCAATTTAAATGAAAAGCAGGTAAAAAATGAACATCTCATAGGAGAACATCTCATATTCTAAATTGAAAACTATAAGTCTCTTTGAAAATATGAAACCCATATTCTAAATATTACTTGGCCTGATTCTTATTCTGTGCTATGAATCAAACTTTATCTGGGGAATACAAATGCACATAGAAATGAGTATGATTTTGAAATGATTTAAAGATGAATGAAATCTAGAAAAAGGTTAAAACTATAAATATATTTTAGGTTCTAAAATGTTAGGGTCAAGTAGCAGTTTTCTGAGTTAAATTCAAATTGTATTCACCCTTCCAAGCTGCAGTGCTTCGTTTTGCTTCCCACATCCCAGTTACAATCAATCCATTGGTTTCTCTCCCCTGAAGCAATTCCTCTTGGTGTCTTCTTAGCACAGAACATCCTTTCAGTGCTTGGAGTATTTGTAAGAAAGCACTCCCAAATTAACCCCTTCATGTCCTTGTTCTGGGTCAATTCAATTTACTCCTATAAGGGAAGAAAAAACCTTTTTTCTTCAACTCACAAATTTCTAGTTGAAACGGATCTCTTTAACAAAAGATAGATTAGTAAGAGGGGAAAAAAAACAGAAGTGTGTTTACATGTATTTCATAAATACATGGGAGATATCCAGGGAATAAGCAGTTCTCAAGGAAGTGGATTCAAATTCCAGTTTACATACCATCTTCAACAAAGAAAAGCGAATTTTTGAAGTGACAAAGGAATAGGATTTTGAGTGCTTAGGGATGGCAAGTTGTGGAAATGCAAATAACTGTCAGATAAAGTTTTCTCAGTTATTAGCTTTTGCTCTTCCTGGTAGTGGACAGAGCAGGTATCTTTTGTCTTTGTAAATCTATACGCCTCTTTTGGGCAAATAGAGGGAGGACGAAGAACTTGGTAGAATCTGCTTCTTTATTACCTTCAGTTCAACAATCCTTCCTATGTGGGGAAGGTAAATTCTGTTCTTCCACATTCCAAAATTGCTTCCTGTAGCAGAGATTTTCTTGGCACCAATTGTGTACAAATCTTTTATACCTGAATCCTGAGAATTTAAGGATTAATCATATCTCTCCACTATAGCCAAATGCCACATCCCCCATAAAAATTTCTGTGTTCATGGTTTTAGAATTATATCATGCATTTTTTTTGGTACTGGAGATTGAACTCAGGGGCACTCGACCACTGAGCCACATCCCCAGCCCTATTTTGTGTTTTATGTAGAGACAGGGTCTCACTGAGTTGCTTAGTGCCTCGCCGTCGCTGAGGCTGGCTTTGAACTCGCGATTCTCCTGTCTCAGCCTTCCTAAGTGCTGGGATTACAGGTGTGCAACACTGCACCCAGCTTCATGCATTGTTTTTATTAGAGTTACTCTGCACCTCCTGCTAATGTATATTTAATTTTGTTGTGCTTTGCAGCTAGTTTTTGACACGTGTGAAACATGTTTCTGGGTTTATATGCAAATGAAGTTAAGATAACAAGAATAACGCATTTTGTTGGTTTTTTCTCTTATATCCGGCAAATTCCAATCCCAGATTTCTACACACACTTCATCCTCAAACATATCTGAAAGAACTAGGGGATAGTTCTATGGGTATTTGTAAATGAAACCTCTGCTACTGTATCATAGTTATCATGTGACACCTTCTCTGGATTTTCTCCCATGGATCACCATTACTGCTGACATGTTAGAGTGCTCCATGGTTTCTAGTGTCCTAAATATTCTAGTGTTCTTCTGTTAATTGCTTCTTCAGTTTCTTGAAGCCTTCTCTAAACTAAGGCTCAGAAATCAACTTACTGAAATAGGCTAGAGAATCAAAATTGAGACAAGCACTAGGCTATACTCCAGATATTGTCAGGCCTTCATAACCTGTGTGTATAGACTTCTGGCTTTCTCTTCTAACTAGACTAGAATTGAAGCCATACATATTTAAATCTAAAGAGTGAATATGGTGAATATGGATGCCATGACCTCTGATACACAACTACATGATCCACTCAGCCTTTGAACTTTTGAAAGAGAGGACACTGTCTTCGGCATCTCCATGTTCATCAGTAGCAGGTGCAGTACTTGGCATATAGGATGTGCTCAAATATCTAGACTGAATAAATGCATCCCCTCCAATGAAACTGAGTATAAAATTCTACTCAGGTACTTGCTGTATTTCTTTAATTTTCCTAAATGTACAATAACCACACTACAAAAATTATGACTTTCAATTAGGAAATTTCAATTTTTAGAGAGGAAAATATAATTTTGTTACAAATACTGGAGATGCAGTCTCCATACTACAATTTTGAAACGTGCATCATTCTCAATTTATAATATTGTTTCTCCACATTGCTTTCCTATCAAAACTCTTGAAAATTGACCTATATTTTTTTCTCTATCTCCTCAATTCCTGTGCACTCTACCACCCACTAAATCTGGCTTTGGCTTTAGCTATACACTAAAATTATACTTTCCATGTCCACCAAACTCAGCCTAATTATTAAATCTGGTTAAAATGCTTCATTTTTTACTTAGTAGACCTTTCTAGGAGTTGAGTAATCTAAAAATCATCCTTTCTTTAAAATATTAATATCTTCCATGATGCTACATTTTTCTGTTTGGTTCTCATTCTTCTTATTTTTCTATCACCTTTGCAGCCTTCCCCGCTGTGCTCTAAGTATTGTTTATGTTGTCATGGAATCTTAAATTTTCTTCTTTTAAATAGTATCATGCTGTTATTTTATCTACCTATCTATCTATCTATGTATCTATGTATCTATTTATTTATTTATACATATATTCTGTGTCTTGAACCCAGGGGTGCTCTACCACTGAGCTACATCTCCAGTCCTTTTTAATTCTGAAACAGAGTCTCACTAAGTTGCCCAGGATGATGTGGAACTTGTGATCCTCCTTCCTCAGCCTCCAGAGTCACTGGGATTATAAGGATGCACCACCATGCCCAGTCTCATATATTTTTGATTTTAGTTTTATACCATGTATGTGTTGATTAGTACTAACTCTCCAACACAGTTCTTTCTTCTGTGTTTCTGCTTTGACTATCAAAATACTACTGGAAATACCTCACATCCAGCACATATCTGGAAGTTCCTAACATAGGCCATCCTTTCTCTTCTATTAGTCTTGCACATGATGACTAAAATTCACTTATATAGGTACCTTCCCACCTCCTCTATCCCTTAGTTTGCTACCTAAAGTATATACTACCTCTTAGCTTTAATGACAGTACATTCCTAATATTATGTATTATTTTAAGAATACAACATATGCAATGTTCTCACTTGTTTAAGTCTCATTGTAGATCTGAGGTATATTATATTTAGTATGAATTATACCAAGTTTTTAGACAAAATATAACTTATTTATCTGAAAAAAAAGTGAATCTGCTCCACAAACCTATCCTGGCTATGAGGAAATTCCTTCTCAGTCATTATTTCAACCCCCTTTCTTTTGACATGGGGTTTTCAATAATCCCAGTTTTATACTATGCTGATAAACAAGGGAAAGAGGCCCTACTCTCAGTCATGGTGATCATCCTGAAATGCTTGTTATCTAAATTCATATGATCCATTTAGCATGGAACTCACCACTGTTTCTGTGCCAAGCATGAGGAAAGAATCTTCATTTACCTCCCAAGGCTAGGGGGCCTATTGCGATTCTTGACCACATGCTATCTCTCCCATTCCATTCATGTATACTCATACTAATTACACAGAGGCTCTATCACCTCTTAGAGCAAAATTGAGTGAAACATCAGCCCCCTGGCATTGGTATAAACCCTAATCTGATTTTATCAATGTCTCTAAAAGTAGTTACCATCTTGTACAAGATTAGGGCCTTACTCAAAGAACTGTCCTCCTTTCTTTGCTATTCTGAAAATATTCAGAGATTCCTTTCTTTCAAAAGTATTACTGGAAATATGTGTAGAAATGTGTACAAATGTAGTTAGTTACCTCCTGTATAAACCAATTTGTGCCCTATCTTCCGGCATTTGCGAATGAGATCCTTTATTCATCACTCATCCAGAAATCAATATATTGCCCACTCAACAATCCCATGAGTACACTTAATTATTCCCATTGCCACACTGGCTACTTTCTACCCAACATTTAGACCCATTTAAATGTCTCCTTTCCCAATAATCACCTCAAGATCTAAAAAGAACATTTTTCCCTCCTGGAAGCTTCCCATAACCCCTCATACATCTTCCATTATATTTTGCTGTGCATTGAAACTGCCTTTTGGGTTGTCTGTCCCATTAGACTGTGAACTGCCTTAGAGGAGTGTTCTTAGTTACCTAATTATCCTCGGAACCATCAAGACGTTTAGCATATTAGTCAAACATCTGATAAAATTTTGGGATGAATCATCTTCATGTAAAGTCCACAGTGAAGCCCTTATCAGTGACTTTTGGTCAAACATAATCTTAGAGTAACATAAACAGTAAAGATCTATCCTTTATCCACCTATATACTTCCTCAATTTTTCTATCAATATCTATTTTTCTCAATGCCTATCATAGTCTCTCTGCTTCTGTATATTTTCATTGTGCTTCCAGTTATTCCTCCATTAAAGAGTCCCTGGATTTTATACCAGAGGATTTGCAAAATTTTTTATGGTGGGTTGTGTATCTGAGTCCCCTCCCTCTTGTTTTGGTACCAGGGATTGAACTCAGGGGCACTCGACCACTGAGGCACATCCACAGCTCTATTTTGTGTTTTATATAGAGACAAGTCTGAGTTGCTTAGTGCCTCGCCATTGCTGAAGCTGGCTTTCAACTTGCAGTTCTCCAGTCTCAGCCTCTTAAAGTGCTGGGAGTACAGGTGTGTACCACCATGCCCGGCTACCCTTACTCAATTGTGATGCAGAGGTACAATACATTTTTTCACTTGGTACCTTTGGTGGGTCCTAGGCCTCACCATCCTCCAATTACATGTTCTGCCTCCCTTAAGCTATGTTCTTTCTGACAGGCCACATTGCTTCCTCCAGGAATCTCCCTGTATGTGGACTATGCTGGCAGAAACTTGCATTGCAATCAAACCCTGATGTTAACACAAAAGCAAAAAAATAAATAAAAATGGTACTAAGATGATTCAAAATTACATGTGTACATCAGAATTTTCATTTTTCTTTTTGTTTTATTCTTTGATACATTTTATTCGATAATGCTAATTTGGGGTTTTAAAAATATATTCTCCTCAGTAGTATTTAATGGAATTTGGAACACGAGCTTTATAGAAGTTGTCATCTTTGCATTCTATTTCCCTCAAGCAAATGGTCACAGCTGTGAAAAAAATGGTACAGATAACAAAAGGGTGCCCTGCAGCAAATTGCAGGAGGAGCTGACCAAGGGGATTCCTCCAGGCTTCTTGCCTCTGTACATGAAGGGCAGGAATAATTTTACAATGTTATTAATATGGGAGTTTCTCAATACTCTTTCAAACATATCAAAGGAGACAAATGAGAATTTAAAACATAAACATAAATGTTCCCTACTTTGTGTTTGATTATACCTATTCTTTCATATTAATCTTTACAGCAGATTTTTTGGGAGAACTAGATTCCTTACCCAAGGTATTCTCAGCTTCAAAGGCAGTTCCTCATAGAGATATTCCCAGAGACACATATACTCCTTCATTTAATATAGTCCCCTCCCAGTAACTACCACATCGTCTTGCTTTATTTTCATAAAAGCACTTATTAGTAACAGAAAATTTCTTTTGTGGTTTCTGTTTAATTTTATTTTTATATACTGCCTGTCTCCTTCCATTGAAACAGTAGCTCCCTCAGAACAGTACCTTAAATGTATGCTTATTCACTGCATTTCTAGTTCCTAGGGAGTTGTCTGGACCTTCACAGGAACTCAGTAAACAAGAGTGGAAGGACCTGGTGATGGCTACAGAAGTAGAGTATAGCATTTGCCACCAGGTGGACAATAAAAGATCCAGTTATAACATTTCTAGATTATTTTTCACTTACTCCATTCTAGAAGGACTCACTCTCAGAAATCCATCAGATGTCTATCGTCTAGTGCCACTTGGAATGGATTTTTCCATATGCATCTAAAGTCTGCCTATGAACATGAAGCAAAGAAAATTTTCTGTGGCCACCATAGAAGCAACAGCCCTAGAACTTGTATGCACACTTTTCAAACACAAAGGAAGGCTCACAGAAGGTTTAAAAGTAACTGTTAGCCAAGATCTTGAATTTTGTAACAGGGATAGTGCATTAATTATATTAGTATTTTATCAAAATCGTATTAATAATGTATCAGGCACTATGTTTTGAGCAAAGTTTGCTAGATTTGCATCAATGGTAAGCAAAATCAGACAATACTCAAACTTCAAAGTTCTCCAACAGCTTTCTAAGTATACTGCTGACATTTAAAGCCCTATATAATCTGATTTCTTCCTCTATGAGTGGCTCTCCTACTATCTTTCTTCACTCACTCCATTCTATGCACACTGGTTTCCTTGTTAATCATTGCAAATGCCAACATCTACCGCAATCTAAGGAAGTTCTCCCTGCTTTTCCTTTCTCTCAGAATGTACTGTCCTCACCATCCGGCTTTTTCCATGGCTGACAATCATTCAGGTCTGTGATCAAAAATTACC
The DNA here is from genome assembly GCA_028644305.1 of Xerus rutilus. NCBI lineage: Eukaryota > Metazoa > Chordata > Mammalia > Rodentia > Sciuridae > Xerus > Xerus rutilus. Next base: position 6,864,152 of record CM053417.1, read on the forward strand.
TCACTGGAAAGGGACACAGTTTCATAACTCAATGTTAAGTAGCCATCTAACATTCTATATTGCATTACCATCTTCAATTTCTCTAAGAAATGAATAGTTATTCGATATTTTCTCTTTCATTTATGTATCATATTTTTGGGGGTGCTGGGGATTAAATCATACCCTCATGAATGCTAAGCATGTGCTATACCACTGAGCTGTGCTACTTTTCTAGCCTATTTACTTGTGTGACATCCCTCCCTATTAGTATGTGAACGCTGAGAGAAGAAACAATGGCCTTCTGTCAGAGAGCATTTCTAATTTGTTTTCTGCTGTATCTTCAATGTCTACAATAGGGAATGGTATTTAGTAGATTCTCTGCATGTATCTGCTAAATGAAGAATAAATAGATATTTATCTAATATTGAAGCTGATGAATATATAATTAAAAGACTATTGAGAAGTGCTATGGAGGAAAAATTTAGGGAACTGAAATAAACAACTGAAATGTGGTAGGAAGATTTCTCACTACTTTTAATTCCACTTAATTTTTGTCTATATCATTTTTGTTTTTATTTTAAACTATTTATATGTTCACTAGAAGTTGCTAGTACAGAGATGTACTGTGTACCCATCATCCAGTTTCCCCCACAGATATACTGATGTTACCAATTATAGTAAAACATTAAGATCAAGCAACATGACAATGGTATTGTGTTTGCATATACTCCTATGCCATGTTATCACAGGTGTAGTTTTGTGAATTCAACACCGTAATCACTATGCAGAATGATCTCATCATATGGTCTCTTTCTCTCTCTCTCTCTCTCTCTCTCTCTCTCTCTCATCTTGAGCTACTTCTCTTTGATTCCATGCAGTCATGTCTTGCAGTGATTTAGGTTGAGGTCAGAACAAAATTGTTTCTGTCCCATAAAGAACTTTATAGAGAATGTATCCATCTGTCCCTTGTTTAACTACTTACAATAAGGCAGGATTTTTCAGGGGATTTTGAAAGCATGATGTTTCTTGGGTCAGACAAACTATAGCCTGAATCGTTTACAAGATGTTCAACATTGCATGGGTTAGGGCAATAATTCTATGTTCTTATTCCATTCTTCCTGCCCTAAATTTAGCAGGGATTTTTCTCTACTACAAGATCAGACACAAATTGTCTCCTCAGTGTGTAAGAGAAATAGATTTTCATAACACCTTACTTGAAAGTTTGTTATGAGAATTAATTTTGTTTAGGGCACTAACTTCTGCCTTCAGACCACCTGGATTTTTCTGCCCATTTTATTTGGCTTTCTTTTTCTACCATCTGATTTGGGGAAGAAATTAAAAGATAATTTGGATAAGCCTGATTTTGCTTTGGATAAGCCTGATTTTGCTTTCTCAATATGCGCTCATTAAAATTTTTTCTCACTAAACTAACTTACATATCTACTAAACATTGAAATAATATCAGCAAAGGAACATTTTTGACGCGATGGTTGTTTACTTCACAATGCCCATGGATTTTTACCCCATAACTCCTCCTTGTCCCCAGAGAAAGTGTAAGCAAAGTTCCCCATGTACAATGCTTCCAAAGCCCCGGGCAGCTGCTCTCTTTCAGAGACTAAAAAATATCATGAAATTATGTCACCAGAAGCAGTTCAATTGCCAGTGGACCAGCTGCCGTTTTGTGTAGACAGATTTATCAGAGGGTTGAATGCTGAGAATAACCTCAAGTATAGGGACATTGTAATTATGAATTCCAATGGAAGAATTCACAACCAAAGATATCATCACATCAAAATGCATCTGAATTTGTGTCCTCCACTCCCCTAGGATTAAATATCACTATAAACCAAATAGGCAATTTATCTGCAGTGTCAGCCTTAAAAAAATTATCGAACATCCTTGATTTTTCCTAAACTAAAATTCAGATGAATACACACATACATTTTCTTTGCTCATTCACTCACTTTTAAGACTTAAGGACAGATGCAAAATGCATATGGGCAAAAAGTTCATAAAAATTCAAAAATCACTATCTGGTTTTATTTTATATATCATACATTATTAGGCAGTGTTATAAAATTCTGTGTTTTGTGAGATTGCTAGTTGTCATTTAAAAGGCTACATTAAATCTAGATTAGCACACAAAATGTCAACAGTGTTATGTCACTGAATTTCCAGTGGGAATGTCCCATATTCTACTGCATTTGGGGCAGAATTAACAACTTTTGTGTCTGACATTAAAAATTCATCAACTCTCACAGTTAAATGGGAATAATTTGATCACTTAAAGCTGTCTGCACCATAACACTACCTTTTATAACCATCTTTCTAAGAATAATAAGAGGTTTCCATTAAAACATATGATATGTATTTCAGATTATTTTTTTATCTTACAGTGCTTTTTCTTTTCTAGTTTCTTTAAGGTAAACTTCCACCAGTATTCAGTTATTAGCTATGTCTTCTCTTCTCTTCACATCCCTGGGCAATTTCATCCACAAAGCAATTTTGTTATTGTGAAAAGATCATAGTGTGTACTTACACAAACCTAGATGATATTGCCTATTATACAACTAGGTTATATGGTATAGTCTATTGCTCCTAGGTTACAAACCTGTACAGCATGTTACTCTACTGAATACTGTAGATAATTTTAACATAATCATGTTTCTGTATATGAATATATCTAAACATAAGAAATGCAGTAAAAATAGTAAAAAGAATTTTTCAGTTCCATTATAATCTTATGTTACTACCAAATTACATGATAGACTGAAACATGAATTTAAGTGGCACATGACTATACATACTAAAATTGTGATGTGTACTTGTACATAGCAAAATGGAGATTTATATCCAATATTCCTATCTATGGAGGTCAGGGTCTAGTGAAGATATTAATTAGTTCTCTACACATAGAGTAGTAATTGAAGTCTTGGCTTAAATGGGGATTCAAGGCCTGAGGAAACCCAACATTAAAAATCAGTTAGATGTGGAGAAACTCCCCAAACATCATAAAAGGGAGAAAACAGAATCCAAATTAGAAAAATCAGTATGCCAGAAGTTAATCCATGAAAGAGCTTCAACAAGGAAGGACTTAAGGATTTTGATCAATACTGTTGAGAGATCAATGAACATATAGTCTTAACAGTATTTGCTGAAATATGTAAGAAGGAAGGCATTGGTAAAGCTAAGAGAATCAGCATTGGTGGACTGGTGGTAACAGAAGAAAACTTGAGTGAGTTAAAGAGAAATGGGAGGTAATAAAGTGAAGACGTGATTTATAGACACTTCTTTCCAGGAGCTTGCTTAAAAGTGGTAGTAGAGAATTGGCAATTAAAATAGCCTTAATTAAAGTGATCCCAATATCATTTGGGTACTACCAAATGAATGTAAATCTCTTTATTGATATAAACCTCTTTTCCTTCACCTAATTATATGTTGTTAGATTGCCACAATTATTTTCATTTTCAACCACTATAAAACAAGTGTGTTAAATTCAATAAATTTTTAAAGATTGTAAGTAACTATTCTAAAGTTACATAGTAGTAGAGTTGAAGCTGGAGGCCATGTCTACCTCTAGTCAAATCCTGTATTCTAAATATGTTCTGAATGTATAAAAAGTAGGGTCTTCTGAAGGAAATTACTCACCAATTCATCAATGAAATTTACCTTTGGCTTTAGGGGAAATTTCCATACTCTGCAATAAATTTGAATGAGTTTCTACTAGCAGACATCTAACTAATTATACTAAAAAAAAGCCTGTCTTCAAGCACAGATCTTCAACAATAGCTCTTTACCTGGGGCCTTCATCATCAGTTACACAGATATACCTAATTTGGGGGGTATTTAAGTAACTATGTTATGCTCAGGAATTAGTTTTTGGGCAACACACATATACACACATATACATATAATGAATATATAGTGCTCAAAATTATAACAATAATAAATTGTTCATACTCACATTTGCAATTGTTTCTGGTGCACAAAAATCCACTATTAAATATCTGGCTGGGCATGGTTGTACACACCTGTATCCAAGTGGCTTGGGAGGCTGAGACAGGACAATCGCAAGCTTGAGGCCAGCCTCAGCAACTTAGCAAGACTCTGTCTCTAAATAAAAAGTGAAAAGAAATGGGGATTGTGGCTCAGTGGTGGAGTGCCCCTAAGTTCAATTCCTAGTACCAAGAAAAGAAAGAAAAAAACTAAGAAAAAAAGGAAAGGAAATAAATATCTGTTTGTCATTATCAACTCACAGATTGGAAGAGATGATGCACCAGAGATTTTGCTACCTACTGAGCACTGTCCTGGATCCATGATAGAGGGCATATTACTGTGAAATACTTTTAAAATTCCCATTTTTTGGAAGAGAAGACTACTGTAAATTACTCTTTCATGTGGATTAAAAATGTCTAAAAGTTTTCTTTCTTTATCCTAGTTTTCATATGTCATATGAGTATAAAGGAATACATTCATTGTATGTAACCCTACTACATTTTCTAATTAGGAGCAATTCTCCAAGCAATTAATTTCATAATATTCATCTAGAAATATATTCCAATTTCTTATTATTTTTAGGAAATTATGAGGAAAAGCCCCTTCATCACATAGTTACATTAAAACCTTAAAGAGAAAGTATAATAGTAAAATAGGTTAATCTTTGGATAATATGTATATAGACACCAAGAAGAAAAATGGTATTAAGGCTCAGGGTAGGGTTCACTGGTAGAGTGCTTGCCTAGCATGAGCAAGACACTAGATTCAGTCTTCAACATGGTGCTCCTTTTCCTGCTGCATATACCCTCTAAATATGCCCTGGACTCCACTGTACGTGCCAAGCCTTGATTTTGCCTGGGCATGGTGCCGCAGCTCCACTGGGTGAGTCAATTATCTAGACTTACAATCGCTATCAGCCTCACTAGCACAGTACTTGTTTTAAGACTGGTCAAGCAGCAAGATATACATCAGCTCTCCTGAGTTCTAAAAAAGTGAATTGTAAATACTAAAGAGAAAATCCACTGGAAAAAGGCATTATAATGGTGATCATGTTCTATAGACTGAAAAGGCATAAGGCAAAGAGCAAAGGAGCTCATTCTCACTTTGATTTATAGATTTATAGATTTAGATACACGTGAACATATAACGAACTAAAGAGTTAAAGAGTACAACCTGATAGATGTCAAGGGGAAGAGTTAAAAAGCAATATGGTTTCAAGAACAAATTGAAATAAACTGAGAGTTTATTCAGAAAGGACAAAGGAAACTGCTTTATAAATATAAATTTTACTCTGAATCAATAGACTGTTTTTAAAATAGTTTTAGCTTTACAGAAAAACTGATCAAATATTAGAGAGAGTTTTAATTTATCCCTTCTCCCTGAACCCACAGTTTCCCCTACAAATATGTTGTATTAGTGTGGCACATTGTTACAACTAATGAATCATGATAAGCAAAATGTTATTATTAAAGTCTATATTTGTCCTTCAGATGTCTTCTTTGTGTTGAACAGCTCTTTGGGTTTTGACAAAAACATAATGTCATATCTATCATTAGATTACAAAAGAGAGTAGCTTTAAAGATTTTTTTTTTTAGTTGTAGATGGACCCAATGTCTTTATTTTATTGCTTTGTATGTGGTGCTGAGGATCGAACCCAGGGCCTCACGCATGCGAGGCAAGCGCTCCACCGCTGAGCCACAATCCCAGCCCCAAAAGAGAGTAGCTTTAAAATCCCTTTGTGCTTTACCTATTCATCTCTATTTCATGCTATTTTAACCTTATCATTCGTATGTTAATTAGTTATTGATTGCAAATGAGATCAATTGTTAAATTTATTTTAACTGGTATATAAACTCATAAAGACTATAAATATCAATGAGGTACCATGCAATATTCTGACACATATATATTTTATAATATTTAAATTAGTTTAAACATAACTTCTTAAACTGATATCATTTCTTTTTGGTAACAACTTTCAAACTCTTTCTTCTAGATTTTTCAAATGTGCCATATATTATTATTTTCTGTAGTTACCCTACTGTGTAATAGTACACCAGAACTTCTTGCTCCAGTGTAACCATGACTTAGTAGCCTGTGATGAACATTTTCCCCATCCCTCCTCTACTCTCCTTGGCCTCTTTTAATCACCATTCTACTCTCACATTTCTATGGGATCAACTTTTTTAGATTTCACATACGAATAAGATTATGTGGTGCTTGTCTTTCTGTGCCTGGTTTATTTAATATATTTATCTCTAGTTCCACGCATATAGTAAAAATAATATGGGATTTCAATATTTTTATGGCTGATTTATACTCCATTTTGTTTATATGCTACATTTTTGTTATCCATTCATTTATTGGTGGGTACTTAGGTTATTACCATATCTTGGCTATTGTGAATAGTTCTGCCATGAACTGGGAGTGTAGATGTCTCTTTGACATAGTGATTTCTTTATGAAATCAAATGAGTGGGATTGTCAGGGCATATGGAAGTTGTACTTTTAGGTTTTTGAGAAACCTCCACAATGCTTTCAATATATGGCTTACTATTTGGAATTCCCGCAAATGGTCTGCAAGAATTTCCTCACTACCACTTGTTGACATCAAAATGAATATAGATTACAGAAAATCCTATATCTTCATGTTCATTTGATTTTTCAACAAACATACCAATGGGAAATCCTAGGCTTTTCAATAAATGGTACTGGACCAATTTGGTATCTGCATGAAAAAAAATGTACCTTGACTCATAGCAAATATAAGAACTTTCTGTACAAAGCATAATGTTTTTCATATTCATATTATTGTTTATCATTAGTTCTTTTCTATGATTGTATTCTTGTACAAAGCAAAATTGTGACATGTATACATGGTAAATTTATAATCCTTTGTGCTATTCTTGAAAATTTTCTATATGTCTGAAATTCTTTGAAAATAAGACAAAAATGTCTGTCAAAATACATTTTCCATTTCTAAGTAATCTTAAGGGAATATGAGAGCACAGATATGTTATTTAGCTAGATTGTGTTGATGACTTCACAACATATGCATATAAAATATCATGATATATAACTTACATATATATAATTTTATTTTTCAAATATAACTTGATAAAGATAGTAAAAAGTATGTATAAGACAAAAATGAGATAAAATTTGAATTACTTGCAAGACATGAAACAATTTTATTTTTCTTAATTTCTATGTCTAACAACTCTCAGTAGCATGTTTTACAGAATATGAAAATTCTATCTAAGGTCTCTGATATTTCTGCATTATTTTTCAAACTCATTAGCATACTAGAATGTGTATAGTTAGAATTGTCATGGTAATAAATGATTAACACATAACATGAATGTGTAATGATTTTTAAATTATAGTATATATTAATTTTCATTTGTTGAGGGGATGGTTTACATTCAATTTAGTTGTGAATTTTGCTGCACTCTTTCTCTTTCCCATGTTAAACATCATACGTAGCAATAAGTCTAATTGAAATGCCAAGAAAATAACTTTATTATTAAATTCATATCCTCCAGTCATTTTTTTTGGTACTGGGGATTGAATTCAGGGATACTCAACCCTGAGCCACATCCCCAGCCCTATTTTGTGTTTTATGTAGAGACAGGGTCTCACTGAGTTGCTTAGCGCCTCGCCGTTGCTGAGGCTGGCTTTGAACTCGTGATCCTCCTGCCTCAGCCTCCAAAAGTGCTGGAATTACAGGTGTGTACCACCCCTGCCAGCTTCATCCAGTCTTGTATTACATTAGGCATAACTCAGAGTAGCACATTTTGCATTTTTGATATAACTGGGGATCTTTGATTTATATGAAACATGAAGCAGAAATAGCTTCTGATGAAAACTTAGAAGACACATTTCATTCTTTCCAATGAAACATTCTTGCAGTCATTATTAGAAATTCTCCAATGTCTATACCATGGTTAATTTATGAACTGTACTCACGCACATGCCATGCATGAGAAATTTGGGTAAAGAATAAAATGACTCAAAGACTCATCTTTGTAACCTCCCTGAATATATTGCTAAATGCATTCTGACAACAACTCAGTAATACTTTCAATGGGACCAGACTAAAGGCAGTTCAATTTAAACTATTTTTAAAAATATTTTTAGTTGTAGATGGACATAATACCTTTATTTATTCATTTTTATGTGGTAGTGAGGTTGGAACCCAGTGCCTTACATGTGTAAGGCAAGCACTCTGTCACTGAGCCACAATCCCAGCCCCAATTTACACTATTTTAAACTATTAAATTTTACTAACTTAATTGACTATTTTGTACTCAATACAATTTTTTAAAATTAATTTATTTAAATGCATTTCAAGCCATAGTACATATATAGAGCTCAATTTTTCCATTTCTCTGGTTGGAAACCAGATACAGTCACAACATTTGTGTCTTCATACATGCACCTAGGTTAGTGATGACCATCTCAATCAACCATCTTTACTATACCCATTCCCCTTTCTCTCCTCCCTTCCCCCCTGCCACGTCCAGAGTTCCTCCATTTCTCCTATGTTCCCAGTTCCCACTCCACTTATGTATCAGCATCCACTAATCACAGAGAATATTTGGCATTTGGTTTTGGGGATTGGCTTACTTCACTTAGTATAATGTTCTCCAATTCCATCCAATTGCCCACAAATGCCATAATTTTATTCTCTTTTATTGCTGAATAATATTCCATTGTGTATATGTACCACAGTTTCTTTATCCATTCATCTATTGAAGGGCATCTGGGTTGCTTCCACAGTT
>CM053417.1:6873409-6933715 GCA_028644305.1 Xerus rutilus
GTTGTAGGTGGACAGAATATCTTTATTTTTATGTGGTGCTGAGGATCGAACCCAGTGCTTCACGCGTGCTAGGCGAGCACGCTACCACTGAGCCACAATCCCAGCCCCCCTTTAATTTCTTTCTACACCTACTTTAAGAATGGATCACTTTGACTAAATTTTGTCTCACTGACTTTTTTGTGTGTGTGGTACCGGGGATTGAACTCAGGGGCACTCGACCACTGAGCCACATCCCCAGCCCTATTTTGTGTTTTATGTAGAGACAGGGTCTCACTGAGTTGCTTAGCCCCTCGGCATTGCTGAGGCTGGCTTTGAACTCGCGATTCTCCTGTCTCAGCCTCCCTAAGTGCTGGGATTACAGGTGTGTGCCACTGCACCTGGCTGTCCCAAGGACTTTTAAAACATTAAATGACTGCTAGTATTTTAAAAACTTCCTGTTCTTATTTTATTTCTCTAGTTTGGATTCACAATTCTTGTTTTGCTGTTTAATAGCTCTTGTCTGTTTATTTCTTTGGGAATCTAAATACACTTTCTTTAAATAATTTTGAGATTATTCTATTATTGGCAATATATTAGCAGTAAGTTTGAGTATTAAGTGTGTTCACTGTCTTTCTTAGTGATAGTGTTCCTTGTGTCCTTTATAATTTTAGTTTACAGGTGTATCTTCAGTAGCTTTTGATTTATCACTCTTTCTTCTCTGTGCTTTATCATCTCCATCTAGCAGTTTTATGTTTGGCTCTTTCTGGGCCCTCTCAATCTTGGTCCAAACCCATATCTTATATTGGGATCATGGTTCTTTCATTCCAAGAGATAATAAGGAAATAACAGATACCATCACTAAAACTATGGGATATTTTGCCACTTTCTTAGACTCTAAGAATTTATTTTTGTTCCTTTAACAGAAGATATACACATTTTATAAGAAACAAAAGAATAAAGAAGTGGTTACATTCTTTTTAAGTCTTCTGTTACTTGAAACACAAAAGAATTAAGAAGTGGTGGGCTGGGGTTGTGGCTCAGTGGTAGAGTGCTTGCCTAGCATGCGTGAGGACTGGGTTCGATTCTCAGCACCACATACAAATACATAAAATAAAGATCCATTGACACTAAAAAATATTTTAAAAAAAAGAAGTGGTTACAGCCTTTTGTAGCCTTCTGTACCATGAAGCTCACTCTGCCAAGGGACCCTCATTTCATCCATGAACTCATCTGGAATTTCTAGAAAGATGCTCAAAGTTTTCTTTCCTGTTATCTTGTAGGTGACCAACTTTTAGATCCTTTGGTCTTCCGGAGAACCTATAGCTCAGCAGGGCCAGGATTTTAGAGTTGTTGTGTGTTATTTCTTATTCATGGATATTTTATCTTATATTTGAGTTTGCTATTTTAAAATTCAATTCATTTCGTTTTTTGAATCTACCATCAGCTTAGACTGAAACTATATAGTGGTTACTCTCTAGAAACATAATTCATCTAACTTCCAACAGCTTTGGAGAATATTATTTTTAAAGTGCAGACTTTCACTGCTTTAAAATTCTAAATGAATTATGGACTGCAATGTCATTTTTTTTTCTTTTGCCTTAGTTCTTCAAGTTCTTCCCTATCTTGTCTTGGTTTCACTTCCAATGAAAACTTTAACTACTTTTATAAAAAATTATGTGATCACCACTGAAATTTTTGCCCTATAGCTCAGACATCATTCCTTTACCCTTATAATGCCATATGTATCTGAAATGGCCTGCCCCTACCTTCATGTGTAAAACCACCTCTTCCTGGAATAAATATCATCTATTTTGGTAAAAATTTCCCAACTTCCTCAAAGTAAGATTTTTCCTTTTCTACTTGCATAATTTATATTCATATCTTTAACATCATATTTATCATATATCTTTGTAATTATTCACATATGTGCTTCCTGTAACATCTTTGCAAAATAGATATGACTTTTTACATGTGATAGAAATTTAAAACTGAATAACAATATTTTACTCATACATTTGATAAGGAAATAGTTATACTTTCTTTTTTTTTTACTTCAGTGTTTACCTACGAACCAATATAAGTGAAAACATTCTGAAAAACATCATTCTTTCCCTTTACAATGATGCATGCATGATCAAGAACTTTGTACACAGTAGTCAGAGCAATAACTATCATTATGTCCTGAGTGTAGATGTACAACTCTAAGAGTTCATGTTCACTTAACAGTAAAATTAACTCCAAGTTTTATGAAATAGGCATTAACATTATTTTAAAGTTGATTTTACAAGGAGTCCAATAGTACCATGAAAGTGCATTAACACATGCTATTTACAATTCTACTTTGGTCATTTATTTGAACAATATTTGTAACTAAGCTAGGATGTCCTTAGTTAAGCCTTTAATTAAGAACTATCTTATTTCTTGCCCAGAATTTAAACCATAGCAGAAGATATTTTTTGTATTACTTAACTCTCTTAAACAAAATCGTCAATTTTACTGAATGTTTTCTGTCTTGGTGATTAAATTTAATAGAAGCTCAAAAGATGCAGTTACTCCATCCTTTGGAATGGATGACTCCAAGTAGCTGGTATATAAAGATATATTCTCAGTGAAGATAATAGCTACTCATTGAGCAATTCATTCATTTATTCAGCAAATATGTATAAAGTATCTTGTAAATGCTATGAAGTACCTTCGGTTATGGAGTAAAGCAGTAAACAAAAATGTTTTTAAATACACATGGCATTCAGAGCTGATTGTCTAGCATGGAAGACAAACAATAAATGGATTAATGGTAGACAAATTAAAAAATCAGTTATGTCAGACTGGCAATGAATTTAATAGAGAAAAGTATAGCAATGAAGAGGGCTGGGAAAGTCATGTGCAGTGGTGGGAGGTTTTCGCATTTACTATGGAAAGGTAAAGGATAATCTCACTAAGAAAGTGACATTAAATCAAAGACAGAACTCTGAGGAAACTAGTCATGTAACTTTCTGAGGTGATAATATCAAACAGAAGGAAGAACAACATAAAGAACTTGCATTTTCTTCTAGCAATTATCATGACCTATCATACTACTATTTATTCATTTTTTTGCTTATCATCTCCTTCTCTCCTAAATTATAAATTCCATGAAGGCAGGAAATTGGATCTGGCGTTTCTGCCTTTACTTTACTGTTATGTTATCATATCTGGTACATGGTAGATATACAGTAGACATATGATAAGTAGTGGCTGAATAAATGGATAAATGAATGATTAAACATTTTACTTGTCTTTTTTTATAAAGTGTAGTTTGTGTTATTTATCATTGTAACATCTGATATGTTTTCTAATTGAAGACAACTTAACATTTTTTTTCTCATTTTCTTTCTTTTATCCTCTTATCCCTGACCTTGAATCCATGAAGTGTCTTGGGGATTGTACTTGAACCCTTTCTTTTCTTCTCTGCACATATTTCTTAGGTGATATCATGTTGTTCTTTCATCTTACGTGTTATATGTTTGTTATTGATTCCCAGTATATATCCTCAAGTCCAGTATCTCCATGGAATGCTTAATTCATACATTTATCCAGTTACTTTACATTATTATTTTCATGTATTAGTCTGTTTTTCATTACTATGCCAAAATACCTGAAGCTGGAGAATGATATAGAAAAGAGATTTATTTAGCTTACAGTTTGAAGGCAAAAGCCCAAGACTGGGAAGCCCCATTGGTTCAGCCTCACATCAAATGATGAGAAACCAGAGTGCAATTAAAGAGTTGGACTCATTATTTTTTAAACTTAATTTTATTTATTTATCTTTTTATGTGGTGCTAAGGATTGAACCCAATTCCTCACATGTGCTAGGCAAGCACTCTGACACTGAGCTTCAACTACAGCCCAGAACTCACTGTTGATACAACCTACTCTTGGGATAACAACTCCATGGTCCCATGAAAAATACCTTAATCTATTCTGCAGGTAGCACCCCCAATTCCCTAAGGTCTTCTCACTAGGTTTTACCTCTTAAGGGTCCACCACTTTCCAATATCACCACACTGAGGATTACACTTCCAATACTTGAATACCTAGGAGTTGAACAAATTATTTACAAACCATAGCAGGTATCTAATAAACATCTAAACATTATGATGTCTATAAGCACACTCCTGATTTTTTCAAACATAATTATCCCCCCAAAAATATTACCTTCATCAATTCTGTCAGGTCCCACAAACCTTATGCATTAGTCAATGTTTTCCAGAGAAACTGAATGAAAACCAAAGAATAACAAAAAAAAACAAAATGAATTTATTAGATTATCTCACATAATCACAGAGACTAAAAGTTCCATGGTTGTCAACTGCAATATGGATAGTCAGGAAAAGTAGAAGCTGATTAGTCCAAGAAGCCAAAGACTTTCAAAGAGAGAAAGACGAATGATACAGCCTCGGTCTGTGGCCAAAGGACTGAAAACACCCTGAAGGTCCATCTGCATAACACATGTTCCAAGTTAGAAGACATGGTATCTGGTATCCAAGGGTGACAGCAATAGAAAATGTACCTGTTCAAGCAGTGAGAGCAAGAAAGCTACATGGAGAGTGAGAGAATAAGACAGTGAGAGAGTGATATTTTCTTTTGATTTTCTCTTTCATCTGTCCTCCCCATCCAGTTTGCTGACCCACACAAGAATATTCTATGGAAACACTCTCACAGACATACCCAGAAGAATGGTTTATCAGTTCTCAATCCAGAATCAATCATCATGCCTGGAACCATCTTTTACTCCTGTCTCCCTATCCTACCTTGCATCTTCTCTCAGCATGTAATATTCCCTGTAGTTTCAAAAATACTCCAAATATGATCCTTTTTTAACATGTCTACCTCTACCACCATGGTCCAAGCCACCAACATCAGACTCCACACGATTGGAAAATATCCATTCTCCTCACAGAAACTTGAGTAAAACTTCTAAATCATAAATCATATGTCGCCCCCATGCTGAAAGTCCTGTGAATGGCTTCCCATTCTTGCATTGCATTGGGTACCTAAAGCATAGCCATTGTGCTGAGTTCCCAGAATAGAACACTACTTTAGATCTCAGTTCTGCCATTTCTATGTTAAATGACCAGATGGGAATCCATTTTTTTTATTTCAGCCTTTCATCTGTTCTTCTGTCTATCCATTTGTCATGTATCTGGCTACTATTTAGCAATATTCTTATACTTAAAACACCCACAGTCTAAAAAAGAAAGCAAACAAATAAGCAATTACAGTTCCCTGTGGCAAGTCCTGACATGAGTAAACAGTGTGATGACAACACAAAGACAGGTCACCCACCTTAGTCTGGAGTTACCACTGAGGTTTTTTCAGAAATAAGATGGCTAAGAGTTAGAAGTTAGCCAGAGAGAGATAAATATTTTATGAAGTAGAAGAATTTTATAAAAACCTAGTGGAGAGCATGGCATATTAGGGAAGTAAAAGTTGTCCACTGGAAAGAATGCTGACATCTCCTTACTTATGGGTTTGATGTTTGTCAAAAAATCAAAAGCATGGTCAAGAGTGAGAAAAGGTTAAGTAGGCAGGTAGTGTGAGTGGAATTCTACTTCAATGACTTGGAAGGCAGTTGCTGTGCTCAATTATTTAGCTCTGTTTACATAGTTTTTCTGTACTATTTTAAAATGAATATATATTCTGAGTTTATTAGACATAAGAGGTCAGGTCATGCTAAAAGTTTATGCTAAGCTCAAAATGAAAAGTATTCCAAAAGGAAGTAACCACTTAAATCTGAAACTGAAAAAGAAATCCAATACAATCATAGATTTACTTTTAGTCAAATATTCTTCAATGAATGCAATTTAATGTTTCCAAAAGATTTATTGGCTGTTGATAAACTTTTTACAGAAGATTCATTGGTTTTGTGTAATCAGGCAAGATAGAGTCAAGAATTTGGAGCTTTATTACTGATCCTCCAGCAGACCCATTAGGTCTGTCTTTAAAATTTTTTTCCTATATATGGTCAATTTTTTTTCTTAGAGGGAGAATAGCATTTAGAGGTTCTTGAAGGAACAACTTTTTTGATAGAAATATATATGTTCTATTGGGAAAGAGGGATGTTTGAGTGTCTCATGAATGGTAGAGTAACTTATAGATTATAAATTAGGTGCTTACCTGAGAAACTGAACTAATAATAAAGGTAATCTCCTAAAAATTAACTGGGCCAAGGAGATACCCATGGGAGAACACAAACAAACCCAAATATTTACATAGTAGTTGGTATTGAAGTTTCTATTTTGGGGGGCAGGATGACCTCAAAGGATCAAACCAAAACAAAAGACCCTAAGCATTGGGTTAGGCCAGGTCAAGGCCCATTCTTAGAATCACAACAAAAGAGTAAATACTAAAAATATTCCAAATTTTAAATATGAAGTAAGATTGGGAATGAGAAAAGAAGGTCGATAAAATCAGTAATGTTGTAATATTATGGGTATCTACTAATGGCTTCTGTGAAAACCAGATCCAAGATTTACTTATTGGTAACATATCCGTGAATAAAATATGCAGAGGAAAATGAGAAATTAGGCATTATGACTAGGTAACTCATTTCTAGGTCTGCTAATTTCCGAGTCTAGTGTATTTTCAGGGATTCTACAGAGGAAGAGAACAAACATGATAGATGGATAGATATCCATAGTCATATGTCACTTGAAAATAGGGATATATTTTAAGAATGCATTGTAGGGGATTTTATTGGCAAACATCATAGAATATACTTAAACTAGACATATACAACATCACTAGGTGATAAAAACTTACAAGTCCGCTCTTGTATATGTGGGCCATTGACTGAAACATTGTATTGTGCATGACTACACACACACACACACACACACACACACACTTTAAACTAAAGGAATTTTTAAATTGTTTTTCACAATTGTGGAGGCTTAAGAAGTCGAAAATCTGCAGAGCAGACCAACAGGCTGTAGTCCCAGGGAAGAGTTACAATTTGTGTCCAAAGGCAATTTTTTGGTAAAATTCTTTCTTCTAAGGAGGTCAGTCTTTTTTTCTACTGAAGCCTCCAACTAATTTGTTGAGGGACATGCATATTATGGAGAGAAATCTGCTGTTCTCAAAATCTATTGACTTAAATGCTAATATCATATCAAAAAGATACTTTTATAGAAAAATCCACGATGTGACTGTGCATGTGCCGACATTCACATATGTGTATATTCATTGGTGATTTGAAAAACTGATGAAATAGACTGGAATCAGAGAATTCAATTTGATATTGAGTAAAGATGAGGGCAAGAAGTGGGATATTGATAGCTGAAATAGATGCTTCTTTTCAATGGTTCATAAGAAGCTACTTGTTGTTTATGCTATTTGTTCTCCCTTTCTTCTTTAGTTAAATATCCTGAATTTTTGCTAGACTAATGGCCACCCAGAATGATGATATATTTCTCATCATTCTTGTTTCACAGTGAATAGGTACTTGTCAACAAAATTAAAGTGGAATTGTCATGTCTCAGTTTCTAGGCAAATTAATTAAAATACTGCTAGGGCATTTTTTGCCCCTATATTTTCTGTCTTCCTTTTTGTCCTTCTGACTTGAATGAAGGCATGAGGTTTTCATACAAAGCGTCCATCCTGGATCCCAGCTACCCTTTGTCTCCATTATTTGGTGAACCTACCATGATACCTATTGGTTGAGATATGTGAAAAATCAACTTTGGTCTTTTGTTCTTATGTTGTAATCATATAGTTACATATAGGAGCAAAGTATAACAACTTTGGTAAGCTCGGTGTTAATCTGTTTTATAATTCTGAATTTGTTGTGTGTACTACCCCAATATGAACCAACAGCACCATTTAAATAACTATTATCCTACTAAAGTACAGTGAAATAATTTTAAGAATCAGTGATAACTTTTGACTTTTTTATGAGATAATAGTGCTATTATTTCATTAATGAAAAACATATTTTATACTCTCGTAAATCATGCTAATGTTTACTTATTGATAAGTTTATCTTGATAATTTACAGTTCACAGTTGCAGTGTTTAATTGTTCAAATCCTCAATTTTGTAACTTTTTAAATCAAGCTAGTTCCTCTAGTTGAAAAATTTACTTCCATGATTTATTCCGTATTAAATTACAGATAATATATGACAGTATGTTAAGATGTCTTGTATAAGCCAGGTGCTGTGGCGCACGCCTGTAATCCCAGCACTTAGGGAGGCTGAGACAGGAGAATCGCGAGTTCAAAGCCTGCCTCAGCAACGGCGAGGTGCTAAGCAACTCAGCGAGACCCTGTCTCTACATAAAACACAAAATAGGGCTGGGGATGTGGCTCAGTGGTCGAGTGTCCCTGAGTTCAATCCCTGGTACCAAAAAAAAAAAGATGTCTTATATATGATATTCTTTTATTTTAGCACAAGAACAGAAGAGAAACTGCCTCACACCAAGCAAGGTAGTTGGATATGGGATATTTAAATATAATGCTTTCTTTTCAGTAATTTCCTTCCCACTGGTATAAAGGATGAGATGATTTTCGAGCTATTGATGGTGTGTCAGCATAGAAGTATTTGCAGAGTGCTATAAGGGCACAAATTGTCTATGTATCTAACTCTGCCTAGGTGAGGCAGTGGAGATTTCCTAAAGGAAAGATAGTATTTACTTTGGGCCTCAATGAATGAATTTACTGTACTGGACAAAATTCTTTAAAAATTATTCAGAGTGAAGAGAAATCAAATATACCAAGGTACACACTTAATTGTGAAAAGTATTTGGAAAAGAACCTGCAGTTTCTCCACCTTGTTAATTGGAATTTTTTCATTACTATTACCTTAACCTTTATCCAAACCTCAACTTACATTTCTCATTATGCCATAGCCATGTTGGCTTTCTAGCACTTTGAATATGCCCAGCCTTGTTTTCTCAGAATTTTGCAATTATTTTTTTCAGATACTGTTCAATGAAAGCATCACATGATTATCCTTTATATTGGATGAAATTTATAAAGACAAAAATGTGTCTGAAATATCATTTCTAAAGACAAAAATTGTCTGACCAAACAAACCAGAATAATACACTACTCCACACCTGTTTCTCTCTCTCACAACATTAAGATTCTTTCTCATAATATTTCTTATTTCTTTCAGGACATTTCAAAATCTGAAATTACTTTAAATATTTATTTTCATGTTGGTTCTCCCACTTAAATATAAGCTCCATGAGGGCATTGTTTTCTTTGCTTAGCAAAGCATATAAATAATTGTTTGATTAATTTACTCCCCCACCCTCCCACTTTTGAAGATTAGTCACAGAGAATCAGACAACATATGTAACTTGATCTTGTTGATACAACTAATGTTATCAACAAAAGAAGAATATGAGATGTATTTCACTCAAAAATTCATGTAGGTAGCAACTAGATGTATATGATTTCTGATAAAGCTCCTATACTATCTGCAATGTACATGTTCACTCACTACTGACATTAACTTATTTTTAGGTGCTGCTTTTTAAGATCTAATGACATAGCAATTTTGGAAGAAATTTCAAAAATTAATACAGAAGAAACTAACCTTTTTATAACATGTCAGAAACTAGACATAGCTATCATTTATTTACTTATTTTATTGTTACTGTTTTTTGTGCTAATAGGCATACATATTTTAGTTTTCTGGAGCATACTTGTTATTAGTAAAAATTTTTCCACTTGTAAGTTGAAAACTGGCTTTATGGAAGTCTCATTTCAATTAGTAAATCCTTTTTTGAAGTATCTGTAGGACTGCCTTGTGCAGACAATCAGAGTGTGCAGGTTTTGCAACATAATACTTGCTATATGACCATAATTAATACCCAACATGCAAACACTATGCCATCTGTAAGAAGTACACTGTAATAGATAAAACAGTGGTTATTACGTTTTTACATAAGCTAAAGTAAAAGAAACAAAACATGAACATTCATCAAGCCTTCTAGCAACTTACTCTCCTCCCTTTAATATCCCATTTTAAAGGTATCTGTACTGTGTTTCACTTTGATTACATGAAGATGCCTCTGATAATAAATTAAGGGAATCATCTGAAAACTCCCTTGAAGTATAATCATATCTATACTAGAAAGTATATCTATATTATAAAGTATAGCATGTATTTTTAACTATATATATATATATATATTCACATATATATATATCTATATGCTGTGAAGTTTATCTGTACTTTAAGGGTCTTTACAGATGATTCTGCCTAAGAGCTACTGTAATGGAAGCCATGTAAAGCCATACTTTCATCAAAATAAAATGCTTTTAAAAAATTTCTTTATGTTAATATGTAGAAGTCATTACAAAAATTAAATGATCTTTTGATTATAGCAGCAAATGTTAGACTTTTTTACATTAAAATGCTTTGTTTTATTAAAGTTATTCTTTTTTGTATAATAATGTGTTAATGTTGAGTTGTTTTTTATAATTTATTTATTCTACTTGTGCATTTTGAGTCATTGTACACAGATGGAGCACAATTTTTCATTTCTCTGGTTGTATGTGATGTAGAATCACACCATATATGCAGTCATACATGAAGCTAGGGCTATGATGTCCATCTCATTCCACCATCTTTCCTGCCATCATGCCCTCTCCCTCTCCCTTCCCTTTGACCAAATTTCCTCCATTCTTCCTATGTCCTCTCTCTCATTATGGATCAGCATCCACTTATCAGAGAGAACATTTGGCATTTGGTTTTCTGGGATTGGCTTACTTCACTTAGCATGATATTCTCCAACTCCATCCATTTACCTGCAAATTCCATAATTTTATTCTCTCTTATTGCTGAGTAATATTCCATTGTGTATATATACCACAGTTTCTTTATCCATTCGTCTATCGAAGGGCATCTAGGTTGCTTCCACAGTTTAGCTGTATTTGCTCCCTTATCTCTTTGTTGGTGTGATAAATGGTTGCCTTTATTTGATCTCTTATTTCTCTGTTCGAGTGATCAATTTTTGCTTGTATTTGCTCGCTTAAGTCATTCTTTAATTCACAGATCATTTTAATTACTTACATTCTTAACTCACATTTCATCAACTGTGCTGTCAATGGATTCTGTTATTGTAGTATCTTGGTTTATTTGGGGATCTTTCTTCCCTTGTTTTTTCATATTGATTATGTATCTTCCTTTCTTGCAATGCCAATCTGAGATATTACAGTTTCTATCCTATAATATTGTAGTGGCACTACAGATTACCTGTATCTCACCTTGGAGTTCACTTCCAGTTCCCAGCAGGTATCTCCAGATGGACACAACTGCCACTAATGGTGGCGATGGTAGTGGAGATTGATAGATGAAAAATGTGGGGTCTGCTCCAAACCAGAGGTGAAACGCTCCATATAGCCAAGGGATCTTTATTCATGGTGGGGGTCTGTGCAGGTGGGCGCCCAGGGGAAGGAAGGATAGAAAAAGGACAGAAGGGATGTGGGGCATGGAATTTATAGGGCCCGCTATGAACAAGTGGTGGGGTATGGATTGGTCACTTCAAAACTGGCGTGATAGATAAGCATTCTTGTTTCAGAGGTGACCTTCTTTGATGTAACCTGAGCCGCCAGGCTTTGTTCTCTCCAGCGGGAACTGCCTCGGCTTTAGAGAGGGGAGAGGCCCAAAAGGTATGGGGAGGGCTCTTTTTACCTTACAGAGGTAACTCAAGATGGCAGTGGAAGTGGCCCCAAATGGATGCAAACATTTTCAGAGATGGGGCTAAATGGTGGGACTTCCAATGGCTTTGGGCTACTGGATCAGAGGTGCAGCACTTTGGCTGGCTACTGCCTCCAGGCCCTGTCTGTTGACCTAAGGTAGAGGCTAATCCAAGGGAAGAACTATGGGGATTTCTGCCATGTACAAGATGGATACAGGAAGGGAGTGACAGCATGGATCCTCTCTATGTGCAGGGGCTGTCCTGGGCCTGGGCTCTTACACAGTCCTATGAAGGCAGGCCTAGGCCTGATCTTGGCCTGGACTCTCTCAGGAATTCCAAGTGGTGGGTGGATCTAGCCCTGGGCCTGGGCTCCCATAGATTGGCAGGGAGTCTGGTGCTGAACTGGGGTCAGTCCAGGCCTCAGCCACAGGGGTCCTTGGAGGCAGTTCTTTTCCTGGGTCTGGGTTCCCCTGTTGGTCGGTGGACTGGTGGGTAGCAATCCCAGGCCTGAACTTGGCTGGGCTCCTGCAGAGTTCCCTGAAGGTGGTCCTGGGCCTTGGCCTGTGCTCGGACTGCAGCTGGGACTCTGGTGCAAAACTGGGAGCAGTCTTTGGTCTCACTTATGCCCGGTCTCCTGCAGGGGTCCCCACAGGCAGTCCTTTTCGTGGGTCTGGGTTCCCCTGTGATTGGCGGCTAGCAGTCTCAGGACTGACTTTGGCTAGGCTCCCGAGGTGGTCTCTGAAGGTGGTCCTAGGCCTTGGCCTGTGCTCCCTCTGGTTGGCAGTGACTCTGGCAAGCCTAGACTTTTTATTGTATTGAACTCTGATATTTTTTGTCTAGTCAAATGTCTTGACTGTTTATAACTAGGAAGATTACTTATTTCTATTGATGTGAAATGTTGATCTGATCTGTTTCAAAATTATCAGTCTCTGGTAGTCTCTTCAAAAAGCATGGAAACTAGAGACTTAAAGATTTCAAAAGTATGTTATTTTTGAACTCTACAAACTGTTACTTCTTTGGATCAGTGTTGTCATTACTACTGTATCACAAATGTATTTCTGTCCTAAAGTCACTGCTCAAGCAGTCCTACAGTGCTGAAGACTTAATCTTTAAAAGTAAATAGATTAAACTCTACAATCAAAAGACACGGAATGATCAACTGAATTTTTAAAAATCAAGATTCAAGACTAAATTATTGATAAAAGACATATTTTACATCCGTGGACACAAAAATAAAAATTTTAAAATCAAAAAATACATTTTGTAGCACTAATTACCAGAGAGTAGGTGTGGCTATGTATGAAAAGAAAGGTAAGCTGGGTTTAGTGGCACATGTCTATAATCCCAGCAACTCAGGAGGCTAAGGCAGGAGGATCGCAAGTTCAAAGTCAGTTTCAGCAACTTCATGAGATCCCAAGCCACTTAGTAATACCCTGTCTCAAAATAAAGAGATAAAAAGAGATGAGGATGTAGCTCAGTGTTTAAGCACTCCTGGGTTTAATCCCTGGTACCAATAAAGAAATAAAAGTATGCTTTATGTAAAAAAACTTTTACAAGAGACACAATTATATAATAATTGAAGGTCCAATTCACAAAGAAAATATATGAATTATAAATGTACAAGAACCAAACATCAGAGCTCTAAAATATATGAAGAGAAAATTAACAAATTGAGGGGACATATATATAGCTCTACAATAATAGTAGGAGATTCAAGACCTCACTTTTAATAATGAATAGAATGGCAAGGCAGAATATCTATAATGGAATACAGAACTTGAACAATGCCATGAAGAAATTAAAGCTAATAGATATTTATAGATCATTTCACTCAACAAGAGAATACACATTTTTCTTATTTTACTTATTTTTTCTCTTGTTTTTATACTCTTCTCTTCATTTATTTCTGCTGAGTTTCATCATTTCCTTCCTTCAATAAAGTTTAGGCTCTTTTCTTCTTTTAGATCTTTGAGGGGGCAACATTAGGATGTTCTTTTTTTCTTCATTTTTAGTTCCTTAAGGGGCAACATTAAGATATTTATTTGATATGCTTTTCCTTTTTTTTTAAAGATTGACATTTTTATTATAACTTTATTTTTATTTATTTATTTGTATGTGGTGCTGAGTATCGAACCCAGTGCCTCATCTGTGGTAGGCGAGTGCTCTACCACTGAGCCACAACCCCAGCCCCTGCTTTTCCTTTTTTGATGATTTTTTTTTCCTATAATGTTTTCTCTTAGAAATGCTTTTGCCATACCCCAGAAGTTGCTGGATGTTTTATTTCTTAAATGTCCTTTTAATTTCATATTTGACACATAGACTATTCACAAGCAGGTTGTATAATTTTCAATTATATATTAATTCATCCTGTTATTGATTTATGATTTTATATATTTTGGTCACAAAAGAAGCTTGATATGATTTCAAAATTGTCAAATTTGTGGAGACTTATTTTGTGGTCCAATTAATGAGTTTTCCTGGAGAAAGTTCCATGTGCACTTGAGAACAATGTATTTTCTTTGCTGGAGGACAGAATGTTCTGTATGTCCATTAGGTTCATTTGCTATAAGGTACAGTTCAAATCCAATATTTCTATGTTGATTTCAAGTCTGCATAATCTATCTGTCATTAAAAATGGAGTATTGAAATTTGCTACTGTTAGTATATTGAAGTCTATGTTTTTCTTAAGCTTTGTTAATATTTATTTTATATATTTATGGGCTTCAATATCAGGTGTTTGCATATTTTCACTTGGTATATTGTCTTGAAGAATTGATTATTTTTCTTTATATAATTGTCTTCTTTTCCTTTTTTCTGTTTTTGACTTGAGTCTATTTTGACTGATATAAGTATAGTGCTATCCTTGCTCTCTCTTGATTACCATTTGCATGGGATATCTTTGTTCAGTCCCTTTAATTTCAGTCTGTTTATACTTGAGAATATAGGAAGAAAAACTGTCTGAGTTTCTCCCACTATAGTTTCATAACACATACATAATTAATTCTTTTTTAATCTAAATACCACTGAAACCCATGATCTCTTCTTTATATTTATGGCCATGCTTGGTTCAGACTCACATGATCTCTCTGCCTTCACAGTCCTACTATCCAAATCTAGACTTCAGTCCCAGAATGTTCTTCTCATATGACAGACGTGAACTTGTTACTTTCCTACAAAACCTTTTGATCCCTCATTGGTGTAGAACAAGGCAAGCAGCATGAGTTTTGAAGACACATCATTTTGAAAAAGCAGTGTAACTTTGGGCAAGTTTCTTAATCTCTCTGTATATCACTTATCTCATCTATAGTGATAATAGTATAATAGCTGGGATTCCTTTGGTTATCAGTGACAGAAAAGGAGAGATTTATTAACTCAGGTAACAAGTTTAAGAACAGTAGTGCACCAGGATTTCAGGAATAATTGGGATCAAGAATTCAAGAATGGCCTATTTCCTCTTTGCTCCTCTTCCCCTTATTTGGAGGCAGGTGGTCATCTTTACTTCTTTTTGTAATTTAGTTTTATTTTCTCAGATTGTCTATTTAATGAATGGCCAACAGCTTCCAGGCCCACATTATCCAGCTTAGTTAGTAAAAGAGAGGACACTCTGGTGAATCCCAAATTCAAAATGTTCAGGAAAGGGTTTTGCTTATCTCCTCTTTCATCAGTACTCTCCTAGGGCAATCCTCAGATGTCAGGGCAAGAAGTGTAAATGGTAGCAGTGGGCTCCAGCTAGCTGTCCTTTTATTTAATCCAATTCTGACACTCTAGTTTCACACCCCAAAGATTGAGAGCTCTGTTTCAAAGACAGCCTCTCGCTTCAGATGGCGATTGCAAGGCCCCAGGTTTTTTGCCTGTACTTCTGAATGATTGGCTATCAATAATAAGAGTTCCACAACCTCACTTTGGGTTTGCTTAGTTTGCTGGAGTGGCTCACAGAACTCAGGGAAATCCTTATGTTTAATGTTTAACTCTAAAATAAATAACAAAGAACACAGATGAAGTGAAGCATAAGTGAGTTATGAAGGAAGGGACATGGAGCTTTCATGTCCTTTCTCTGGGAGTCACTCTCCAGGAATCCCCATGTGTTAAGATAACCAGAAGCTTTCCAAATGTAGTCCTTTTGAAATGTATGCTTCATTATATTGGCATGATTGGTTAAATCATTGGCCATTGGTGATCAATTTAAGCAACAGTTCCTCTCCCTTATTAAGAGATTGGGTGAGTATCACTGAATGCTCCAAATCTCAAACCAAGCCTTGTCCTTTCCATTGACTAGTCCCCATTCCAAAGCTACCTATGGACTGATAGCCATCAATTAATCATCAACATACAAAAGGACACTTATCATTTTAGAGATTCCAAGGAATGTAGGAGCTGTATGCCAGAAAACTGGAAAGTACACCAAATATATATTTCACAATATTACAGTGTCCTTAAATGTAAAGTGAGTGTCTTGTACTTGACTCTTTTTATTATCTATTCAGCATCTGTATGTCTTTTTTTATTTTTTATTTTGGTACTAGGGATTGAATTCAGGGGCACTAAATCACTGAGCCATCCCCAGTGCTTTTTATATTTTATTTAGAGATGGGGTCTTGATAAATTGCATTGAGCCTCACTAAGTTGCTGAGGTGGCTTTGAACTCATGATCCTCCTACCTTAGCCTCTTCACCCAGTGGGATTTCAAATGTTTACCACCATGCCCAGCTTGATTGAAGAATTTAATCCATTTACATTCAAGGTAATTATTGATATATAAGGAGCTAATGTTGCCATTTTGTTAATTATTTTGTAGTTATCTTGTAGATTCTTTGTTCTTTTCTTCCAGTCTTGCTATCTTCCTTTGTGATTAGGTGATTTTTAATAGTGGTATTCTTTTATTTCTTTATTTTTGCCTTTGTATATCTACTATAGATTTTTGCTTTGTGGTTACCTTGAGAATTTCATAAAATATCTTACAATTATAACAGGTTATTTTAAGCTGATTTCAGCTTAACTTTAATCACATACTAAAATCCATCCATTTTTATATCTCTCCCATCTTTTATGCTATTGATGTTATAACTCCCATCTTTTTATATTGCGTATTCCTCAACAAACTATTGAAACTATAATTATTTGCTGGAATCTTTTCTAGATCTCATATTGGAAACCATGGAATTTCCTCTATTGCCATTTATGGCAATACAGTTTTGCATAGCTCATAATACTTGATAATGAACAGCTGTTACTAATTTATATATGTACTATACTATGTCTATTGCTATTTTAAAGTGTACCCCCTTTTACTTATATAAAAAAGCATATTATATGAGTGATAGTCTTCACATTGTTTTTTTTATAGTCATCTTCAGATGTCTCAGGGATTTTTGCTTTTTTTTTCTGCTTCTTTGTGTTGCTGGAAGTTATTAAATTGGTGTTGTGCTTCCTAAAGCTATCTTGAATCACGAATGTGTACATTATCATTTTCACTAAGTTTGGATATTTAGCCATTAATTCTTTGTATATAGTCATTTATTCCACAAGTTTTGATTGACAAATGAACCAAATGAATGACAGTGGTCTTTCAAGATTATGATAGAAAAATGATTGATAGAGTTGGAAAATTCTTATTATCTAGTGACATCTTAAGTATAATAATTTTGTAACACAAGATATTACTCATGTGTCTGTAGTGATAGTGGTTAAAAACAACCCACTATGTTGCCACTTGTATAAAATGTGGCAGTAAAATTTTTATGGCAATATGGTTTTGCATAGCACTTAATACTTGATAATGAACAGCTGTTACTAATTCATGTATATACTATACTGTGCCTTATTGCTATTTTAAAGTGTACCTCCCTTACTTATATTTTTAAAAAGCATATTATATAAGAGTATGCTGTCTTACACTGGCAACGGTCTCATACATCTCATGTTTACCATGTCACTCAATTGTGTCATTTCCTCTTGTGCTTGATTTAATCTCATATTGTTGGTTCATCATAACACTAAGAGCAATAGGATATACCTACGTACACATACCACAGAGCCCTGGCACATAGTAGGCCATGCTATCTAGGCTACACATATCTCTATTGTGTAAGTGCACTCAAGGATGTTTTGACAATGATGAAATTTTCAAACATATTTCTCAGAACATATCTGTTTTTAAGCCACATATAATTGTATTTTTATTTTCCTTCTCCTCTCTCTTTTCCTTCTGATGTTTTCATTACATGAAAGTTTATTTTCTCAACCATGTCACACATTTCTCTTATCGTCTGTTCCCTGTTCATCATTATTTTCTCTCTACTCTGTGACATGCATAATTTCCATGTTTGCTATTTTTTCTCTTTACAGTCCAAATCTATTATTGAGCTCCTCTAGTCTCTCTCTTCTTTAAACTTCAGTTATTGTATTAGTCAGCTTTTTCACTGCTGTGACTAAAACACCTGACAAGAAGAATATTAAGAAGGAAAAGTTTTTTTGGGAGCTCATGGTTTCAGAGGTCTCAATCCATAGACAGCAGGCTCCATTCCTTGGGGCTCAAGATGAGGCAGAACATAATGGTAGAAGAGTGGTGGAGAGAAGCAGCTCACATGATGATCAGAGAGCAAAGAAAGACTCTACTCTCCAGATACAAAATATATACCTGAAAGGCACACCCCCAATGACCCATCTCCTCTACCACAACCTACCTGCCTTTCGTTTCCACTCAGTCCCATCAGGGAACTAATTCACTAATTAGGTTAAGGCTTTCATAACCCAATCATTTCACCTCTGAATGTTCTTTAATTTTCTCACATGTGATCTTCTGGGGGACAGCTCATATCCAAGCTATAACAGTTATACATTTCAATGCCAAAATTTCCATTTGATTCTTTTTTATAATTTACATCCCTTTATTAATATTCTGAATCTGATAAAAATGTCATTATACCTTTCTTTATCATTTTAATCATATTTTCTTTTTAGTTTTGTGAATGTATTTATGTCTATTTTGAAAAGTTTCTATTTAATATCTGGTTGCTCCTACAGGTATTTTCTATTGCCTATTTCTGTTTATAATATCTGGGCTATACCTTACTGATTATTTTCCTATCCTTAAATTATTTGTAGGAAACTGGACATTTTAGATGATACATTTTAGCAATTTGGGGCATAATATATTTATTTTAGCAATTTATTTATTTTCATAATGATGAGTTATGTTATTTTAATGAGGTCTCTTTCCCAAAACACACATATAGTGTTAATTCTCTGCTGTTTCTCTTCAGGGAGTCACAGATTTGTTTATGCCCTGTTCTCCCAATGAACACAGTAGTATTGGCAGAGGTTTCCTTCACTTATTACACTCAGTTATAGAACTCCACTCATTGAGGGTAAGTTGGCTCTATTGACTTCTTCCTAAATGACATAGCTGTCCACTAGAAGCTGAGTCCTTGGTGGACAGGGGGGAGTAACATGACATATTCTCTAATTGCCTTTCCTGATATAGAAGCGACACCTTGTGAGCCAGGAGAAGAACTATCAGTGCTCCAGTATTCTCAGTGTGTTACACCCAACATAGAATCAACTCCGTGGTGGAGGTTGTAAAGAAAGGAGCTTCCACTTCTCAACTGCATTGACTTAGGACTTGGCATCAGTAACAGGCAGGTTGGAGCAGGAAGTAAAATGCTAAAGTTGTATTCATCCCAGGAAGAAAGCTATCTTGCCTGGCATTTGAAGAAGGAGATTTCTGTTACCAGCTACATAATTCTGGAATGGAATTTCTATTTTGATGAGCTTGGAAAGGAGAGTGAAAGACTTGTGGTTCAAATACCACAAATTCCTACCTTTCTTACTCAATTTTTATAGATTTTCTTGAATAAATATTTCTTCATTTGATGCTTTTTCCTAGGATCATTACCACAGAATATAAGTGCTTATTTTGAAAAATGGTTTCTAAAATTTTAACTTGTCAGTGAATTTCCTCTTGCATATATCCTGGAAACTAATTGGTGCAATGTCTTTTCTTTCTTGTTTTGTTCTTCTCCTCCTCCTCTTTTTTTGTGTATGTGAGATTTAGTACTCACTCAATATTCAGTTGACTAATCGTAATTTCACCTCTTTCTGTTCTACTACATAAAACAATTATTTAGGTTTTTTTAATTTTTTAGTTGTAGATGGACAGAATATCTTCATTTCATTTATTCTTTTATTTTTATGTGGGGCTGAGAATCAAACCCAATGCGTTATACGTGCTAGTCAAGCACTCTACCACTGAGCTATACTCCTAGCCCCAATTATTTAGTTTCTAAAAAAAATTGTATTTAATCCTGTGTTCTTTAGTTCATAAAATTTTATGAATTGGGTATCTTTTATATATATTATGGATAATATTAATGATGTTTACTCTAAAGTATTCTCTGCTTCTTTTAGAAAAGTTTTGTTTTCAGGTTATTTTTTTATTCTGTTACTTGAGCTTGCCTTCTCTCATGTGTTGGTTATCCTCACATGGTGATTCTTCACTGTTTCCTTGATCTCTTCTGTATATGACATTTCCTGCTGATACTCTGCTGTTTGTGCAGTCTTCTCATAGGAGAATTGTGAAATACTATTGGAAATTGCATTCAGAGAGAACAGGAAAAGATCAGGATATGCTGCTGGGATTTTTGCTTTGGTAGGTAGTTTCTTAGGTAGGAGTATTACCTATTCTTACTAAATATTATATGCCAAAGATTCTCCTAATTCCATATTCCCCTTTCATTTTTATGTGGGGCTTTTGGATTCCTGGTTTCCCCTGTCCTAGAGCAGATACCCAGTTTTGATAAAAGCCCTCTTTTATAAGTGATTTGGGATGTCATTTCCTTCATTAAAATAGTATCTCCTTTATGACATTTAGAGGCTTATTATATTTAATGCTTTTCTCACACCTCCTCCTGTTGTTTTTCCAGTATGGTATTGATTTATTTGCCACATACATTTTCTGACATCTCTGGGGACTATTACAAAGAATTGATATGCAATGTGTACCCAGTCTTGAACTCGAATAAAACATTTATTTTAAATAGACTTTTTATCCAAGGTATACTTGATCCTAGCCTCTGGCAATAATTTTCTTACGAAAATGTGATAACATTATATAGCATAAAATATGTAAAATTTGAAATCAAAGAGATGTTGGTTTTAGTCTTTACTCTCATTCTCAAAATTCATGGCTCCTTAGAAAAACGTATTTTAAAAAATCTCTGAATGTTAACTTATGTCTCTGTAAAAAATAAAGGTACTGGCGCTGGGGTTGTGGCTCAGTGGTAGAGCACTTGCCTAGCATGTGTGAGGCACTGGATTCGATTCTCAGCACTGCATATAAACAAATAAAGACCACTGACAACCAAAAAAATTTTTAAAAAAATAAAAATAAAGGTACCAATATTTCTGCCACAAAGATTGGCTATAAGAGTAAAAATAGGTAGAAAATTTAAATTGCCTTATATATTTTTTTAAATATTTATTTTTTAGTTATAGGTGGACAGAATATCTTTATTTTTTATGTGGTGCTGAGGATCGAACCCAGTGCCTCCCGCGTTCTAGGCGAGCACGCTACCACTGCGCCATAACCCCAGCCCCTAAATTGCCTTATATTTAAGCCATCATCAATAGATCAAAATTATTATTTCATATTGATAAAACCTAATTATTGATTATACATCAATTTTTTTAAATGTGTAACTTTTGTGAATTAAAAATCTTTAGCCAACTTTATTCAAAAACACATCAAGAAGATAATACACCATCATGCAAGTTTGGTTTAACATATGTAAATCAATAAATGTAATTAACAACATAAATAAAATTAAGAATGAGAGTCATATGATCATCTCATTAAATGCAGAAAATGCCTTTGCTAGCACCCACTCATGTTAAAAACATGTTAGAAACTAGGGATAGAAGGAAATTATCTCAATATTATAAAAGTTATATGTGAAAAACCAAAGCCAACATCATACTGAATGGAGAGAACCTGAAAGCATTTTCTCTAAAATCAGGAACAAGACAGGTATGTCCACTATCATAACTTCTATTCAATTTAATTCTTGAAATACTAGTTAGAGCAATCAGGCAAGAGAAGGAAATTAAAGGGATACAAGTAGAAAAAGAAGAAGTCAAATTATGTTTGCTGATGACTTGATCCTATGTCTAGAAGACACCACCTCCAAAAAAAAAATCTCCACCAGAAGACTACTAGAAATCATAAAAAATTTCAGCTAAGTAACAGGATGTAAGGTCAACATTCATGTCCATACCTTCCCTAAATTCTAATAATGAATCTGTGAAGAAGGAAATAAGGAACACTATCCTGTCTAAAATTACTTCAAACAAACAAACTAAATGAACAAACAAAAACTTAGGAATTAATTTAATTAGGGATGTGAAAGACCTCTACAATAGAAACTAGAAAACATTGAAGAAAGAATTTGAAGACAAAAAAAGATACAAGAGATCTCCTCTGTTCTTGAATAGGAAAAATTAATATTGTCAAAATGACCATATTACCAAAAGTATTATACAAATCCAATGCAACCCACATTAAAATACCAAGGATAGTCTTTACAGACCTAAAAAAACCTATGTTGGAGAAAATAGCCTGTTCAACAAATGGTGCTGGCAAAACTGGATGTCCAATTGTAGAAGAATGAAACTAGATTCCTATCTCTCACTCTACACAAAAGTCAACTCAAAATAATTAAAAGCCATAGGAATTAGACTATAAAATGCAATTGTTAGAAGAACACACAGACACACACTTTAATATATTGACAGAAGTACTGACGTCCTTAAAAAGACCCTTAAAGCTCAAGAAATAAAATTAGGACTCCATAAGTGGATGGCATCAAATTAAAAATCATCTGCACAGCAAAGGGAATGATTAAGAAAATGATAAGTAACCCTACAGAATGGGAGAAAATATTTGCCAGCTACTAGTACAACAGGGTATTAATATCCATAATATATATAGAACTCAAAACACACACATGTGCACATGCACACATACAGAGAGAGAGAGAGAGAGAGAGAGAGAGAGATCAAATAACACAATCAATAAATGGGCAAGAGAACTAAGGCATTTCTCAAAAGGAGAAATGCATAACCAACAAATATATGAAGAAATGTTTAACATTTCTGGCAATTAAGGAAATGCAAATTAAAATTACATTGAGATTTCATCTCAACCCAGTTAGAATGGCAATGTAAAAGGCAAATAATAAATGCTGGTGGAACATAGGGGACAAGGTACCAACATTGTTGGTAGGACACACATTAGTACAAGCATTTTGAAAATTAGTATGTCAGTTCCTCAAAAGACTAGGAATGGAACCACCAAATAACCCAACTTTCCTACTCCTCAGTATTTATCCAACAGAACTAAAATCAGCTACTACATTGATGAAAGCTAGAGCAAAGTGAGGGGAAAAAAGAGAGGGGGTGGATCCTATGAATATAGAGGGAAGATCAGTGGAGTAGGAGGGAATGAGGGGCAGGGAAGAGTGAAGGAAATGTGGAATGAAATTGATCCAATTATGTGTACATATATGAATTCACCACAATGAATTCCACATTTATGTGTATCTATAATGTACAAATTTAAAAACAATTAAGTAGAAGAAAGTCCAGTAGAGCAGTGAAAGGAGAATAGGGGGAGGGTGGAAGGGAAGGAAAGGGGAAGTGTGGGGGACTGAAGTGGAGCAAATTATATTCCATGTTTATATGATTGTGTCAAAATGAACACTAATATTATGTATAACTATAATACACTAATAAAATATTAAAACATTTTTAAATCTCAATAAAACTGTTAACCATATATAACAGTGTATGATTGAATATAAAATAATATTTTAAATATAATTATCACATATTACCATGTAATTTCCAGTTCCTGTTTCATTTATAAAGAAGAATAAACTGTTCCTTGGGGATCTTTCCACCCTTCTGCTTTTTCTTTCTATAAAATGTTGGAAACAGATATGGATAAGGAAGAATTCAAAATGTAAATGATTAAAAATTGCCAGATTTTAATGGGGTGAATAACTAATTTCAATTTATATTTCCTACCTCACAGTAGTTGGTGTATTCTAACCCAGTTACCCCAAATATTCTTCATTGATAACTATCTTTGTAATATTTGTATTTGTTAATCTGAAAGCTGAGTCTCCAAATTAAAATAGCTTTTAAAATATCACAGAAGAAAATTATACCACAATTTACTCAGACTGAATCAAGAGAAAAGCATACTGGTAAAATAGGCTAGGCAAAATATTAGAGATGAATTATTCAATTTTAAATCACAAGGCAATTGCCACTGTAGTTTACTTCAGCATTCTTATATTGTGTATACAATTATTTAGTCTTGTCTCAAATTACTTGTAAACTTTCTCAGACTCCATATGAACCTTTGAGATGGGTAATACTGAAAAATGGAAATCAAATAAGAAGTTTTTTATATAATAACAAAATAAACGCATTCTTTGTTGAGAACAAGTACAATTTTTAATACAGTGTTTGTCATTCTGTTTGTACTCTTTAGCTTTAAAATCATCGGAAATCTTCTAAATTCAGAAAATTGATTTGAACCTCTATTTCTGTTTATCACAAAAACTGTATGACATAAATTCTCACCTAATAGGTATATTTCTGAAGGAATTTCTAAATAAAATAAAATGACTAATTCCTTCTACATATCCATCAAAAGATTAATGAATAGGTCACGTGTTGTCTTAAATTCTACTATTACTAGACTCCTGACTATGCCTGTTCTGCTGTATGTGCTACTCTATGGATGTTGGTATATGTTGGCTCACAGTTCTGGAGGTCCAAGATTATGACACTGGCATTAGCTTGGCTGTAGTGACGACTTC
This sequence comes from Xerus rutilus, assembly GCA_028644305.1. Classification (NCBI taxonomy): domain Eukaryota; kingdom Metazoa; phylum Chordata; class Mammalia; order Rodentia; family Sciuridae; genus Xerus; species Xerus rutilus. The sequence continues at coordinate 6,897,961 of CM053417.1, forward strand.
ATTGCAAAAGGCATCACAGTGGTAGGTACATGTGTAACAGAGATTTCACCTTGAAAGAGAAAAATAACATTCCCTTCCAAGGTCAATGCTGGAAATGTCTTCATAACCTCCCAGTAAGTTCCACCAGGTTAAGGTTCCAAATGACTTCTATCATGCCAAACTGAGAAACAAACTTCCAATATATAAATCATGGGGAACAAACCACACCTATAGCATAGTTCCTCCCTCATTTATACAACTTAAATATCTAATACTAGTAAAACTCAGGACTATTTGTGTTAGTAGCATAGAATCAAGAAAAATGATATATTGTGAACTATTTTTAAATTATAAATTGAGAAATATTTTATATATGATATGAATGGATCTTCATGAAGTTTAATAACTATTGTCAATTGTATATACCAATATAAATAACACCCAAGAAAAAATATAGAATATTTCCATTTCGCCCAAAATACTCGTCTATCCCTTTTCCATTCAATTCCCATATCCACACCCAAGCAACCACTTTCTGGCTTTTTCTTATACTTGATTTAACTATAATACATTACATATCTTTGTGTGTTTGGATCTTCTTTGAACATGATGCTTTGAAGATTTAGCATGATTGTTTAAGGATCATTAATCTGCCCTTTTTTATTGTGAAGTAACATTCCTTTGTTTGAATATATCACAATACATTGAGCCACTTTTCTGCTGATAATTATTTGTATTTTCATGAGTTTTTATGAACAATGCTACAATAAAAATTGGTATACAAGTATCTGTGTGTTGGACTCATGTTTTCATTTCCTTTTGATGAGTATCTAGGAAGAAGTACTGAAACATAGGATAGAAGCATGTTTAACTTTATAAGAATTTGGCTATTTTCCAAAATGTTTATGCCACTTTGTACTGACATCAGTAACTTGTGTAAGTTCTATTTGTTCCACATCCTCTCCAACACTGATATTTTTAGTCTTTCCAATTTTAGACCTTCAAATAGATGTGAAATTACATCTCAGAATGGTTTCCAGTTATATTTTGCTGGTGACAAATGTTCAGCATCATTTCATGTGTTTATTGCCCATTTGCTCCCATTTGTTTATCTTCTTTTGTCAAGTGTCCCAGCTTTTGCACCTCTTTTAATTTGGATTTTTGAGATGAACACTGAGTTTTAAGAGTTATTTATATATTCTTAATACAATTTTGGGACTATTAAACATCAAAAATAAAACACACTATACCCCAAATTTAATTCCAAATAAACTGTTATATAAAAGCTATGCTCACTTTTAATATTTTTATCCTGCTATCCTGTCGCACTGCTGAGAGCATTTTTCAACTCTCATAGCTCTTTTTGTTGTTTTCTATATATCTAAATAATATACATATCCTGCTATTTGCTTTTGAAATTATCATAAACATTCTCTATTTTTTTTCTATTAGGGAAAATAAGTATGGCTTTTTTTCTCACCATGATCACACATTAAGAACTATCAACATATCACATATTTATTGAATTAACATTTAGCATTTATACTTGCAACTATTTAGGGTATTGCACACAACACAGTCACATAAAGTTCAATGACTATTTTTCTTATAAATTTGCTATTTGGGATTTTATAATTGCCTTAGTTTTTTGTTTGATAATTTTCTATGTAATTATTCCTACTTTTCTGCCTCAATTTCTAAGTGAGCTATAAAATACTTACTTAGTAGAGAAAAATACACTAGGTAATCTATTAATTCAACTTTTTATTTCATAAGGCATCTGTCCTACAGAATACTATTCACCTGCTCTACTCTAAGCTTGTTTTTATTTATTTAGACAGAAACATCACTCTGATAATAGGATTCTCATTCATTATCATCCAATCTCTCCATGTGGCAGATAGTACATTCTTTATTCTTGGTTCATTCTCTTATTTTAGCGGATTGCATTTTCTATAAGTTTTCTGATGAAAGTTCTATGAAGGGATATTTTATGAGAGGTATACATTTGAAAACGGATTAATTCTACCTCACATTTGTATTGGAGTTTGGCTCAGTACAAAATTCTAATTTAGAAATAATTTTCTTGGAATTTATGGTATATTTTCAGTTATCTTTTACTTGCTAGTTCTGTCATAGAGATTTTTTAAAAAATTTTTTAGTTGTAGATGGACACAATATCTTTATTTTATTTATACTATTTTTATGTGATGCTGAGGATCAAACCCAATGTCTCACGCATATGAGGCAAGTGCTCTAGAACTGAGCCACAGCCACAGCCTTGTCATAGAGATTTTTGATGCTACTGTGACCTGGGATACCTTATTTGTAACCTGCTTTTTTCTCCAGAAACATAAAGGATCATCTATCATTATTGTTCCATAATTTTATAGTAATATCCTTTAATGTGGATCATTTTTAGCTCTTTGTATATGAGAAACTTTCAATTTAGAAATCCATGTCCTCTCAATCTGGGAACATTTATTTCACATTTTTATATTTTATCTACTCTCTTTTGGGGGAAATACAAATTGGCAATGTAAAACCAAAGACTTTAGAAACTTGATAAGAACTTCCATTACTAAACCACATAAAGGAGTTAATGGTAAGTCAATGCTCCTGATAAAAACAGGTACAAAAGCCAAATACATTTCAAAACTTGTACATTTAAAGGGAGAAGAGAAATGTCAAATTAAGCAAGATTACAGTGAATACAGTTCTGAAGAGGGAGAAACTTTTTAAAGTAAAATAAGATCCATGTTTAGTCCTAGGGCTATTTACCAATCCCAGGATCAGATGATAGATTTGGTCCAAGTAGAGAGCTGCTAGCAGGATGAAAGCAACCATTTGGAAATTTCATCAGTTGTACTGGACTAAGGTTACATAATTGGAGGCTTGAGAGTATATATTAGTTTTCCTGTTGCTGCTGTAACATTATCACAAATTCAGTGCCTTAAAGCAATGTAATTTTATTATTAATAATTTTGGAGTTCACATGTATGAAGCTTCACCATGCTAAATCAAGCTGTTGGCAAGGCTATCATTCTTTTCTTCACTCTAGGAGAGGATGCATTCCTTGCTTCTTCTAGCTTTTAGTGAATCTCTTTGGCTAACTGCATCATCATTCCAATATCTGCTTTTGTGGTCTATTTCTATTTCTCTTCTGCCTCCTTATAAGAATCCATGTGAGCACATTGATCCCACCAGAAAATTCTGATAATTTCCCCAACTCAAAATAAGTGAAGTATTCATATCTGCATAGCTCCATTTGCCATATATAATGATATTCCTAGAAATTAGGACATGGACATCCTCTGCAGCCCTTCATTCAACATACTACAGTGAACCTCAAACGCATAGCTGGTTTCCATCTCAGAGGCACTGATTTGTTAATATAAAAATACATAAAAATAAAATATTAAAATAAATAATAGGAATGGATCATTAAAATCACCTATAAGTGAGTGAAAAGGCATGGTACAAAGAGGAAAAATATTGGCAATATAAATGAAGGACTATTATACAGAATATATAAATAACTCCTAAAGAGCAACAAAAAGAAGAGTTTAAAAAGCAGTGTGTAGATTTTGTATGCTCCAATAATGAACCTGCTGAAAAAGAAATTAGGAAAACTATTGCATTCACAATAACCTCAAAGCAAAATAAAATATAAAATATTTCAGAATTAATCTAATGAAAGATGTCATAGGACACTGAAGAAAGAAATTGATGATGACCTTAGAAGATAGAAGTACTTCCAATTTTCTTGGAGAGACAGAAACAATATTATTAAAATGACCATACTACCTAAAGCATTATACTAATTCCATGCAATCCCCATCAATTACCAATATTGTTCATCACAGAACTAGAAAGAGCAATTCTAAAATTCATTTAGAAAAATAAAAGGCCAGTAGCCAAAGCAAGCCTGAGCAAAAAGAATGATGCTGGAGGCACCACAATACCAGAACTCAAAAAAATTAACGTCTAGCTATATTTCATTAATCAAAACTAAGAAATAAACATTAGTAATACTATTAACTAAGCTATAACCTATACTCAGTTTCATTAGGTTTTCCATTAATGTTCTTTTTCCATTTTTGGATCCAATTTAGGATACTATGTTGCACTTACCTAAGTAATTTTTGTTATATTTAAGTTTCCTATATAAAATTTTAATACCACAACAAACACATAGAAATCACATCCATGCCCAACATTAGCAGAATTGCTAAGCTCTATATGATGGAATAGTATCGAGCAATTGTAATTGAGAGATCTAATAACACAGTTATAGCATATTCAATTTGATAGATACTAGGGCCCCAAAGTTATTAGTTTGGTAACATTAAAAGTTGATAAAAATAATGATCCAAATGAAATCAATGTTATATTACTTTATTATACATATATGCATATAAAAAGACTTTTCCCAGAGATATATTAAAATGTCAGTAGTGGTTATATTTGTTTTGTATGATTATGTGTGTTTTTATAGTTTCACTAAACATCCTGTGTGGCAATCCTTGTCAGTCAACTTCCTAAAAAGCATTAAGCCTTAATGTTCTAAGGCAGGGGTCATCCATGTTTTCCTATACAGGGCCTGAGAGTAATTATTTTAGATTTTGCTGTCTATGTGGTCTCTATCACAACAACTACTAAGCTTTGCCATTATATTTTGAAGGTAACTATAGACAAGGACATAAACACCCACAAAATTAATGGATGTAGCTATTTTTAAATTGTTTTCTAATTGAAAAATATTAATATGGCTTTTTGTACTACTAAAGATAAGCTTTGAAATTAAGGAAAAAATCTTGTACAGTTCAATATTGTCTAAACCTATATTTGCAGTATGTATAATGGTATTTGCTATGGTTATAAAATACTTCCACTGGATTATAATAATCATTTGGTCCAATTCTTATTACTCCTAAAAAATTTTTTACCAGTTGATATTAAAAAAATTAATTTACCAGTTTCCAAACCATGTTCTATAGCATCTCTCTTGTGTATCTAGAGTGGTAGTAACTTTATACTGTCCATGGAAAATTGAGAAAACAGTTATTCCAATTATTTTCTCTTGGGCTTAATTCTTTCACTGAACACACTGAGAAATATTGATGCATTTTTAAAAATATTTTTTTAGTTGTAAATGGACACAATATATTTATTTTTATGTGGTGCTGAGGATCGAACCCAGTGCTTCACACGTGCGAGTCAAGCACTCTGCCACTGAGCCACACCCTGATGCATTTTTTAATTATCAAAACATTTGGCTATTCATTATGAAATTAGCATTTTATTTTTAATTAAATGTTTTTATTGATATCAACACAGTATGAGAGAATGACAAGAACAGGACAAGATGAGGGTGAATGAAAAAGTTATGCAGAAAATAACTATCAGAAGAAAGGAAGAATGCTCAGTATGGAAAAGCATGGGAGATTCCAGATATGTTAAGAAAGATTGACAAACAAAATTTGGTAACATATTAGCTGTGAGGGGAATGAAATTACTTCATTGACATTGGGTAATAAGTGGATGGTGCTAGTATTTACATGAGAAATATAGACAGAGAAAAGGACGATGAATAAAGATTAAGGGATTTCACTAAGGGCTTCTTTTAGACACCTTTTAGTATGACATTTTCTAAGTGTTCTCGGACAACAATCCATTTCTTGATTCCTGATAAATGGATAAAATGGCTGTAAGCCAGGGCCCCTTATTCTATATCTCATTATTAGAGGATAGATTTAAATACTTTTAATCAAGCAAGGGATCAGGTTAATTAACTATAACATAATTTTTTCAAATATAAAGCAGAGAGCATCATTTTGGTATATACCCAGGAAAGAACAAAGCATCCCACTTGTTTTTTTATCTTTGTAACTTTAGCCCTTATAAAATCCTTCTATCATTCCACCTGTCAAATAAAAACAAAAGCTGATCAAGATTCGGCAGGCTTATATCTATTTTTATTAATTTTTCACAGTTATATATGCTAACAATTTTATGTTTAAGCTAGGAGATAGATTCTAAAATCATATGTAAGTTCATTTTATAATGTCCAATGTAAAAGAGAATTTCAATAACAATGTAAGAAATGCATGCATAAGAGAACTCATGGAAACAAAACAATAATGGCCATGCCAAAATTCACCAAAATAGCTGACAATTCAACTTTTTCTTCAATCTGCCTTTTCGTATACATTCTGGATCCAACCAATTGTCATAGGTCCTTCATACCCTTACCATTTGCTCTACCTCTCCATTTGCAGAGCTCTGCATCAGTTCAGGCTCTCACATGTGGATTGTTGTTTTCACTGTTCTTTCCTCTAGGTTCTCACCACTCTTACTGTGCCAGCTATACTGCTGCAAGTTCCACATTCAAGCTCTCACTGAGGATGTCATTGACAAAACACAACAACTCATCTCCTATTGCAGCCAAATGACATCACTTGTACTTCCCAGAACCCTCCTCTTACTCTTCAATTTCTGTCAATTTTCCATTTTTTAACATTATTCCTTCTGACTAATCAACCTCCTTCTTCCTTTGTCATTATCTGGGCCTATCAGTATTCTGTTTATCCCTGAAAGTCATTCTCAAAATTCTCTAAATATGCATTTTATGGAGGTTTTTATAACTGTTTTGTCTTAGTCTATCTTGGATTACTTTTGAAACTGGGGGATGGGCCTAGATAGTGTCAGATCTGCATATGTTTCTTTCATTATAATTAGACTTAGGTGGGACACAGGAACATCTTTCAAATCAGCCCAGAACAGTAATGTGATCACTATCAAAGGAAAGTTCCCCTACAGATCTCTCTTGGACTATATGTGTCTTTCCCATTTAGATTCCAGGCTATGCTCCACATTCCTTGGTATTCTTTGAAGAGCCTATGGTGCTACATCTCTCTTTTTATATGATACATCAGATCAATTTATCTGAAACTTTGTGTCTGGAAAGTCAGCCAACAGTAAATCACATAGTACTAACACAGGCATAACTTTCTTCTGGATTGTTGGGCATCACACAGATCGTTTTCTAACTGGTCTTTTCTGTTTCTAACCAGAATTCCTGGGCTATAGTATTATGACCACACTGAAATCATTAAAGTTGGAAAGCTAACAAATAGAAAAATTTCCACTTAAATTTCTTCACAATCAGTTAGTAAAATGAGACACCTGTATAAAAAATGATATAAACAGGAGCACTGACTACTGACCATAACAATATAATAGAAAAATACACAGCAGGAATGCATTGATTGATTGTTTTTATTTTGACTTCACCTAATTAAGAGGTGTCCAACAGAGGCAAGAAGGGTAGAGAGAAAATCTAAATTATTAAATTTGTGATGAAAAGGAAATGTCACGACAGACTGCTGAAATACAGAGGACAATTAGAAACGATTTTGAAAATCTATCCTCCAATAAAATAGAAAACCCTGAAGACACCGACAAATTTCTAGAGGCATATGACCTAACCAAACTGAACCAGGAGGACATACACAACTTAAACAGATCAATTTCAACCAAGGAAATAGAAGATGCCATCAAGAACCTTCCAACCAAGAAAAGCTCTAGACCAGACAGATTCTCAGTTGAGTTCTACAAGACCTACAAAGAAGAACTAACTCCAATACTCCTCAAATTATCCCATGAAATAGACAAGGAGGAAACCCAAACTCATTCTATGAGGCGAGTATCACCCTGATACCAAAACCACAAAGACATACATCAAAAAAGGAAAATTTTAGACCTATATCCCTGATGAATATAGATGTAAAAATTCTCAATAAAATTTTGGCAAATTGCATACAAAAATATATTTAAAAAATGTGCACCATGAACAAATAGGGTTCATTCCACAGAAACAAGGTTGATTCTACATATGGAAATCAATAAGCATAATTCATCAATCAATAGACTTAAAGATAAGAATCACATGATTTTATCAATTGATGCAGACAAAATGTTTGACAAAATACAGCACCCTTTTATGTTTAAAACACTGGAAAAACTAGGGATAGTAAGAACATACCTCAACATTGTTAAAGCAATCTATGCTAGACCTAAGGCCAACATCATCCTAAAAGGAGAAAAATTGGAAGCATTGCCTCTAAACCCTGGAACAATACAGGGATATCCTCTTTCACCACTCTTATTCAGAATAGACCTTGAAACTCTAGCCAGAGCAATTAGACGAAAGAAATTAAAGGGATACAAATAGGAAAAGAAGAACTCAAACTATCATTATTTGCAAATGACATGATTCTATACTTAGAGGATCCAAAAAGTTCTACCAGAAAACTTCTAGAACTGATAAATGAATTCAGCAAAATTGCAGGATATAAAATCAACACCCATAAATCAAATGCATTTCTATATATCAGCAATGAATTCTCTGAACGACAAATCAGGAAAACTACTTCATCAAAAATAGTAAAATACTTGGGAATCGATCTAACAAGAGTGGTGAAAAACCTCTACAATGAAAACTACAAGACATTAAAGAAAGAAATTGAAGAAGATCTTAGAAGATGGAAAGATCTCCCATGCTCTTAGATAGGCAGAATCAATATTATTAAAATGGCCATAATACTCAAAGCACTATACAGATTCAATGCAATTCCAATTAAAATCCCAAAGTCAGTTCTTATAGAAATAGAAAAGACAATCATGAAATTTACTTGGAAAAATAAGAGACCCAAAACAGTCAAAGCAATCCTCAGTAAGAAGAATGAAACAGGAGGCATCAAATACCAGACCTTAAACTATACTACAAAGCTATAGTAACAAAAATGGCATAGCATTGGCACCAAAATAGACATGTAGACCAATGGTACAGAATACAAGACACAGAGACTAACCTACATAAATACAGTTATCTCACACTAGACAAAGGTGCCAAAAACATACATTGGAGAAAAGATAGCCTCTTTAACAAGTGGTACTAGGAAAACTGGAAATCCATATGCAGCAAAATGAAACTAAAGCATTATCTCTCACCATGCACAAAACTCAACTCAAAGTGGATCAAAATCTAAGAATTAGTCCAGAGACCCTGCATCTAATTGAGGAGGAAGTATGCTCAAATCTTCATCACATCGGATTAGGCCCCGACTTCCTTAACAAGACTCCTAAAGCACAAGAAATAAAAGCAAGAATCAATAAATGGGATGGATTTAAACTAAAACGCTTCTTCTCAGCAAAAGAAACAATCAATGAGGTGAACAGACAGCCTACATTCTGGGAAAAACTTTTACCACACGCACATCAGATAGAGCACTGATCTCCAGGATATATAAAGAACTCAAAAAACTTAACATGAAAAAAAAAAAAACAACAACCCAATCAATAAGTGGGCTAAGGAGCTGCATAGAAACCTCTCAGATGAAGATATACAATTAGTAAACAAATATATGAAGAAATGTTTAACATCTCTAGCAATTAGAGAAGTGCAAATCAAAACTGCTCTGAGATTTCATCTCACCCCTGTAAGAATGGCAGCTATCCAAAATAAAAGCAACAAAAAGTGCTTGCAAGGATGTGGGGGAAAAGGTACACTCAAACACTGCTGGTGGGACTGCAAATTGGTGCAACCAATCTGGAAAGCAGTATGGAGATTTCTTAAAAAACTTGGAATGGAACCACCATTTGACCCAGCTATCCCACTCCTTGGCCTATACCCTAAAGACTTAAAAACAGCACACTACAGCAAAGCAGCCACTTCAATGTTTATAGCAACACAATTCATAATTGCTAAACTGTGGAAGCAACCTAGATGCCTTTCAATAGATGAATGGATGAAGAAACTGTGGCATATATACACAATGGAATATTACTCAGCAATAAAAGAGAATAAAATTATGGCATTTGCAGGTAAATAGATGGAATTGGAGATCATGCTAAGTGCAGTAAGCCAATCCCTAAAAACCAAAGGCCGAATGTTCTCTGTGATTAGTGGATACTGATACATAAGGGGGTTGGGGGTGGGGAGCATGGGAGAAATGGAAGAACTTTGGATGGGACGGGGGGAGGGGAAGGGGAATGGGAGTAGCAAAAATGCTGGAATGAGATGGACATCACTACCCTAGGTACATGTATGAAGACACGAATGGTATGACTCCATCTTGTTTGCAACCAGAGAGATGGAAAATTGAACACTATATATGCACTATGCCTTGAAATGCATTTAAAAAATAAATGAAAAAAAGAAAATATCATTTCTCCACAATCTCTTCTAGAAAGTAGAAGCAGAGAGAACACTTCTTAAGTCATTTCATGAGATCAGTATTACCTTAAAACCAAAACTTGACAGACATTAAAAAACAAGACCAATATCTCATGAATATTAATCAAAAACATGAAAAAATATGAACAAATCAAATGAAAGTATGTGTGCAAAAATTTTTTAATTGTGATCAAATATAGTAAATTAAAAAAATCAACAAGATACGAGCAAATCAAATCCCACAAGCAACTGTTAGTTATTCCAGGCATTCCAGACCAATTCAGGATTTAAAATCAAGCAAATGTAATTCATTAAATCAATAAGCTAATGAAGAAAAATCATATGACCAATATCAATTGATACAGGAAAAACATTAAGACCTAATATCAATATATGATTTTGTAAAGTAAAATTCTTAGCAGATTCGAAATAGGAAGAAACTTCCTCAAGTTGATAAAGAATATTTTAAATATTTTAAAAACCTAACAATTAATATGGTAAGAAATTAATTATATAGTTTCCCGGTAAGATCAGGATCAAGGCAAAGATGTCACTAGGCACTCATATCCAACATCCCAAAGTCCTAGATTGTGCAATAAGACAAGGAAAAATTAACAGATATGCAGTTTGGCAATAAGAAATAAGGTTGTTTTTATTCACAATTGACATGGTTATTTATTTAGTAAATCTCAAAGAACCTACAGAAACATTTCTACTATGAATAGTTAAGAATGGCAGTGTCAATATACAAAAGCCAATCACTTTTCTGCATAACAATGATAAAAACTTGAAAGCTAATTTTTTTTTAAAAAAGCAGTATTTGCAAAAATACTAAAATGATGGAATGTACATAACATTAATATGAGAAATCAAGATGATTTAAACAAATTGAGAAACACTCCATGCTCCTGAGTAGAAAAACTCAATTTTTAAGGTATCTATATAAATTGCATAGTTAGGTTATTCAAATATGTGTTAGGTTATTCAATATTGAATATTTGGTGGGCAAAAATTTTTCAATTGCCATCAAATATAATAAATTAAAAAACATTACTTAACCAACAAGCATTGGCAAAGAATGCAAGATTAACAAACTCATGCCTTTTTAATTCCCACAATTATTCCATAAAGTGTTGATGATTTATAATATTTGTATACATTGAGTGATTTTAATAATGTATTCATTACATTTCTCATAAATTCTGCTTCAGAAAATTGAGCAGTTATTTTCAATATGTGTCAAACAGTAGAACAAAGACAAAATGTCAGTCTCTTGTTTTAAAAAAATATACCCAAATTTCTGTATTAACATAGCTGAAGCACTATCCATTATGATAGATAATTATTTTCTAATATTTAAGTGGAATACTAACTTTACAGATGTAAAACAATCAAAATTATCTATACCACATGTTTGATTATTTTAGATTATGAATGGAAAACATTTCACTGAAAAGTTCAATTTCCTCTGAGACTGAAGTATCAATTGAACAGTTTTTGTTATCAGGCAATTCATCTAAAGTAAAACAAAGTACTTTCATTTCTTCATTCTTTAAATAAAATTTATCTTTGCTGTTGTTAGAAAAATATTATAAAAAAGATAGAGAAGTTAGTCTATGTGTTAATTTATGAACTAATGATTTCTTTGTGAATAGAAATAAAACAAAACTGAAATGAACAAATAGAAATGTTTTAATTAAACAGAATTATACTCTAGAAACATAGTGTTATTCTAGCTTAGTCACTACTTCTATATACCTTTGGCCAAAAATACAATCTGATGCCAATACTAGAGGCATCCTTAATCTTTTAGAGTTGTAGTTTTCCTCTTCAAACACTTAATTTAAATATTTACAATGTGAGGATGACTATTTGAAGACAAACTATTTTGGCCTGATACTACTCAGAAGAGATAGTAAGCAATAATGGTCAAATATGTAACGACTGAAAACGCCTATCCAGAGCCACAAAAAATTATTTATATTTAAATGTTTTCTGCTTCATACAACACAGAATTGTCAGTTTCATTCAGGGTGGAACGTTACTTTATTAGACAAGATTGCCCCCTTTGGTGGAATATCTTCTACAAAATCAAACTGGAAAGATTTTAGGACTTGTAAAAAGATATGACTCAGGTGGGCTGGGGCTGTAGCTCAGTGGTAGAGCGTCTGCCTAGCATGCCAGAGGCACCAGGTTCGATCCTCAGCACCACATATAAATAACAAATGAATAAAATAAAGATCCATCAATAAATAAAAAATATATATATTTTAAAAAATATGACTCAGATTTGCCTATTTGTACGAGTGTCAGAATTAGGACAAAAGATCAGGTTTGTGGCATTGAGGCCAGCACTGTTTCCAATTAAGCATTTTGCAGAGAGTGAATTTTCTATCCTTAGCTTTAGGAACCATTATTTAAATAACAAATAAAAATAAAGGGCTTCTAAGTTAAAAGTACTTACAGGGATCTTAGTTTTTCTGTATAAGTGTATAAATTCCTTATCTTGGCCTCCAATGTTCCTGTTATAAATTTAAGAGATTCTGGGTTTTTTGGTGGTTGTTGTTGTTTTACTAGTGGTCATCTTATAGTCCACATGAATAGATATCAACATCTATTGATCCTATGCCACAGTTTCTGAATGTACCTTCAAATTGTCTTCTAAGCCTAATATAGGTCAAAATGAAATTTACTAAAACTAGAAAGAGATATTTTTCTGAGAAATTTATAGGAATAGTTTATGATGATTCCAGTTAAAACTATTATCTTATAAATCGTGGAAAAAGAGCTTATAATCATTTAAGTTCCTGATAGTGTAAGTTTGAATCAAACAAATTTTATGCTTGCAAGCAATTTCTCCCATAAAATGACAGAATTCATGCCTTCCATCCTCTCCAGGCACAAATATTTTCCTGACAGAGATCAGTGAAGGAAATCCCTGGATGTCAAAGCAGACCTAGCAGTTTCTCAGACAATAACCAAATTCTCCAGTGAAAATGTGTAGATGATTTTCCTTAGAAACACAAGCAGTCAGCACATAGACAAAACTCAAGAACGCCAAAGTTTTATCTGAGTTTTGAATATATTGGGGGGATTTCCATTGCACACAAAGAATGTGTAAGGGGGAGATGCCCTAAAGTCAAATCTCAAGCTGGGTGCAGTGGCACACACTTGTAATCCCAGCATCTCGGCAGACTGAGGCAGGAGGATTGCGAGTTCAAAGTCAGCCTCAGCAACCATGAGGCAGTAAACAGCTCAATGAGACCCTGTCTCTAAATAAAATACAAAATAGGGCTGGGGATGTGGCTCAGTGGTTGAATGCCCCTGAGTTCAATCACCGGTACCAAAACCAAACAAACAAGCAAAAAAAAGAAGGAAAGTCAAATGACTGCAATAGAAGTATACATGTCCTTCTTCCTTAAGTCTCTTGCTAATAAAAACATTGCTACACTTTTCATGTTTTTAAAATAGTATCCCTTATCAGTTCATATGATCCATATACTAAAATTAAGGTAAGATGAGCATCTATTATTATCCCCATATTTTGATAAGGAATTTAGGTTTGGAGAGAGGAAATGAGTTTTTCCAGGAGATAAAAGAAATACAGCTAAAATACTCTTCTAAGACTGATTTATCTTTTTAAATTATGAAAGGAAATATTCTGAGAAGACAATTATAATTAATACTTTATGAGATCAGAAGATATATCAAAATATATACTGTTGAAATCTGATAATTTTCCCATTGGTATCTCCATATCTCTATACCCTACATTATCATAATTAACATTACCATTGTTAACATTTCTACTCACATCACCAAAACTTTTGGTAACTCCTTTAGCTGTGGTCCTAATCACATTGAATGGGATGCTTTCGCAACGTGCCCACCAATAGATAACCTCCATCTCCTCTGTTTCCTTTACCTACTATATTCAATCATTTATAAAGGCCTAGAGATTCTCTTTCCTCAGTAGCATCTGTCTTGTTTCTTATCTTCATCCTGACACACAGTGTCCTAGTTTAGTTCTTCATTACCTTTCATCAGTAAAAGTAAACAGACCTTTAACTGTTCTCTACTTTCAGGATGGTGGTTCTACATTCTGACCTCCACATTTACACACAAAACACTTGCACACTCCACAGCCTTTGATCACTGCAATGGCTTGAAAGGGTTGTCCAAATGCCTGTGTGGTCACCAGCTTTTGGTGCTTTTGGGGAGGTAGTGGAAACTTTAAGATGTAGGGCCTAGTGAAAGGAAGTTAGATCGCTGAGGAGCATGCCCTTGAAGGGGATATTGAGGCACTATCTTCTTTCCTGTCTTTCTTTCATGAATGTGATGAGGTGAGCAGCTTTTCTCCACCACATGCTCTCTGCCATGATGCTCTGACTCACCACAGGCCCACAGCAACGGAGCCAGCCAACCATAGACTGAAACCTTAGAAATTGTAAGTTAATGTAAGCCTTTGCTCCTTTGAAGGTGATATCTCAGGTATTTTCTATGGTAACAGAAATCTAACACAGTCACCTCCAAGACAAAGTCCAAATTCCTTAGCAAAACAAAATCATACCTTCACAATTTGACCCAATTTCACTCTCAAATTTCTCTCTGAAAATTTCTATGTATTTTTCTGTAGAGTGCATGTATACGAGTAGATGATTTTTGAGATTACTTTCTAGCTCTGACATTCTGTAATTATGTGATTTGTCAGAGGAAATGAGGCTTAAGAGAAATGACAAAAAAACCAGTTTCTTAACAGAAATATCTGTATATCAGGTTAGAGAAGAGAGTTTTAAACACAAATCAGGGAAGTATTGCTAGTCAAGAGAGAAGGTAAGGTATGCGCCTGAGTGGAATAAACCAGTCTGAACAGGATTTCAATTTTTCCTCCAAACTGCAAGCTCCAATCAGCATTAATATGATTTCTTATCAAGGAGCACTGCCTATTCAGAGCCATTAAGCTGGGTGATTTAAGGAGCTGAATTGAGAGATGAAGCTGTTATTTTCATTAAAAATTAATTAGTTGTGGTAGGAAATTAAAAGAATATAGCAGAAAGTACATATGCAGAAAGTAGCTTGAGAAAGCTATTAACTCATGGGGTAGCAGTGGAAAAAGCACAGACCATCCAAATTCTCCCCTTCCAACCATTCTTCACGTACGTGTTTTAAGACCCTCTAGCTCTGACGTTCTGTGATTCTGTGATTTGCCAAAGAATTTTTCCTCGTCATCCATTTTCCTCATAATCTGCAATGGGTCTGATTTAGATGTATTTTAATAATGACTGAATGAGATCCATTCCATGGCTAACATGACTGGCCAAGCAAAAACTGATGGATATTTCAGATTAATCAGCTTTTCAGTAGATTTTGTGACCACATGCAGACACAGTAGGCTAGCGTAACTGATCAAACTGGAACCCTTTTAAATTATAGACTGATTCTCCTCTTCCTAGCCTTCTCTATGTATTTCCTTTCAAAGGCAGCCTTGAGCCCTCAGCCCCTTAGGCATACTGCCAGGCTGAAGTAGGCATTGTAACCAAGCTGTGAGAACTCTGAGAATCTCTGCATTTTATGCTTAGAGAAATTCAGCAACATTTTCCCAAGCTTATGTATCATTCACAGAGAAACAAAGAGGAATAGAGCACAATTGAAGATTAGGAAAAAAAGATCATTCAAAATAGCCAAACCTTTCTTAGATAGGAATTCATAGATTCTGTCCACATGCAGCAAGAAGAGGGAATATAGATTTTTCAGTATATATTGGTAACTGATGATATTTTTTAAACATTACCAAAAAAATCTTTAACCTATTGAATTTGATGGTGAGCAGACATGAGCTGCATTTACAAATCAGCTCATCAAAAAGGGCAGAGTTCTAAGTTCCAGACTGAGGTTTTCCCCTGTCTCTAACTGCACACACTTAGCCAATGCTGACAGTTGGTTAAAAAAAATACTAATAACAATAACTGCTATTAATTTAAAATTAGTTTTGAAGATCATTTTACAATGAAAATGTTAAGCACAACTTGATACTTAGGTGCAATATTTCTTTCAAAATATGATTTATTTGACCAGGACAAAGAAAATGAAAATCTGAGAAACATTCTACAAAACTGATTCAAATTCATTGTTCTTTGAATTTTAATGCTTAAATATCACCCTGTGTTAAGACCATGACTTTGTCCTAGAAAAAGGCAAATCCAGATTCATGTACCAAATTATAAACATGGGCAGTGAGCAATGATAAGTCACTTAAAATTTCCTGTAGATTTAGTTAAGAATAGAGTGGAAACTTTGCTTGTCATCATAAGAAAGGTTTTTTAAAAGACATTTTCAGACATAGCATGTCTAACAGAAAAAGAGAATTTTACTAATATGATTAAACCTAAAGTATTTATTCTCCATCTTTAGAGGAAAGGAAACCAAGAGAGTTAAAAAAAAAGTGTGAGGCAGTAAGATTCCAAATTTTCTTAGTTGCGTGAAGTTGAAAAGTCATTTTTTGTTTGTCTTTCCTTGCTTCTGGATTTTCAATTACTTATGGCTAGCGATCCATATTTAGAGGTGATTACTGATCAGCATTTTAATTTCACTTATTAAAAATGAGTATTTTAAAATAACTCATTTAATTATGATTACAAAGTTGAATAGAATAAATGAGAAACTGATAGGTATAGAATAAGAAACAAAATCTAAAAGGAAGAAAAAATTTAACAAAATTATTGTTAATTCTAATCTGAATTTAGTAAACTAAGAGAACTACTCTAGTTGAAAATCATTTGTAACAAATGAATTAATAAAATATAAAGGGTTATCTTTTGAAAACCTATTTATTCAGCTATGTCACAAAGCATAAAATTTGCCCAATTAAAGCAAGCAATTCAGATTCTTTTACTATATTGAAAAAGTTGTACAACTATCACCACAATATAAGCTTCTCACCTCATGGAATCCAGAAAGCAGAGAGGTAAAAGGAGGAAGAAAAGAAACTGCAGATAAGCTATAGTATTCTAGAGTACATCCCCAAGGACCCAGTCCATTCAACAAGATCTCATCCCCTACAGACTCAGTGATCTCCCAAAAGTCCATTTATCTATAAATTCATCAATAGGTTAGACCACTGATGATGTTACAGACCTTATGGTCAAATCATGTTCCTAAAGCCCCATCTTTGAAAATTTCTGTACTGGGAGGAAATTTCAACACATAAAACTTTGGGGAAAATTCCAGATCCATACTATAACAATGATATAAAATAGATCTACAGAATTTATTCAATCTGATAACTGAGGGTTGAATACCATTTTCCAGGGCCTTGAGGTAAGAAGAAATAGGGAGATGTTGGTTAATAGGAAACAAAACTCATTTGTACATATAACCATTCTTACTGGGGAGAGGTTATCATTGTGATTTCATTATTTTTAAAAGCTGGGTAATATTTCATTTTGTGTGTGCACATATGTAAATGGATAAATAGTTGATTCTGTATCTTAACTATAGTGAACACTGCTGCAATAAACATGAAAGTACAAATATATCCAACCATACATAAGTTTTCAACACACCCATATATATGTTGCTGAAGGTCTCACTAAAGTACAGATGCTGGCCTTGAACTTGGTGATCTTTCTTTTGCCTCAAACTCCCAAGTCACTGGGATTAGAGGTATATACCATGGTGCATGACATCATTGTGATTTTGATTTGCATTTTCCTGATGATTCATGCTATTGAACATTTTTCATATACCTGTTGGCTACTTCTTTGCTTTTGTTTGAGAAATTTTGGTTCATTTCTTTGACCTATTTTTAATTGGGTTATTAATTTTCTTACTATTCAGAGTTCCTTATATGAATTCCTTATATATTTCATATTTAACCTCTCCTATTAGTTCATTTATTTCTAGCCAATAATATAATTCCACAAGCAGAGTACTTTATAAAGAAAAGAAATTTTTTTTTTGGTTCATATTTCTAGAGGGGCAAAGTCCAGCAGCTGCATGCTTTTCTTGCTGGCAGAGTCCCAAGGCAGATAGAACAACACATGGCAAGAGACAAGGAACAAGTGTGTATATCACTGCCTCTTTTTCTAAAGTGACCAGGAATGGGGTCCCTATGCTACTGGCCTTTTCTAATCCTAATAAACTCCCTAAGACTCCATCTCTAAATAGCAGAGTCAGATTAAATTTCCACCCTATTCACGTCTAATAATATAAATTAAACTCCAGCATGAGTTTAGGGAGGCAAACCAAATTCAAACTATAGTAGTATCTATCATACATATGGTTTGCACTTATTTTCTTCCTTTGGAAGTTCTCTCATTAACTCTTTTGAATTTTCTTTTCTTTTCAGTACCAGAGATTGAATCTGAGGGTGCTTAACCACTGAGCCACATCCCCAGCCCCTTTTGTTTTTTATTTTGAGACAGAGTCTTACTATGTTTCTAAAGGCCTGGCTAAATTGTTGAGACTGGCTTTGAACTTGCAATCCTCCTGCCTCAGCCTCTCAGCTCCTGGGATTACAGGCATGTACCACCACACCTGGATTATTTGGGATTATTTTCTTCACTCTTTGGATTATTTTCTTCACTGTACCTAAGCTTCCTTTTTATGGTCACTTTTATGATTTTATTTTTAAAAATTTTTAGTTGATACACAAAACCAAAAACTTATACTATTAATGAGATACTGTTAATGTTCAGTACATGTTATATTACATAGTGTTTGAATAAGAAGTAAAATATTTATCTCCTCAAACATTTATCAATTATGGTGCAAACTTGCAAATTAAATTCTTCTAGGTTTTTGAAAGGTACAGGACATAATTATTACTTACATTCACCATTCTGTGTAATAGAACCCCAGAGCTTCTTGCACCTATCTAAATGTAAATTAGTATGCAATGGTTCATCTTTCCTCATTGCTCCCTCCAACTACTGTCCCCAACTTCTACTAGCTACCATTCCACTCTTTACTTCTATGAGATCATTTTCTTAGATTCCACATATGAGTGAGATCATGTGGTACTGGTCCTTATTTCACTTAATGCAATGACCTCCAGTTTTATCCATGATGTTGCAAATGACAGTATTTCATTCTTTTTAGTAGCTGAATACTATTCCATTGAATATATTTACTACATTTTATCCACTATCAGTTGATAAACAATTAGGTTGTTTCCAATTTTTGCTTATTGTGAATTATGTGGCAATGTACATGGCATGCAGATGTCTCTTCAACATAATGATTTAATACACACACATATAGTAGTGGGATTGCTTGGTCATTTGGTAATTCTAGTTTTAAATTTTTATGGAACCACCATACTGTTGGCCATAATGGGTATACTAATTTACATTTCCACCCTTTCCCCCATATCCTCACCAGAATTTGTTCTTTTGTGTTTTTGCTAATATTCATTTTTACTGGGTGAAGTGATATCTCTCTGATTTTGATTTACATTTCTCTGATGATTAGTGGTGCTGAGCATTTTTTTCATGTACCTGTTGGTCACTTGTGTGTCTTCTTTTGAGAAATGTCTATTTGTGGCTATTCTTATTTCTTAATCAGGTAATATTTAATTTATTTATGTATATTGAGTTTTTGTCTCTGCCTTCCATTCAGTGTGTCCTTGGCTGGGCAAAAAGTATTTAGTTTGATATAATCCCACTTGTCTATTTTTGCTTTGGTTGCCAGAACTTTGGAGGCCATGTCCAAAGAAATCATGGCCAAGACTAATTAATGTCAAAAAGTTTTTTGTATGTTTTCTTCCAGTAATTTTACCATTTCAGACCTTCTATTTGAAATTTTAAACGATTTTGAGTTGATTTTTATATGTGATACGAAAGTATTGTCAATTTCATTCTTATGCATGTGGATATCCTCTTTTCCCAACATTATTTATTGAAGAGACTCTCATTTCCCCATTGTGTATTCTTAATAGTATTGTCAAAGATCAATTAAGTGTAAGTGAAGAGATGAATTTATTTCTGGGCTCTATTCTGTTCCATTGGTCTATGTGTCTGATTTTATCCCAGTACCATGATGTCCTGATTCCTATAGCTTTACAATATCTTGTGAACTCATCAACCCAAAAGGAAGCACTGTATACATTAAAAATCTCTCAAATACTATCTTTCAAAATATTTCAGAGAGACTCAGATTTTAACTAAGTACTTTCTCATATGTCATTAAAATAAATAGCTGAAGCAATTTACTTAGAAAATGGGATTTTTAAAATAATTTATTCCTCTTAGGGAAAATAAAAATGGTAACTAACATTATCTGTAAAATTCTTGCAAATATTTATATTCAATATCCAAATAGAAAAATATATTTAATATATTTGAAAATAATTGAGGAAATTCTTGCAAATATGAGAGTATAAGCTCTACCTTTCATTCAACAACAAAATGAAAAAAGAACCAGCTATAAAATACCAAAAACTTACATTTTCCTTTATCTCCACCTAAATGCTGAACATGTTTGTGTTCATCAGACAAAGAACTGGAATATATGATATTTAATATAGGCATGATTTAGAAAAGCCAGTTGTTGCTATGGATTGGATAGCATACTCCTCAAACTCATGTGCTGAAACCCCTACTCCCAATGTATTCTGGCCAGGTGTATTAGCACAGAGCCATAGGCCCAGCCAAACAGGAGGTTGAGGTGAGAGGATCACTTGAGCCCAGGTGTTCAAGACATGCCTAGGCAACATAAGGAGACCACCATCTCCGAAAGAAAAACAAGACAAACAAATAATAACAGGAAATATCTGTAGCATGCAGCACCAGATTGTAGTATTCTGTTATGACAACCATAGAAAACTAATACAACCACTAAGAAAAAAATATTTAGTTCTTGAATATGACTTCTTTAACATATACACAACATGATTCTTTTAATTTTCCCTAATCTTCTTGAGAATCTAAACCTAAAATAATGGTAATCATTGTAAGAAAGGATATGAAGTCTGTGTCAAATAATACTTCAGTGAGTTTTCTACTAGATAATGAAGTATCAAGCATAAATGGGAACATTATTAGAAAGTTAATAAAACTTTCTAATGGAAAACATTAGACTGAGAATCATTTTCTTCAAATCACAACTTGTATCATTTAATAAATGTTTATTGAAGGCCAACTATGTATTCAGGTACTGTGATAGTTGCTAGAGATAAATGAGCAATAATAACCCAGTTAGTAACCATATGGTATATGTGGTATAGCAAGATAAACAGAAAATATATAAACACACAGATAACAATTAAAATTTGTGTTGAGGCTATATAAAATAAATGACCCAAGATGAGCATGATGTCAAGCACTCTTTTAAAGTGAAGGCTCAAAGAAGATATTATTTTGAAGAATTTTATGTGAAAGATGAGTATAATAGATGTTTCTGAATGCAGGAAGGTGTTTGATATGTGATGCAAGTGCCAGAATGGGACTGGGCTTGAGCATTTTCTTTATGTGCATCTACTCAAAATACTATGGAAATTGATTCTATATATAATTACAGGTGGCAAGATTACTAGAATGAGCTGGGCGCGGTGGCTCAAGCCTATAATCCCAGCACTTAGGGAGGCTGAGACAGGAGAATCGCGAGTTCAAAGCCAGCCTCAGCAACAGCGAGGCACTAAGCAACTCAGTGAGACCCTGTCTCTACATGAAACACAAAATAGGGCTGGGGATGTGGCTCAGTGGTCGAGGGCCCCTGAGTTCAATCCCCAGTACCAAAAAAAATTACTAGAATGAAATGTCTGGGTTGCCGACCAGTCCAATATCAATATTCAGGAGAATATTGGTTGGTAGGAAAGAATTTGTTTTATTCAAGGCTCACACTGAGGAAGAGAGAATGGATAACAGTGGGGCAAGAAGGGCTTTTTGTTTGGGAGGAGAAGAGACAGTGGGCTGTAGACTATGTGAGGTCTTTATCAGCATAGGCCTGTGTCTTCTCCAGAATATTGCAATGAATTTGTACCTCCTATGTCTAATTACTAAGGAAGGTTTTACAAATGTCATTTAGGTTCTTTGAATCTAAAGAAAGGTTTAGCAATTAACATCTAGATTGGGCTTCTCATTGACTAAATAATTAGGAAAAGATATTGAGTGCAGAAAGAGAAATTTCAAGGGAAACCCTGTTAGAACTGCCCCCATTTCTTCTTTGTTTATTCTTCAATGTGGAGATATTTGGGGCAACAACCAATCTGGATCATTCCTTCTGAATTAGTGCATAGATCTGTGTTAGAAGAATGAAAATGTTTTGTGCTCATTTTGTCCCTAGATGTGTTGTAAACTATACATGGATGCTTATGCTTAAAGTAGAAATACCATTATAAACTGAAAATACTCTTCTTTTTCTCTATCTAATTTGAGGATCCTTGTCAAAATTATGAGATTCATCTTCTGTTTGGAGGTAGCTGCTGGAAGGTATTTTACTTCTATTGCCAGGAAATCATGTATAAGAACCCCTCCTTCATAACCTTTCAGACTTATTAACCCTCTTGGTAGTGCTGACGTGACTTTATTTTTACTCTGCTAGCATTACATCCTTGTATCCACATGAGTTTCTCTGCTAATCAACCATCCTACTATTTGTTTTTGTTTTTTTGATTGTCTCTCATTGCTGGGATGGACTGTCCTAGTTATTCTGATCTATTATTATGTTGGAGGAAAAGTTATAGATAACTGCAGTCAGTGTCCAAAAAAAATACTCCTTTTAAAAATGTTTCTAGGTTTTGGTGGATGCAATACCTTTTGTCTTATTTATTTTTATGTGATGCTGAGGATCAAACCCGTGCCTCACATGTGCTAGGCAAGTGCTCTACCACTGAACTACAATCCCAGAACCGCCCAAAACTCCTGTCAATGAGATTCTAGCAACCAAGAGTTTTAAGAGTGGTTCTTAGGCTAAGCTTACCTGGAGTCTATTCTTAATTTAAATCTCATTTTATAGGTAATGTGTAACATCTCAAAACACTGAGCCACATTATTTTATACATTTGCAGAACATTAACAGGCAATATTTACAAAGTTTTAAAAGGAAAATATGAAACAAAAGAACAATGAGACCAAAACAAATTTAGTTTTCATACTAGATTTGAAACAAGAAACATAACTTCTTTATAATAATAATAGTATGTCTTTGATATGTTAAGCCCTTACAAAAAAACAAATAATTTTCATCAACTTGATTGCACATTAGGTTTTTAACAAGTTCATTTTTTCCACCCCTTTAACAACTTTTAAAAATCATATAAACCATTCCTCCATATATAAATTATCAATAATATGGTTATTTCTATCCAATTATAAAATATTAAATGCCATAAATAAATTTGTATCTCATATAGCTGTTGTATGTGTTCCTTTCTTGTGTTTTTAGGAATAAATGACATGTTTTATCAAGTTTAATGTACTTATTTACAGATGTACTCTTTAGATGACTAATGTTCAACCTTTTAATTATCAGAGTAGAACTGCTTGAAGTGTATAACGTTTGAGGACATCTTTGGTCAAGGTGACCATAATAATTAAGTAAGGAACAGGAAAACAAATCCATAAAATGCTATAGCAACAAAAGATTCAGTTCAGAAGATACCTACTTGATATTCTCTTAGGCTTTATGTTTTAGAAGACTGGTACCTCTGGGGAATTCAAGTTCATTTGACCTAAAAAATAACCAATAATAATTATCTGCATGGAAATCCTTTACATACATCAATGTAGCTTTAAAAATGATATTCAGAACTCAAGGCTCAGTAGAATAACTATAATTATATTTTCCTGCTTATAACAGTCTACACAGGTTAATAGCACTGACAAAAAAAATGATAGCTTTAGACATCTTACACAATAAGAAAATGCTTATTGTTCAAAGCAAAAAATGCAGATCTTGTCTCAAATGGCAAGACTGGGTTTTTACCCATTCAGATGATACTGAGTCAAAAGGTCAGGAAAATCTAAAAGTTTTATTGAGCATTTTATACATTTAAGGTCTAAAAATAATTCATGTTGTATACAAGTGAGCACTTATTGGTTTCCTTGCATGGATTAAACCTATATACTCTTTAAGTCTATATACTTCTGCATCATGTTTAGACAATGCTCAAACATATGGCATAATTAGCTCTCAGATATATACACATTTTTAATCACACTTATATAGGGTATCTAATAACCTCCATGCAAGGCTTGAAATTTGGTAAAAAATGAGCAATCTAAAAAAAAATTCTTTTTTTTGGTACTGGAGATTGAACTCAGGGGCACTCGACCACTGAGCCACATCCCCAGCCCTATTACGATAGCAAGCTCTAGCACTTACATGTTAACTTTTATAACTACAATTTTAAGAACAGAAAGGGAGGAAGGAAAGGATAAGGTAAGAACTAGGGAATGAACTAGAGCAAATTATATTCCATTCTTGTGTAATTATGTCAAAATGAACCCCAATATATATATATAACTGTAATATACTAATAAATAAGAAAGAAATGTATTCACTGTCTTCCATAAAATAAGAATTATCATAAAGGTATTTACAAGAGAATATTAAGTTAGGCATGCCAAATTAGATAGGCCTTAAATTTTTGCTCAATAACTAATGAAAATGCATTTGGGTTTTCATTACTAATTTATGAGCACTCATTTATTTTCAAGTTAATTAGGTACCATGTGGACAACATACAAATATATTTATAGACATAACATTTTAAAAAGACAGAAGACAAAGATTCTATAGCTTTCATTTAGATTTATCATTTGCAAAATGCATGGTTCCACATTCCTGTAATCCTGGTGACTTGGGAGGCTGAGGCAGGAGGACACCAAATTCGAGGTTAGCCCGGGGAACTTAGCAAGACCTTGTCCCAAAATAAAAATAATAAAAGGGCTAGTTATGTAGCTTACTGGTTGTATGCCCCAGTGTCAATCCCTAGTATCACTAAAAAGAGACTTATAATTTTCCAGTTTTAAAAACTATATTTTTTTCTTTAGACTACTGATTTAATCACCTCCTAAGCAATCCTAAATCATAAAGTTGCATTTCCAGATGTATGACTCTTAGTTGAAATTAAGGTGGAAAATATCATCTCAAAGATACATATCTTAACCTAAATACCATTTAAGGAATGGCATAAATGAAGGCACAATGAAGGCAAAAAAGATTTTAAGGTGAAACTTGCTATGTAAATTCAAGTTAATATCTTTCCTTAATTTTTTATGTCAGCAGAAGGAGAAACCCTTACAAATGTAAATCTCTTTTACAGAGTTTAAAAATGATCAATTAGAAAGTGATACATTGGTATCTACTTTGACAAATCCTTTTAACTTAATATTCTTTTTAATCAAATTATTTTACCATTTTGTTGTATTGCCCAAGGTCTCTAGTTTAACACTCAAGAAAACTAATTTATGAATATAAAATGTTCCCACTTTTTAAATGTACTTGAAATTTCAGGCACCATAATTATCAAACATAAATTCAGCTGGAGTACCAAATGCTGATTTTGCCACAAACACTTCCTCTTTTTTTGAATTTCTGTTTCCTACTTTCTAAAAGATTCAGATAATGGAGGAGTGACAGGAGAAAATGGTTAAATGCTAGCAAACAACAGTTTCGACACATGTTCTGAAACAAGAGGAGAATATGCAAAACTATGGCACTTGATGATGCTATGGTTCCTACAGCGACTAGGATCAATTTATAGTATTTAAAATACTAATTTCTTTACATTTTTTCCTCCTGAGTTTTACTATCCAGAAGAGGAATGTTAGCCTTTCCTTCTGTCTGAATTGTCCACCTTGTTCCCTCTTTGTTAGAATCTTTTTTATGCAAGAATATGGAAGCTTGTATATAAGGGAGCTTATCCCATTTACCTGAACTTCAACAAAACAGTTCCAATTGTAAAGATCCAATAAACAACCATCTTTCATCAAAATCTAGCATTCACACATTGCCACAATAGAATATCAATACGATCTTGTCCTCTGCTCTGTATATTAGCTTACTCGATGGTATTGAAACTCAGTTGTTCATTTTAGAAATAAAAGTACTTAAAAAATGAGAAAGGAAAAGCCAGATTCAACCAAAAAAGCAAGTACTCTCCAAAGCAAATTTTCTGAAGGAAAGCTGGGATTTTTTTCACCCTCTGGATCTTAACCCAAAATCACCCCAATCAAAGTCAAAACAGTTATTCAAGACTAAAACAGTGTAGATAGCTTATCTAACACCAACTAGTACTGCACCATGAGCCAAGAAAAGTTCACATGGACACTCAAGCCCCAAATGGTGGATACAGCTTACTTCACACCACTCAGTAACATACAACCACCCAAACAGTTGAAAAAGATCCCTGTATGTGTCTCAGAGTGACATATCTAGGTTGGAGTCATTTATCTTCCCCAAGTGACCAAAGACCATTTCCTTCCATCAACAAAGCATTTATAGGCACTCAGTGACAGAAGCAGGAAAGAATGAAGAAACCTGATGATGGAAAAACATTCTTGGTAGCTTCTGGGATGTTCCTAAAGTCCTGACTATGGAAAACAGATCAACACAGTCACTTCTTCACAAGGAATCAGTGCTCCTCCTGGTAAGAACCATGAGAGTTATGAAAAGGGCAACTTTTTCCTGGCTAACTCACCAAAATTCTTACCAAATTCAAGTGATTGCATACTACCACTCTAATACCAATACGCAGGAGATGAATGTTGGTAGCAAGGAATCAGATTCATTAAATGTCAGCCCTAAAGAAGATAAGAAGCAGATGCCCCTCAAAGCTCAGTTGTCCTGGTCTTGGTGGACAGAAAGATTTTTATGGGAAGGAGAGGAAGCTGGGAGGCTATAGGTTAGGTGGGATCTTCAGGAAGCACCTCTTTTCCAGAACATCCTAATGGGTTTTGACAAGTTGTAGTAGTTTCCCTTGGAGTAGGAGGGAGGGATTCACAAAGGTATTTGGGGTATTTTGTATCTAAAAAAGGCTCATTTCCCTTAGCCTGATAGTTTACAATTCCATTCATTTACCATGTAGTATATATATACACAAGGGAGTATTACTTGGCCCTAAAGAAGAAAGAACTTATGGCATTTTCAGATAAATGGATGGATCTGGAGACTATCATGCTAAGTGAAATAAGCCAGGTCCAAAAAGTCAAAGGTCAAATGTTTTCTCTGTTATGTGGGACCTAGTCCAAAATAAGACAGAAAAGGAGAAAAATGGAAAATGGGAGGAGGGGGAGCATTCCATCAAAATAAAAGATCAGTGAACAAAACAAGAAAATTCAAGGGGATGTAGAATGAATGGGATAAGGGAAGAACAGTAAAATGAATCTGACCTCATTTTCCTATGTATACATATGCATATACCACAGTGATTATCACCATCAGGTATATTCATAAGACACTAAGAAAAACCCTAAAAGTAAATAGCAGAAAAACAGTAGAGTAAAGGGAATAGAGTAGGAGGAGAGAAGAGTGGAGGAAATGGGGAAGTACTGGGAACTGAATTAGAGTAAATTATATTCCATGCTTTAATAATTATGTCAAAATGAATGCTAATGTTATGCTTAATTAAAAGAAAAAAGAAAAACAAAGTTTGCAAGCATATATATATATATACATATAGAAATTCTTTGAAATTGTTCAATAAATAATAATTATGTTAGTATTGAAAAAAAGAAAAGCTTAGCATTTAACATCTAGATGGGTCTTCTCTTTGGCTAAGGGATTAAGGATAGGTAAAGGATAGTCAAGGACTATTTTAAAGGAGGCCCTGTTATAACAGTATGCAATGTTGGGTAGACTTTTCAGCTAGTACAGTGTTATCATACTTGGAGAGATTATGCCTTCTTCAATGTAGAATCCAGGAGGCATCTTGGATAATCTCAGATATCATACCATTAGAAATATATACATACCAAAAGCATATGACAGGGGCTGGGATTGTAGCTCAGTGGTAGAGCGCTTGCCTCGCATGCGTGAGGCCCTGGGTTCGATCCTCAGCACCACATACAAAGCAATAAAATAAAGGCATTGTGTCCATCTACAACTAAAAAAAAATTTTTAAAAAGCTTATGACAAAAGTCAACTTAAGGAGAAATTTGCTGGCTAAATCTAGGATAATTTGAGCTTCAAAATAGATAATGATATTAATGTATTAGAACATTAATGTTAACAATATTCCACTATTAATGGAATCCATGAATCCATGCTGACATAAAATAAGTATACATAGAATTAGAACTATCATATAAATTAGGAGCAATAAAGAACACACTTGATACTATATAAGGAATATGTTATGCAGAGACTGAGGGAATGCGATAAATGGAACTAGACTGACACCTTTCACTTGTAAGCATGAGAAATGATTTTTTGCTTCAATAAAACAGCAAATTGAGAGTGATTTAGGAGGAAGAATAGACAGAACATGGTGGCAATGAGGAAGTGAGAAAAAGATATCAATGCAATTCCTAGTGTAAGCTTCCAGGTGGGTGGGTGATGATGGTGTTTTATGAGGGAGGGCTTTGTGTCTGAACAGGTTTATCTGAAACAAAAAGTTTGCAGAGGATATTGTCTTTTTGTTTTAATCTTACATAATGATTTATCTCAATTGGGAAGTAATACTTAAGTCCATCCTATAGAGTATAAGAGTACGTGACCATAAAATGCTTTGCAAACACTTAAGTCTGCAACTAGCTAATTAAAAATCCCTGGATGAACTTCTCTAAGTTATAATGTAGTAACTGGTACCAGATGTGACTTCTCACCCTAAAAAAAAAAGCAATAAAACTGGGTAAAAGGTATGAGTCAAGTGTTTTAAGTATTGGACAAATACAGCCAAGAATGCAATATGTGAGAGAAAGAAACAGGATATGAAATCCATGTTTACTCAGGTTCTATGTCTGAGGAAAATTTCCCAAAAATAGCCCAAGGAGGTTGAGACTCAATTAACACATGACAATCTCACTAAAATGAGGAAGCAGAAATTAAACTAGAAGACTGCTCAAGGTGCTGGAATCTATGGGTCAAGGTTTTAGAGAGGAAGTAGGTAACCACAGGGTGGCTCATGGAAATCTGTGGAGAAAGGGAATTCCTTAAACATTGTTGACTGAGGGTTAAGTGGCATATATGCAAAGCAAGATTTCCTAAGATCAGCAGATTTCAGTTGTTCTAAGTTTGAGATTAATGGACTAATACAGATTATAAATTAATACTTTTTTAAACTTTTTTTTTTGGTACCAAGGATTGAACTCAGGGGTACTGGAACTCTGAGCCACATCCCCAGCCCTATTTTGTGTTTTATGTAGAGACAGAGTCTCACTGAGTTGCTTAGCACATCATCGTTGCTGAGGCTGGCTTTGAACTTGTGATTCTCCTATCTCAGCCTCCCAACTTTATTTACTTTCTAAGAAAATACAACTCAACAACAAAATCAGATAAATACACACACATGCACGGACCTGAATAGACAGTTATCTAAAGGAGATATACAAATGATCAATTAGCTCATGAAAAAAATGCTCAACATTATTAATAATTAGGAAAATGCTTATAAAACCCACAATTAAATAAAATTTCACACTCATTTATATGGCTACTACAAAAAAGTAGTTCTGGCAAGTATATGGAAAAATTGGAAGCCTTACACATGGTTGTTGAAAATATAAAATGAAAAAGATGAATTTTCCTCAAAAAAACCCCCAGAATTACCATATTATGTAGCAACTGCCCTTCTGAATGTACATCAAAATAATTTATTAGAAGGTACCCAAATGGATATTTGTTCACCCATGCTTATAACAGCATTATTCACTAGAGCCAAGATATGGAATCAATCACAGTGTCCACCAATGGATAAATGTGAAAACAAAATGTGCCATGTACAAACAAAACAATTTTACTACACCTCAAAAAGGAACAAAATTCTGCTAAATGCTACAACATGAATGAACCTTGAGAACATTGTGTCAAGTAAAGCATGCTAACCATAAAAAGACAAATATTGTGTAACTCCACTTACTTGATATACTTGGAGTAGTCAAACTCATAAAGACAGAAAATGAATCAGTGGTTATTAGGGGTTGTGAGTGGAAATAATGAGGTTATCATTTAATGGGCTCAAACTTTCAAGTTTACAAGATGGAAAGAGTTCTGGAAATGGGTGGTGGTCATAGTTGTAAAAAATATGAATATATTTAATACTATGGAACTTATTATTACTGTCCCTTTCACTTATTAATATCCTTTTCACTATAAAATAAAATTTGAAAAGATTTCAAACTGTGTACTAAAACACCACATATCAAAGTACTTGACATACAGCTAAAATAGTACTAAAAGCAAAAATTATACTTGACACATACTTAGATAAAAGTATAAAATCAGTAAACTGGGTTTTCACTTTTAGAAGCTAGAAAAAGACAAATTAGACCCAATATAAGTAGAAAGAAGGAAACAATAAGGATCAGGCACCAATAAAATATAAAACTGATAAAAAAGTAGAAGAATATGACCAAGAAATATATTGGTTCTCTAAACATAGAAATAATTTTCTTAAAACTCTAGTGAAATTACTAAAAATAAATATAACAAAAATTATCAATGTCAGCAATAAAAGGGTACCTATAGACATTAACATTTCATAGCACTATAATGAATGAACAATGAAATTCTTTAACTTAATACAGAAGTAAACCAAATCCATTTCAATACCTGTTTATATTTAAAAAGAATTTTAGAATGCAGTCACACCCACTTGTATATGGATGTCAATTCTGGTTGCCTTCATACTACAAGAGCAGAATTGGTTAGTTAACAAAGACCATATGGGAAGGGAAAGGTATGTGGGTCCTAATTAAAATAAGACATACTCCATGCTTGTATCCTTATATCAAAATGGATTCAACTGTCATGTATAACTAAAAGAATCAATAAAATTTAAAGAGACCGTATGGCCCACAAGGCCTAAAGTATTTATTATCTGTAGCTTTAAAGAAAAACTTCACCTTATCCCTTGCCCATGAAATCTATAGCTAATCTTAGTACATGATGATACATTGGAAAATTATCCCCTGATATCAGCATCAAAGTAAATGTATGTTTTTCATGGCTTCTATTTAACATGTAGCACAGGTATTGCTTTGGTGAAAAGGCAAGAAAAATAAACTACTAATTATGATTACAAAGGAAAAAATAAAACTATCATTATTTGAATATAACATGATTATATATGTCAAGAGCTACTAGAACAAGTGAATCGAGCAAGCCATTAATAACAAAAAGCAATACCATTTTTCTGTAATGTCAAAAGATAATGAAATCGAAAATCTAACATTTTCAGTAACATCAAAAACAGATATTTGGGGCTGGGATTGTGGCTCAGTGGTAGAGCACTTGCCTCACATGTGTGAGGCACTGGGTTCGATCCTCAGCACCACATAAATATAAATAAAATAAAGAGATTGTGTCCATCTACAACTAAAAAAATATTTTAAAAAAACAGATATTTTTGATAAATTTAATAAAAGTGATACAAATGCTCTAAAGTAAAATCTACAAAACACTGCTCTGAGTGATTTTATTAGATTTAAATAAATGGAATGATACAATATGATCATGTACTTGGAATTTCAACATGCAAAGAGGTCAATTCTTACCAAATTGACCTATAGATTCATATAAAATCTGCCCCCTCCCATTGCTGAAAGAAAAACACAGCAGTTTTATAGAAATCAAGAAGTTGAATCTAAATCATATTTTACAATAAAATGTGTATAAGTAACTAAAACTTTTTGAAAAAACAGTTGGAGGACTCATACCTTTTCAAGTTACTGTAAATCTATAGTCATTGAGAAAATGTTTTCATAGTATATGGAGAGAAACAAATTAATGAAACAGAATAAAGATTTCTTAAACTATGTCCAACAACATGTATTTGTATGTCTGTGTGGTTGTTTGCCTCTAAAATTGTCCAAATAATTCCATGGAGAAAGAGAAGCATTTTTAATGAATAGCGCTGGAACCAATGACCATCTATATAGAAAAGAAAAAAAAAATGAACCTCCTACCTTTTATCATGTATACAAAATAATTCAAAGCAGACAGACCACAATCTGTATGTTTTCTAATAGTCAAGAGGATATGCACAAAGCCTGGTGGATAATTTGGCCTAGGACACATCTGAATGGCTTAAAGGCCTTAACTTTTGCTGTATGTAACCTTTCATGTTGTCAGGAAGGAGTAATGCCAAAATGCCAAGCATTTGAAATAAACAGAGCATGGAAAATTTTAAATCACTATCACTGACTAATCAGAAATTTGCATGGTTTCCTTCAATTTATCTTCAGGACCAAAAGCACTGGTTGTTTTCTCTCAGTGTTGCCCACCAATGTGACCAAATGGTGGTTTGATCTATCTTTAATAAAACCTAAGACAATGTGAAAGAAAGTGTTTAAGTATAAACCTTCATGAAGATAAAAAGGGATATTCCATAATTAATTTATAATACCAATCTAATAACTATGGTCTTGTTTGTAATAACATTTTGAACAATGTCCATGTCTTCACCTAAGGATTTCCCTTATAAAATACTGGCTTCTCAAAGGTAAATAAATAAAGGAAGAAAAATATACGTAAATTGATGGATATTTTTCCACATCCGGGAGAAGCCTAAATTGTCATAATCATTAAAACAAATTGCTGTATTTTCATATATAAATAATAATACCTTTAAGAAAGAAATGAAATTGTTAATTTCATCTGGGAAAATGAGAATCTCATTGAATTCTAGAATAAGTGCACTGTACTTTTCATGTGGGAGTTTGAAATAATTTCTCAACTGTACAATATGAATTTGTCTAATGATTTAATTTCTATGTTTTAGAATGGCCTGCACACAAAGCCTGGCTTTGTAAAATTAGGGGTTTTTTGTGCATGGCAGGGTGGTGTATAGTCTTCAAGTAGTTACAGAACCAACTGGTCATCCAAGTCATCTCTGAAGGACAACTGTAAACTTCCCTCATATTCATAGAAGTGGGACATGGCCACCTTTAAATACTATATTAAGTACTGAGTCTATGCTTTGTCATTTATGTGAATTATTTTTAAGAACTAGCATATTCCTTTTGCCTTCAAAGTCACCTAAGACACCAAGATTTTTATTTTGTATTTGATCCCAGGGTGAAGGAACTCAGAGAAAGTTAAAGACAATTTTTTTGTGAGATAAAGCTAAAATAGTATTTTAAGGGCCATTTTCTCCCTGGGAGATTTATTATAGTTTATTATATCTATCATATACCCAGCACAGAGTGAACTGAGAATTGAATATAATGATATTTTTCTCATTTTATTTTTCATTTGTGGATGAAATTTGCAATCCATTTCTAGCACTGTCTCAAATACTTCAGACAAACAAAAAAATTTTATGGAAATACTGTTGTATTTTATATGCTCAGATTCAGGAGTATTTCTATTCCTCTCTTGACCACAGAAGTATGGCATAGTTGTACTACATGGCCCCTCATACAAGAGTTAGGATGGTCTCCATTGGTAGCACTGCTAGTATTTTAGGTTTAAGCTGGTTTCTTCTTTTATATATCCTTTTCAGTGAAAAGCAAATAAATAATGTCAACCAGCTATTTGGCAGATAATCACCAAAATACTATAGCTTGACTGAATTTGACACAACTCAACTAGTGTTATGGATATTATGTAGACAAAAATAATTTCAGATAAGTAATGCTGTGTTAGAAGAAGTCAAATTTAGATAAACAGAATTTAAATAATAAAATACTGAAATATCTGGTAAGTTTATAAGTAGAAGGATAAAAAGAGTTAAAACTGATGAGACCTTAAGTTAAATCATAGTTCAAGGGAGTATTGTCATTGTATAAAGGCTTCAAGTAGAATCATCTTTTTCTCTATACACTAATCCATTCATGAAAATCATCCAGTCTGAAAAAAACAACCATGAGTTATTTTTCCATTATTTTAAATGGGAAAATTATAATCATTCTAATAAATCCCAATCCCCTAACTTCCTTTAAAATGATTAAAAGTGGTCAAACACAAATAATAGTCATATTACATGAAAAATGTTTAAAATATTTCTTTCTGATCAACAATTAAAATGATTTTATTACTAATATTATTTTAACTGAAAAAAATCATAATTGTATTTAGTTATGAGGTACAAAGTAATGTTTTGATATATGTACACAGTAATGTAAAATGATGAAATCAAACTAGTTAACAAATCCATCACTCACATATTTTTAAAAATTTTTTTAGTTGTAGATGGACACAATATCTTTATTTTATTTATTTTTATGTGGTGTTAAGGATCGAACACAGTGCCTCACGCATGTGAGGCAAGTGACTACCACTGAGCTACAACACTGGCCCCATCAATCACATATTTAACATTTTTTGTGGTGATGCATTTCAAATTTACCCTCTTTGATATTTTGAAACATTAAAATGGTTTTAAATACCTGCTGTATATGCTATAACATGGCTTCTATTTGTACAATCAATTTTCATGACCCACATCCTCTTTATTAACTTATTGTAGCTTTTAAAATACCTGTGAGACTCTGACATCCTGAAAATTGTACCTGTAATGTAACTCAAAATTATTGTTTAAAATACTATATTGAAGGGGATGGGGACATAGCTCAGTAGTAGAGAGCTTGTCTATTATGCACCAGGTCCTGGGTTCAACACCATACACACACACAAATACTATATTGAGTTGTTGTTATTTAAACATGAAAATTTTCTATAAAAACAATGGACAGAAAACCAAAAAAATTTATTATATAACTACATTTAATGAATTTGGGGTATTAGAAGTCAAGGTGTGTTATATAGAAAAAAATTGACAGACATTCTGTAGGGGCTGTGTATAGTACCAATAAAAACCTGGTTCTATACATCTATATATGCTGAAGAAATTTGAGGATAGAAAAGCAAAACAAAAGAAAAAGTCATATAATATAAAGATCAAATAGAAATTAATGAAGAAAGAATCTACAAATGCCGGGGAAAAGGTAATGAAAAACAAATAACATACAAATTTTCAACTTATAGCAGTATATACATGCAACAATTTGTCCTCTGAGTCATTTGTCTTGCTATGCCTTCCGCTATGTCTACTTTGCATATGTCAAAACTTAGATCTTAAGTCAACTACTGACCTGTTTCATAATCAATGATATGGAGTATTAAGACAGAGACATTATGCACCAATGTGAATGTCTCCTGATTTAGTTTGGTTTAATTCAGAATCCAGTGACCCAAATAACAAGAAGAAAATAGCATGGACAAATTTAATTGTCTTACATAAAGGAAGTTGGGAGCTAAGCAAGTCATTCTGTCAATCTAAAACCAAGAATTCCCAGGTCCTTGATCCACTTTGAGTTGAATTTTGTGCATGGTGAGAGATAGGGGTTTAGTTGCAATTTGCTGCATATGGATTTCCAGTTTTCCCAGCACCATTTGTTGAAGAGGCTGTCTTTTCTCCAGTGTACGTGTTTG
>CM053417.1:6934215-7048166 GCA_028644305.1 Xerus rutilus
TCTATGCACAATGAATCATTTACACTGTTAACATGTAAGCCTAAATAAATAAAAAAAAATAGTTGTCTCAAATATTAACTAGTACCATTTAAATAAGAAATTTAAAAATGATCATTTTTTAAAAGATTGACTATTTAAAAAACACAATAAAAAATAAATAAAACAAAAATAAAACCAAGAATTCAATGCCATGATTCAAGATGGCTATCTAAGCTCCAACCATTATGTCCACATTTCAGTCAGCAGGAAGAATGCAGGGAAAGTACTGGTATGTCTTCTCCATTTATGGACACATCCAGAAAATTGCTCATGACATTCCTACTTACATCCTGTTGACAAAAGCTTAATAACATGTGCACATCTAAGTACACAATAGTCTGAAAAATGTAATTATTCTGTGAAAATACACATCCATCTAAAAATAGAGAGTTCAACCTATAAAAAAGGTAGAGAGAACATACACTTAGGAACAACTAAAATTTTCCCTATAGTTCACTATGAATTCATGGTTTATTTAGTATAGGGGTAAGGAAACTATCACCTAAAAATCAAATTTAGCCTTATACCTATTTTTGTATATAGATTATTAACCCCATAAGTCATGATAATTCTTCTTTGTATTGTACATGATTGTGTTAAGCTATAATGGTAGAACTGTAGAGTCCTAGGAGAGGCCATATATCCTGCAAGTATTTACTATTTACCCTTTACACACAAAAACTGTATGTTGATCCCTGCTGATAAAATCAAGAGATTTCTCTGAACCTTCTAACTCTCAGGTATTTCTGTCTTATTTGTTGATTCTTTTTCAACCCATTTCATTAAATAATGATATAACCTAGTTATTGACCTTTGTTTTACTCTTACTCTCCTCAACCTACCAAAAGAACATTATTTATCAAATAAGGAAGATGTTCTTGCCTATAGCTAATGATATCATTCTGATGGAAAGACACAAAATTAGTAGAGGGTCAATTGCTTTCTATTTTATTTAAATTGAATCTGTACTGAATATGTACAGACATTTTACTTGTAATGTTCCCCTAAACAATACAGTATAACAACAATTTGCATTTACATTGTGTTAGGTATTATTAAACTTCATTTACATTTTGTTAGGTATTATTAGTAATACTGAGATGGATTAAGAATAAGTAAAAAGGCACATAGGTTATATTAAAATATTGTGCTGTCGTATATAAGGGTCTTGAGTATTGACAGATTTTGGTATCCACAGAGGGGTCCTGGAGGAGTCTGTATATATTATAATAATAATGAAGCATTTAGGGCTATGAGCCTTCTGAAACTTACCAAACAAGAGTACAACTATATTTTAAAACAAGGTAGCTTAATCTAAATACTTCATAATTTTAGTATAAAATTGAAAGTGAACATGAAGATATACACTGATATACATCAGAACTGAGATCAGATGTGATGTCATAAGAAAACCATATTGGTCTTGTTTTATGTGATAATGTCTGTTAGATTTGAGTGCAGTGTTTGTGGGAGAAAGGGTATGTAACTGCATTGGAAAAAATAACAAATTCTTTCAAAGATACAGCTAACGCATTTACCCCTATTTAATCTATGTCATACACGAATGTGACTCTAATTTTAAGAGTTGCTTTTGCTAGTACATTTAATAAAAATGGAGAAAAAGTTTTCCTAGAGGACTAAAATTATGATGTTCCTCGATGGATTCACTCAATTATTGCCTTTTTGAAGCATTACATAAGCTTTTATTTGAATCAGGGTCTTGCTGTGTTGCCCAGGCTCATCTTGAACACTGAAGCTGAGGTGATCCTCTATCTTCAGCCTTTGAGTAGCTGGGATTACAGGATGCCCCACCACACAAAATCCAGAATGCTTTTTAATTTGGGGTATTTTCTGACTTACTGTGTAGGACTTACAACTGTTCAGGACAATTTCATGAAATTAAGGGTATCAAGTAGGGCCCAAAGGAAAAATAAGGCAGAAGAATGTATGTTTTGAAGATACCAGCAACAGAGCAGACTTCATCTTGGCGAATGGGGATCCTTTACCAGGGAGCTCTGCACAAGCTGCAGTCATATGTTTTTTCCTCTTTTCAAGTGTCTAGGAGAACAGCAGGCAGCTCTTCAGTGTCAAGAGCTCTGCCTCTCCAGCCAAGAGCAGTAGCATTGCCATG
Organism: Xerus rutilus; assembly: GCA_028644305.1. Taxonomy (NCBI): domain Eukaryota; kingdom Metazoa; phylum Chordata; class Mammalia; order Rodentia; family Sciuridae; genus Xerus; species Xerus rutilus. The sequence goes on from CM053417.1 coordinate 6,936,386, forward strand.
ACTCCCACCTATGTGGGCAGCCCACAAATGGTAAAGGAGGAGGAGGGCTCTCCACTGGGGAGCTGCCAAGTGGTCTCAGAGACACAATGTAGAGGGTAGAATTTGATCCTTCAAATCCAGGATCAAAATGCTGAGACTTTGGATGAATTTTACCCTATACCCTCTTAAGGTTCTATTATTGTTACTGTCTTTATTAAGGAACTATCTTGTTCATAGTTGTAAGGCTAACTTCTAGTTCAGTGCAGCTATAAAACAGTCAAGCTGAACTGGTTTTCATGCCCAAGATCTAGCTTGAGCTTTGGAAATGGTCATCCGTTTTTTTTTTTCCCCAACATCATTGTTAATTTTCTCAGACAAGAATAGGATGCTTCTGAAGAACTGTCCACAAAAATTCACTCTGATAGTAGAATCACTGTTAGTTTTCTAAGACCCCTGAGAAACACTATCAAACAGGAGCATCCTCGCGTTGGGGAACACAAAAATACCTGAGACTTTAACCCTCTATAAGGAATAACAAGTACAGTAGAAGGGCAGAAAACACGATAGGTGAGACTTTTATCTTTTACAAACAATAGACTTGATTCTGTCAATTTCATCTCCTGGGAAATTCAGAACCTGAGATTATTCTATTGTGCAAGGGTGAGCTGAACATACATCTTTTTATCTGTGCTTTGCCACAGAGAGATGAAAGAGATTCAGTGGATATATTTTATTTTTCAAAATCATCAAATTCTCTATCCATTCCTGTATTCATTTATTATACTCCCATGTCATAAAAGTTTTCTGCCATATTTTGGGAAAGTTTTTTTTTTTAAAAAATACTGGGCATCAAACCAAGAGCCTTGCACACTTAAGGCAAGTGCCCTATAACTGAGTCAAACCCCCAGCTTAAAAAGTTTGATTTTCAAAAATAGCTATGGGCTAGGCACATAACTCAGTGGTAGAACATGCATTCAGCATGAACAAGGTCGTGGGTTTTATTCCCCAGCATCACATACACACACAGAGAAAAACCTATCATATTTCATGGTATAAATTTATCTTCATTTAGAAGATTTTTGTTAAAATTGTGGATGGTTTCTGATTTTTAAGATAAATTCTAGCAATTCTATAAATTTTACAATCTACAATACATCACAATCAAAAATAATGTTACAAAGAAATTCCATACAATAATTATTTGAACATATCTCTGATTATTTCCTTAGCATAAGTTTCTAGAATTATACTACATGGCCACTTGGATGAAGAGTTTAAATTCTGATAAAAAGTACCATCCAAGATTGTACACAGCTTGTAGTCTCTTTGGACCAGATGCCAGCAAATTCAAATACATACTTCAGACTTTGTGAGTAAAAAGGCAAAATGATACAGATATTTCTATAATCATTTAACATTGTAAAAAGAGTTCTTGGCTCACAGGCTGTAAAACAAAAACTAAGTAGCAGATTTGGCCTGCAATAGTTTGCTGACCTCTGATCTAGGGAGTGTCTTTAGGTCCCAAGGAAAATCTGTATGCAAAGAATGTTCTGTTGGCCAAGAAAGAAGTTTTTGACCTGTTTTCACTCATGTATATATAAATCTCAAAATCATCAACACCTCTGCTGGTATATGTTCTGACAGAGAAGGGATAGGAATGAACTTATGAGATTTTATTGGCCACTTGTGTTTCTTCTTTTGAGAAGTGTCTGTTTAATTCATCTTCCCATTTATTAATTTGATTATTTATGCTTTTTCTTCCATTAAGTTTTCTGAGTTATTTATATATTCTGGATATTAATCCTCTGTCAGAAGAGCAGCTAGCAAACAATTTCTCCCTTTCTGTAGTTTTCCTCTTCATATTCACAATTGTTTTCTTTTCTAAACAGAAGCCTTTTATCTTGATGTCATCCCATTTATTAGCTATTGGCCATTATTTCCTGAGATTTAGGGGTTCTATTGAGAAATTCATTACCAGTGCCCCAAAGCTGGCGTGTTGACCCTACATTTTCTTCTAGGAATTTCATAGTTTCTGGTCTAATTCCAACATCTTTGATCCATTTTGTGTTGATTTGGGGGCAGGGGTAAGAAATAAAGGTTTAGTTTCATTCTTCTACATTCTTCTATATATAGATGACCAGTTGTCCCAGTACCATTTGTTAAAAGGGCTGCCTTTCTCCAGTGTATATTTTTGGCACTTTTGTCAAGGATCAGATGAATGTATTGGTATATGTTTTTCTCTGTGTCTTATTTTCTGTACCATTGATCTATGTGAATATTTTATGCCAATACCATGAATTTTTTGTTACTGTAGTTCTGTAGTATAATGTGAATTTGTGTATTGTGATGCCTCCAGTATTGCTTTTTTGCTTAGAATCCCTTTGGATATTCTAGGTCTTTTATTTTTCCAAATAAATTTTAGGACTTTTTTCTAGTTTATGAAGAATATCATTGGTATTGTAATTGGTATTGTGTTGCATTTGTATATTGCTTTTGATAATATGGCCATTTTGGCAATATTAATTCTGCCTATGAACATGGAAGCTCTTTCTGTCTTCCTATATCTTCTTTGGGTTCTTTGTCCAATGTTCTCTATTTCTGACCTTCTTGGATACATTTAATCCTAGCTTTTTTTTTTTAGCACTTTTGTGAATGTAAATGTTTTCCTGACTTCTTTCTCAGTAGGTTACTTATTGTTGCATAGAAACACTATTGGTTTTTGTATGTTTATTTTGTAACCTGCTACTTTACTGAATTAGTTTATTAGCTCTTGCAGTCTCCTGGTAGAGATTTTTGTATCTTCTAAGTATAGGATCATATCATTTTCAAACAGTGATAAGTTGACTTCTTCATTTCATAATTTTATCCCTTTTATTTCCTTCTCTTCTCAAATTGCTCTAACTAGAAATTCAAGTACTATATTGAATATGAGTGGTGAGAGTAGACATCCTTGTCTCACTCCAGATTTTAAAAGAAATGCTTTCATTTTTCCCCTTTCACTATGATGTTGGTTTGGGGTTTTTCTTCTGTAGCCTTTATGATGTTGAGATAGATTCCTTCCAGTCCTACTTTCTTCAGTGTTTTTATCATCAATGGTTGCTGAATATTGTGGAAGGAATTCTCTGCCTCTCTTGAGATGACTAGTTTTTGTCCTTAATTCTATTTATGTGATCAATTACATTTATTGATTTGTGTATGTTATACCATCCTTGCATTCCTGGGATAAAAACAACTGGTAATGATGTACAATCTTCTTAATATATTATTGAATACAATTTGCTAAAATTTTATTAAGGATTTTTGCATCTAAGTTCATCAAGGATATTGGTTTGTAGCTTTCTTTACTTGAGGTGTCCACATCTGGTTTTGATAAAGGTGATTCTGACTTCATAGAATGAATTTGGAAGCGTTCCATCCAGTTCTGTTTCATGCACTAACTTAAGGAACATTGACATAAGTTCTTCTTCAAAGGGCTGGTAAAATTCAGCTAAGAATCTATGTGGTCCTGGGCTTTGCTTTTCTCTTTCATTGCTGATTATTGGAAAATTTTGGTTGTCTGTGTCCTTTTGAGAGAATTGTCACAGGCTATCTGTGTCTACAAAAGTATCCATTTCTTCTAGGTTTTCCAATCTATCACAGAATAGGTTTTCAAAATAGTCCCAAACTCTGGATTTCTGTGATATTTGAGATGTCTTCTCCTTTTGCATTTCCAATTTTATTAATTCATGTCTTCTCTCTTTTTCTTTTGATGAGTTTAGCTAAGGTCTTATTAATCTTTTTTTCATACTCTATTTTTATTTATTTATTTAATTTATTTATTCTACTTCGGTATACATGATAGCAGAATTTTGATTAGCAAATCAATTAGAATTTTGATAGCAGAATTTCGGTATACATGATAGCATTTTGATTCATTGTACACAGGTGGAGCACAACTTTTCATTTCTCTGGTTTTACATGATGTAGAATCATATCATATATGCAGTCATACATGAAGCTAGGGCTATGATGTCTACCTTATTCGACCATCTTTACTCTCACCATGCCCACTCCCCGCTCCCTCCCTTTTGACCAAAATTTCTCCATTCTTCCTGTGTCCCCTCCTCCATTATGGATCAGCCTCCACTTATCAGAGAACATTCAGCATTTGTTTTTTTGGGATTAGCTTACTTCTCTTCACATGATATTCTCCATCTCCATCCATTTACCTGCAAATGCCATAATTTTATTCTCTCTTATTGCTGAGTAATATTCCATTGTGTATATGTACCACAGTTTCTTTATCCATTCATCTATTGAAGGGCATCTAGTTTGCTTCCACAGTTTAGCTATTGTGAATTGAGCTGCTAGGAACATTGAAGTGGCCGCATCACTATAGGATGTTGATTTTAAGTCCTTTGGGTATAGACCAAGGAGTGGGATAGCTGGGCCAAATGGTGGTTCATTCCAAGTTTTCAAAGGAATCTCCATACTGCTTTCCAGATTGGTTGTACCAGTTTGCAGTCCCTCCACCAATGTATAAGTATGCCTTTTCCCCCACAACATCACCAACACTTATTTTTGTTTGTATTCTTGATATTTGCCATTCTGACTGGTGTGAGATGAAATCTTAGAGCAGTATTGATTTGCATTTCTCTAATTGCTAGAGGTGTGGAAGATTTTTTTCATATGTCTGTTGATCGATTGTATATCTTCTTCTGAGAAGTGTCTATTCTGCTCCTTAGCCCATTTATTGATCGGGTTGTTTGTTTTTTTGGTGTTAAAGTTTTTGAGTTATTTATATATCTTCGAGATTAGTGCTCTATCAGATGTGTGTGTGGCAAAAACTTGTTCCCAGAATGTAGGCTCTCTGTTCACTTCATTGATTGTTTCTTTTGCTGAGAAGCAGCTTTTTAGTTTGAATCCTTCCCATTTATTGATTTTTTATTTTACTTCTTAAGCTATAGGATTCTTGTTAAGGAAGTAAGGCCCTAATCCAACATGATGAAGATTTGGGCCTATTTTTTCTTCTATTAGGCACTTGGTCTCTGGTCTAATTCTGAGGTCCTTGATCCACTTTGAGTTGAGTTTTGTGCATGGTGAGAGATAGGGTTTAGTTTCATTTTGCTGCATATGGATTTCCAGCACCATTTATTGAAAAGGCTATCTTTTCTCCAATGTACATGTTTGGCACCTTTGTCTAGTATAAGATAACTGTATTTAAGTGGGTTAGTCTCTGTCTTCTATTCTGTACCATTGGTCTACATGTCTATTTTGGCGCCAGTAAGGTCTTATTAATCTTGGTCATCTTTTCAAAGAACCAACTCTTTTTTTCCTTAATTATTTGCATTCTTTAATTCTTAATTTCATTGATTTTGGCTCTGGTCTTCATTATTTCCTTCCTTCCATAGATTTTGAAATTGGCTTGTTCTTCTTTTTCAAGGGCTTTGAGATGCATCATTAGGTTGTTTATATGGGATCTTTCCAATTTTCTCATGTAGGCAGTCATAGCTTTAAACTTTTATCTTAGAACAAAATTCAAGTGTCCCAGAGGTTCTGACATGTTATATCCCTATTTTGATTGGATTCTAAGACCTTTCTAATTTCTCCCTGATTTCTTCTATAGCCCATTCATCATTTAAAAAGTATATCGTTTTGATCTCCATTGTGTTTATATAGTTTCTTTAGGGTTTTTTTTTTTTTTGGTTTTGGTTTCTAATTTCATTTTATGATAGGAAAAGATGCATGGAATTATATCATTTTTGTGTGTTTGCCAAGAGTTTTTTGTGTCCTAAAATATGATCTATTCTGGAGAAGATTTCATGAGCTTCTGAGAAGATAGCAGTAAAGGTTATATACTAAATTAATATGTTAATCATGGTTGCAGCTTATTTTGATGCATGAATTATCAAAATACAAATTCTAGCACTTGTATTTAGTTTGGCAACACTGGCATGTCTTGGTAACATTGCATGTCATTGATGCTTTTTTTGGAGTAATTATATTTGACAATGTCAAACTCAAAAAATTAGTGTATGTGTAAATTATCTATAAAATGTCAATGATTATCATCACAAAGAAATTTGTGGTAAAAGAAAAGTTTTTTCCTTCCCAGGTTGCTTGAAACTTCAATTGTGTTGATCTGGTTATAACTCCAGTTAAATACACTGCACTCTTTGACTACATGACTCACAAACTGAGAATTTAAAAAGAAATAGCATGACATTAAATTTCACTCATTTTATATAATCGCATAATTGTAAGTAGGCATTATTGGTATGTAGGTGTTAATATCTTCTTTTTTAATCAACACATGGTGATTCTCAGTAAAATGAATGCACCTAATGAATTGGCACTGAAGCTAAGAATACATGTGATGTGTTTACTGCTACTGAAATGCAGACATAACTAGTAATAACCGTTTATTTATCATTTCCTATGAGCTAGGCCCTGCCTCAGACTTCTTATGTGCATGATTCCATTAACTCATAAGTAAGTCATAGAGGAATTAAATATTTTGGCTTACATAAGACTTCCTCACTTGTACATTATACCCCGTCTTCCTATATATTTTTTTCCTTTCTACATCATTAATTTTCCTCCCAATTGGAGCATTTTTCAGCACACAAAATTTCCATTATTTCTTCCATAATAATTTCAGAAGAAAGCTTTATTTTATCTCATTTCTCCCATCAGCTACTGCCATACCTTTCTACTCTCTTTTATTTAAAAAAATTATATGAAAAGAGTGATCTACGTTTGCTATTTACCTACTAGAATCTCCCCAATTGCTTAGTTTACTTCATATCCACCTTGTTGTTCTAACAGTCCAAATATTCTCTCTACTCAGAATCTTTGTACCTCTTGCTTCTGCTACATGCAGAACTCCCTCCTAGTCATATGTTTCCTCTCTTCCCTTTGGACTCTGCTCAAATTTCACCTTTCTAGTAAGGCATGCACTGAAAGAGATTTAACATATAAACAACCAAGTATACCTGGACTAAAGACCTAAGTATTCCTTTAACCACCTTATCCTGTCTAAATGTTCTATTACTGGACCACTGTCTGGCTCACTATATATTTATTGATTTATTTGGTTATGTCTCAACACTAGAATGTAAGTTACTTGAAGGGAAGGACTTGTTTTGTGTACTGCTGTATCTGTAGACATTGAGTGTACATAATAGAATAAATGTTTGTTGAATGGACCAATTTACTGAATAATGGTCATTTAATATTTAACAGATATAATTAAAAGATCACATCTATCCCTTGAATAGATTGTGATTAATCTTGTTTTCCTCATCATTCATAATATATTATGAGCCACACAAAGTAGAAAATTTGGCCATTGATGGAGGTAGGAGTAAAAGTTAATAAAATCTATACTCAAGAAATCTTACACAAAGGACTTAAGACAAAAATTTAAATCAGATATCATACATATATTCAAAGAAATAAAACCATGTTTACAGAACTAAAGAAAACTATCAGCAAGGTATACTCACAAAAAATGAACAACTCGTTTCTCATAAGCAACTATGGAGACTAGAAGGCAGTAAAATGACATATTTGAAATTCTCAGAGAATAAAAAACTGTTATTTAAGAATGCTACATTTGGCAAAATTGTCCCTCAGAAATGAAGGAGAAATTAAGACATTCCAAAATCAATAGCAAAGAGTTAGTCACTAGCATATCAGCACGATAAGAAATGCTAAAGGGAGCTATTCAGGCTGAAACAAAAACTGTATAAATGTAAATTTGTTTGTACTCCTTAAGATTTAAGAGATAACATCCCTAAGACAATAATGTTTTAAAAAGCTATAAGTAAATAGCAGAAAGATCAGTTAGGAAGAGGGAAGAAAACAGGAGGATGGAGAAAGGTACGGAAAGGGGAAGTACTGCGAACTGAATTAGAATAAATTATACTCCATACTTTTATAATCATGTCAAAATGTATCCTAATATTATGTATAACTAAAAGGAACCAATAAAAATATAAAATAAATAAAATAAGATAAAGGGTTATGACTTGAAAAAAGATAACAGCATAAAGCATTAATTGTAAAACTGAGTTGATGGGCTTATAACATATAACAATGCAATTTGCATGACAATTACAGGACAAGGAGTAAGAATATGAAGCTAAGTTTTTGTATGCTACAGGTATTAATGTATAAAATATTTTTTGAGTTTTAAGTTGTGAAATTAATATGTTAATTATAATCCCTAGTGCAACAACTAATCACACAATTCATGAAATACAGTAAAACAAAGGAGAAGTTTACTAAAATGGTATTCTAGAAAATTTCTGTTTAACACAAATGAAGATAGTAAAAGTACAAAAAAGACAAAATGTATAAAAAATCAGTAAAACAAACATATATCCTACTTTATCATGATTTACATTAAATATAAATGAATTAACACTCCATTTAAAAGGAAGACATAAAATGGATAAAAATACATAATCCAAATATTTGATGTTAGTAACAATTAAATTTTATTTCATTAATTTTGTCTTTCTGGGGATTGAACCCAGTGCCTTACATGTACTAAGTACTCTACCAGAGGTATACCCCCCAATCTGAGAGATACATGTAATTCAAAGACACAAAAATATTGAAAGTAAAGGATAGAAAATGATATGCCATGTATATAGTACCAAAAGAGAGCTAGAGTGGCTATAATACTATTCAACAAAATCACCAATAACCATATGAAAAGATGTTGAATTCTATTGACCACTAGAGAAATATAAATTGAAACCACATTATACCCACTATGTTGGCTGGAATCAAAATAGTGGACAATATCATGTGTTAGAGAAGACGTGGAGATAATAGAACCTTTCTAGGTTTCAAGTGATAATCTAAAATTTGTGCAACCACTTTATAACACATGATGGCAATTCCCCAAAAGTTTAAACATAGAATTAGCCTATGAACCAGCAGTTTATTTCCTAACTCTATGCATACAGGATGTGAAAACATGAAGCCAGTGGAAAACTTGTAAATGAATGCTCATAGAAGTATTTTTCTTTCTTTCTTTCTTTTTTTTTTTTGGTACTGGAGATTGAACTCAGGGGCACTCGACCACTGAGCCACATCCCCAGCCCTATTTTGTGTTTTATGTAGAGACAGGGTCTCAATGAGTTGCTTAGCACCACGCTGTTGCTGAGGCTGGCTTTGAACTCACGATTCTCCTATCTCAGCCTCCCTAAGTGCTGGGATTACAGGCTTGAGCCACCACGCCCAGCTAGAAATATTTTTCATAAGAGCCAAAACGTGAAAATAATTCAAATGTCCACCAAATGATGAATTGATAAAACATGTTATATATGAACAATGAATATGATTTGATCATAAACAGTGAGGTACTGACAAATGCTGCAACAGATGAAGCTTAAAAACACTATGCTAAATGAAAGAAAACATTAAAAAGGATTCCTATTTTATTATTATACTTATACACAATATCCAGAATTGGAAAATCCATAGAAACTGAAAATATATTAATTGTTGCTAGGGACTGGGGGATTGGGGACTGCTAGTGGTATGGAGTTTCTTTTTGAAGTGAAGAAATGTTCTGCAATGAAATAGTGTTCATAGTTGCACACATTTGTTAATATATTAAAACCCACTGAATTGTACACTTCATACAATGTATGAATCATCCTATTAAAATGGAAAAATTGAATAAAGAGAAGTAGAAGTTTATGGTTACGTCATGGGCTTATGACATTCATTGTACCTCCTCTCTACTTATGAGTAATTTTGAAAATTATTATGGTTCAAAGTTGTTTAAAATGTTAGCATGTATATAAAACCAAAAATTTATTTTAAAAACATAAATTAAAAAATACAGAATAGGAGAATCATTCAAATTCTGGGCTGGGTATGGGCTAAAGGGTATGAGAAGCACATATTATACATGATAACAAATGCACTTGTGAAATTATTATTAATTTAGGTTTTCCTTGTATAAGGACCCCAATACCATAAAATGTTTAGTGGAAAATGAAAAAATGGGTACAAAAAGGCAATAAAGTATTGTGTGACGGTTAATCGTATCTCAAATACTTTAGCAGAAATGGAAAAGCAAAGCTGGCATCTGCTGGATTCAGTGATTTCATCCTTTTGATAAATAATAATGCAGAAATTAAATGCTCTGTGATTTGTTACACTTCTATCTAAAGGTTAAGTCTTTCCTTTTGATTTGTATCTAATCAAGAAAAATATTTCATTGACAAATGTACCTCTAATGCATATGCACCTGTATAGTTTCTGACATCCTTCTCAAGAAAACCCTTGGAAGGTAGATTCAAATAAACATTAGCCTTTGCCTAAATTGTAGAAAGTAAAGAAATTTATTTGAAATTCTGGCATTTTCTATGAAGTACTTTTGCATTTCATTTTAAGCTATGTTGCAGTCATTCTTCACATATTACTATCTAGGAAGTTTGATTGGAAATAGATATTTCACTGTGCAAGCATTTATTCTTTCTGCTCTTTTGAATTGCTGTACAAATTCCTGAGAATAGTAGATGTCATTTACAACATAATTTTTGTGGGCTCATATACTCTAATAAAAAGATCAGAAAGATCATCCAAGTAAATGATGTACAGGGATTATAGTTGACAATTTGAGGTACTATAGGTATATTTATAGTTTTGCATACTATATTTTTAAAAATTGGCATGTTGGAGAGAGGGAAAAAATGAAATTCATAAAATTTGTGAAATAACTGAGATAGCCAGTCAAATGCTTAAGAGGTAACACTTCAAGAGATAAAAATTATTTGGGTTCCATCAATACTTAGTATTAGCTTAAAATCATGTACAATAACACCTTGAACTTCCATTTATTCATTTATGTATTCACCTATCCATTCATTTTAGTATTTCATGAATGCTACCTACACATAAGGCATTTTGGTATATGACCAAATGATGTTGCAAATAAAACGTACTTTAAAATATAATGAAATTAAAATGAGTCTTCTGCAAATGTTATTTAAATAATAAAATCTAAATCAAAAGTACTATATTGTTCCATTCCATGTGTGAAAAAATGAAGGAAAGCTGTCAAAAGAAAGGCAGCCAAGTATGAGAAGATATGAGAAGTGTATAAGTCCACTAAATTCAAATTCTGACTAACTCATTTACACTCACATGGAAAATGTCATCATATGTATCTGTCTAAAATAAAGTTATGATGAAAAATAAAGTCAGAAGAATGAAGAATGAAAGCATTTTATAAATGAAAATAAAGAAATGTCTATTAATAAACAATGGTTTTTTTAACACTTTTTTTTAGTTGTTGAAGGACCTTTACTTAATTAATTTACTTATATGTGGTGCTGGGAATCGAACGCAGTGCCTCACACATGCTAGGCAAGCGCTCTACCACTGAGCCACAACCTCAGCCCCCAATAATCAATGTTTTTCATGGTTATGCATAAAATTCCAAATACATATGGGATATGTTAATATTTTCATACATGAATTAATAAAAAGAGGACTGATGAATGGGGAGATATTGCTTGAAAGATGCACATTTTCAGTGAGACAGGATGAATAAATTCTGGCGAACTATTGTAGAGCATGGTGACTGCAGGTAATAATAGACTGTATATTTGATACAGGCTACTAGAGTAGATATTAATTTTTTTCTTTTCATTTTTAATTTTGAAAAATTCTAAAATTAAAGAAATTTTTCTTCTTTCTTTTTGGGAGTCATCTCCAAAGACAGCAAAGCAACAATAGAAAAGACCTTGGGACTCAAATTAGCCAGCAGAGCTCTTCATTTTGTTTTTGTTTTGTTGTTTTGTTTTGTTAAATTTATTTATTCTACATACATGACAGCAGAATGCACTTTGATTCATTGTACACAAATGGAGTACAACTTTTCATTTCTCTCGATGTACATGATGTAGAGTTGCACCATATGTGCAGTCATACGTGAAGCTAGGGCAGTAATGTCCATCTCATTCCACCATCTTTATTGTCCCCATGCCCCCTCCCCAATATTAAATATTCTAGAAATAAAAATAATGATACGTGATATGGGGATATGTTTTTTTTCTTGATTTAATTATCTTACAATATATACAGTATATCAAAATACTTCATTGTATACCATAAGTATAATTTATTAATAAAATTAGTTTTATAAAAGGATAATGAAATATATTTTCTTTCCTGATCCCTCTCTTATGATTCATTTCTACATCTAGTATCTAATATCCTGGTATTCTAGAGCCAGTGTTATGGCTGATAGTTTTCTATGATTCTGAGACCCCACATATTCTCATCTGTAAAATGAAGATAATACCTATATTAGCCTATTAGTTATAACAAAATACCACAATCTGGGTATGTTATGCAGAAAAGAAACATTTTTTCACAGCTCTGGAAGCTGGGAAATTCAAAATCAAGTCGCAGCAGGTATGGTTTTTTGGTGAGTGCTACTTTCTGCATTCAAGATGGCACCTTGATGCTATATCATCATCCCTAGGGGAAGAGTGTTGTTTTCTTACATGGAAGAAAGTAGAAGGCAAAAGATCCCAATATTGGACAAAATTTCTTTTATAAGAGCCTTCATCCCATTCATAAGGGAGGACCTCTATTGCCTAATAACCTTTTAAAATCCCTACTTCTTAATATTATTACTTTAGCACATCTGAATTTTTGAGGTCACATTCAATTCATAGCACCTGTCTTGCTTAATTTTGGAGTTTAGTGGAGAGCAAATTATGATATGTAAAAAATATAAAATGCAAGATATAAAACTGATGTTTGATTTTAATTGATAATAATAGTAATAATAGGGTAACAAATCAACAATGGTTCATGTCAATGAATTTCAGTTTTAATTTTGAGAGGCAACAAAACAGGATAGTTAAAAATACACTCAAGGGCTGGGGTTGTGGCTCAATGGTAGAGCACTTGTCTAGCATATGGGAGGCACCACATAAAAAATAAATAAAATGAAGTTATTAAAAAAAGAATAGACTCAAGCCAGAGTACCTGGATTCAAATCTCCCCTCTACCACTTAATAAATTCATCTCCCTCTGCCTTAATATTCTCCTCTATATAGCTCCTACTATATAGGGCTATTTTAACACTTAAATGTTAGTTTGTTTTCAAATGTTTGAGTATAGTGCCTTAAATATTATAGAATTATTTTATATTATCATTTTATTATTTTCCAAATAAGAGACTTGATCTATATGTATGATTATTGCTAGATAGTCTAATATAAATTATCAAAGGAAAACATTCTACTTGGAAAGAGAAATAATTAGTTCAGAGTTACTGTGTTCATTGACATTTGCATAGAAGTACTGGTACTTGCTAAATGTAAAAACCATTATTTCTATAGCTGCAAGTACAGGTCCGTAGAAGTTTGCAAGTTCACTGCAGTCTAGTAGTTACATACAGTACAGAAACATTCACATATGGAATAAATTGATAATACTTTATATATACCTGTGCTAATTGTTCTCTAGTATCAATATTTGCAGTTAAATGAGTGGCCATAGGTTCCTGCCTCAAAGTACTTAGGCATATTTGAGAAAGCAAATTAATTTTTCCTCTGTAGATTAAGAAAATGTTCACAGGCATACAATATGCCTCTTTTACTAAATCGTATCCTTAAAATTCAAATGCCCACAATCCCAACATATACTTATTTGTTTAATGCTCTAAATAACTATGAATTGCTTTATATTGTGATTTACAATAAGACAGTATTTATGTATCTACATTATAGCTAGTAGGTAGTTTCTCAGTTTTCAAAGTTGTTTTAAGAATCCCATACACTACAACAGTTAATTTTTAAATGTACCATTTTGTAAGAAGAAGTTCAAAATCAGGAACTAATGAAATATGTCAAACCTTTCCAAAGGAGAGTGCATAGTTTTTTTCCCCACAAGGCAAACAAAAGAATATAAGGTCCACATGGAGTAGACAGAAAGATTGGTCCTGTGATAAACATACAATGACACTGAAGAAGTAGCTTCCTTTTGTGGCACATCATCTAATCCCAAGTTAAATAGAGTTTCTTCAAATAAAAGAAATTAAATTTTATAAACTTAATTTTTTCAGTTTTATATTTCATATTATATCAACAAAATAGAAATTTCAGACAAACTAGAACATTGCTCTGAATACTACAAAATATTTTACCAGCATACAGACCCTATCTTTTTGTGAGAAGAATCTTTATCTTCAGAACAGGAATAAAAGTATAACTATTATTACTTGTATTCTTGATAATTGCCATTCTGACTAGGTTGAGATGAAATCTTAGAGTAGTTTTGATTTGCTTTTCTCTAATTCTTAGAGATGTTGAACATTACTTCATATATTTGTTAATTGATTGTATTTCTTCTGTGAAATGTCTGTTCAGTTCCTTAGCCCATTTATTGACTGGGTTATTTGGGTTTTTGTTTTTTATTTATTTTTTTGGTGTTAAGTGTATTGAGTTCTTTATATACTCTGGAGATTAATGCTCTAAGGTGCAGAATAGCAATTATCAAGAATATGAGCATCAATAAACGTTGCGATGTTGTAGGGAATAAAGGTACACTCACATTGCTGGTGAGACTGCAAATTGCTGCAACCACTCTGGACAGCACCATGGAGATTCCTCAGAAAACTTGGAATAGAACCACCACTGACCCTGTGATCCCATAGCTTGGTTTATATCCAAAGGACTTAAAATCAGCATACTACAGTGATGCAGCCACATCAATGTTTATAGTGGTTCAATTCACAATAGTTGAACTATAGAACCAACATAGGTAGCCTTCAACAGATAAATGGATAAAGAAAATATGGCATATATACACAATGGAATATTACTCAGCTTTGAAGAAGAATGAAATTATGTCATTTGCCAGTAAATGGATGGAACTGGAGAATATCATGCTAAGTAAAAGAAGCCAATCCCAAAGAACCAAAGGCCAAAGGTTTTCTGTGATATGCAGATGCTAATTCACAATAAGGGAGGGGAATAGGGAAAATAGAGGTACTTTTGATTAGACAGAGGAGAGTAAAGGGAGGAGAGGGGTATGGTGGTAGAAAAGATAGTAGAATGAATTAGACATTATTACCCTATGTGCATATATGATTACATGACTGGTATAATTCTACATCATGTACAATCAGGAGAATGATAAGTTATACTCCATTTATGTATGTCAAAATACCTTCTACTGTCATGTATAACTATTTAGAACATATAAAAAGTTATAACTAATGAATTCAAGCTGTAAAATACTGATACATCTATATTGATACAAAAGGAGATTGACAGTGGCTACAATGGGCTTTGGCAAGACTTGAATGGGAATCAAAGAAACATTTCGCTGTTTTATCCAAGTTCCACAAGACTTTTTAAAAAATATTCCAGAATCAATAGAATAAAAGACATCAATGAAACCCAAATACTTATAGCAATCTGATATTTGATAAAGATGCCAAAAATGCATGTTGAAGAAAAGAAAATCTTTTTAAGAAATGGTGCTGGGAAAACTAGATATGTATGTCTTTTACCCTGCACAAAAGTTAGCTCAAAATGGATAAAGACTTAGAAATTAGACCAGAAACCATGCAACTGATAGATGAAAACATAGGGTCAACACTCCATCATACAGATACAGGCACTGACTTCCTCAACAAGACCCCTAAAGCTCAAGAAATAAAATCAAGAATCAATAGGTGGGATACTATCAAACTAAAAAGATTCTGAACAGCAAAGGAAATGATTGAGAGAGAGAAGAGAGAGCCTATAGAATGGAAAAAAATTTCCAGCCACTCCTTTGCCTGGGGATTAATATTCAGAATATATAAAAAACTCAAAAAACTGAATTCCAAAAACCAAATAATCCAATTAATAAATTTGACAAAGAGCTAAACAGAAATTTCTCTAATACAAAAAGTACAAATTGTCAACAAATATATGAAAATAATGTTCAACATCTCTAGCAATCAGGAAAATGCAAATCAAAACTACATTAAGATTTCATCTCACCCTAGTCATAATGTCAATTGTCAACAACATAAACAGTGCTGGGGTTGTGGCTCAGTGGTATAGCACTTGCCTAGCTTGTGTGAGACACTGGGTTTGATCCACAGCATCACAGAAAAAATAGTTTAAATTTTTTTTAAAAAAAGAATACAAACAATAATAAATGCTGGTGAAGATGTGGGGGGAAAGGCACACTCATACAGTGCTAGTGGGATTGTAATTAGTAAAACCACTATGGAAAGCAGCGTGGAGACTCCTCAAAACACTAGGAATGGAACCATATGAGCCAGCTATCCCATTCCTTGGTATTTATCCAAACGAACTAAAATCAGCATACTATAGTGGTACAGAGACTTCAATGTTTATAATAGCACAATTCACAATAGCAAAATTATGTAACCAACCCATGTGCCATTCCATAGAAAAATGGATGAAGAAAATGTGGCATATATACATAATGGAGTTTTACTCAGCCATTAAAAAATGAAATAATGGCATTTGCTGGTAAATGGATGTAAATGAAGAAAATCATGCTGAGTGAAATAAGCCAGACTCAGAAAATCAGGAGCCAAATGTTTTCTTACATATGTGGAAGTTAGAACAAAATAGGAGAAAGGAGGTATCAGGAGAGGAGATTGGATATCTTAAAGATATAAGGTAGAGCAGTAGAGGAGAAGGAGAATAAGAGGGAGGGAGGAAAGAAGGGAAAGGGGTAGAAATATGGAATGAATTTAACAGTAGCATGCTATATACATATGTAAATGTACCAAAAAGAATTCTGCACATGTGTGTATATATACATAGATATATGTAGAAAATACCAATAAAAATAAATAAATAAATAAAGGAATAAAAGAAAGACCAATAGAGAAGACAAAAGAGAATAGGGGGAGGTAGGAGTGATGAGAAAAGGGAGAGGGATAGGGATCAAAATCAAATTCCGTTCATGTAGTATTTTGTCAGAATGAACCCAAATACTATGTATAATTATAATGCTCTAATAAAAACATCAAAAAATGTCCTAGGATCATAAAATGGCTATGGTGACAAACATGCTTCTCCATACTCTTGCTTCGTCTGCCTCTGGCCCACAAGACATTTTATAACCATAATGCCATTTGTAATGACCTCATTTCATGAATCATGTGTTCACTTTAAAATAATTTCCTTTGACTTTCATATAAAGGTGACAGATAGGTCTCTAATTCTCATATGAAATATTTGTAGAAGCACATAAAATATCTAAAGTAGCTTTAGAAACACAAATCAGAAATATTAATTCAGGTCCTAAGAGATTTCAGAAAAAAAATACACAAAGTAAGTAGGCATTGGGGACTGACATATAATTTCAGGATGACATTAAAGAAGATAAAAAGCGATTCTAAATTTTATTCTACTGAATATACACTCCAAGGACTAGAGAACTTTGTATACAATAAGTATGCAACTCCTCTAAATGGGGCCTTATCAGAACTGCTGTGAAATGTAAGGCTGTTTCTTCACCTAGCTTCAATTATGACCATTTCTATTACCCAATTATGTTCCAAAGCCTAAACATAAGGAAGACAGTAGTAGAATATATCAGATATATCTCAAAGCATTCTCAGTTTAAAAGGTTATCCCACAAATATGTTCACAGGGGACAAACTCTGGAAGAGGTAGACTGTATATGTTGTAGTTTGTCCTGCATAGATTTATTTAAGGAAAACATTATAGACTGTTTCAAAGCATCCAGATATTAATAATCCTTTGTAAAATCAGAGAGCTGGGCACTTTAATATCCCTTTGTAGAATCAGATAAACAGCACTGGAGAGAGATAAGATACTTCTCCCTCAGTCTATCAGTACTACTAAAGTATGGCAGACTTCACTTCAGAAATAATGATAAGTGTGTGTATATCAAGGAAAAACCCAGCTGAGCTTTGTGACTCATAACTATAATCCCAGCTACGTGGGAAGCCAAGGCTGCAGAATTGTGAGTTCTAGTACAGTTTGAGCAACATACTGAGACCCTGTCTCAAAAGACAGGGGTGAGAGAGGAAAATAAAGGGAGAAAGAGAGAGGAAAACTCCAATGTGATATCAAATAGAAAGTATACACAGAGCAATCAAGTGGGACATAAGGGTAATTAAAGAGAAAGAATCTACATTGTTTAATGGAAAACCACAGAAGTGAATAGAATTCTTTCTATTTGAAAATCAATGAAACAGAAATAAACACCAATGTGGGGTCTTCAAAAAGACTTTATGCTCTATAAGTAAAGAAAACATTCCTACATTTATAAAATACTTAGTTTATTTAGTAAGGGAATTTTATAAATCACTTGTTTTGTGTAATTGGTTAAAATGAAAGGAAAAGAAACTTTAATAGTAAGTGATAAATAAAATAAAAATCATTAAAGATTAAGGTAGAAAAATCCCTTATTTTATAGTTCAGTTCACCAAAGTTAAGTGGATATCACAAGACTATAACTAAGCCAGATAGAGATAGCAGAATAAAAAGTAAGCCAGATAGAAATGGCAAAACAAAAATTCACAAAAAGTACCTTGTAGAATGTCAAATCAGTAATGTAACCTTCAAACCTAAGAACCAATCATTAACACTATTAATAAATAAAGGATTCAAATTCAAAATACTAATAAAATTTTATGGAGCATAGCATTTTGGAAGAAAATTAACAATAAAGGAAAATAAATCCTTTGGAATATGTATAATAATTGAGTTAATAAGAATAGTTTCCATATTTAACCTAAGAAAATAATTTGAAAAATCACCAAATATTTGTTCATAACATGTTATTTTTGTATTATTATCACAAATTTTAAAATGTAATATTTATAAATGTATTTATAGCTTCAATGTCTAAAAGCAAATAAATATTTAAATATATTGTGATAGAGCCAAATGATACAATGTCATGTAGTGAATGAATTGGAGAAGGATGTGGTTTAAATACATTTTTAGTTAACTCTCTCCAATTCTTCCTGAACTATAAAACAAACTTTGAAGAAACAAACAGAGTATCTGTGAGATAAAATGTATATTTGATCATCATATTAAAAAATATACTGACTTAAGAGTCTGGTGTATTGCTTGAAACTACAAGAGGAAGAAATTATAAAGAAATAATGTTTAGGGCTGGGGTTGTGGCTTAGTGGCAGAGCGCTTACCTAGTATGTGTGAGGCACTGGGTTTGATTCTCAGCACCACATATAAATAATTGAATAAAATAATGGTTCATCAACATCTAAAAAAATTTAAAAAAAAAAGAAATAATGTTTAGAGAAGTAGGTAGTTGGGGATCACAATATTATGGAGGCCATTCACCCATTAGAAATTGGTAGTAACAGCAAGACTTCAAAAGTGACTACATGGTCTTACAAACTCATTTTAATTTTTAACAGTCTCCCTAACTTTGAGCTTTAAGAGGGAGATGTGAGAAAATAAAAACTGATATTTGGTGGTCAGTTTTGCAGCTATGAACTAAAAAGTAAATTTCTTAGACATAAGCAAAAATGCATCTGCAAATATCCAAATACATAAGTTGAGGAACAATATTTTATTGTAAATTTTCATGGTTAGCTCTCTCATATGAGGAAGAAACATTGAATAATAAGAGGACAGGGCAGACCTTCAATATTTTAGAGCTGGTCCTTGGTACAGTGTTTCAGTTTAATAAACATTTTCTTCTATTTTTTCAGTCTTCAACTTTTTTATTTCATTTAGTTTTACATAACTTTAGGATACATTTTGACATAATCACAAAAGTACGGAATATGATTTACTCTAATTCAGTTTCCAATACTCCTCCTTCCTTTCTTCCTCACCCTGCTCCCTTCACCCTACTCTAATTTTTCTGCAATTTATTTTATTTTTTTTAATTAGTATCTTGTGGATATACTTAATGTTGAGTAATAAACTTTTCATTTTTGAATAGTTTTAGACTTCTAGAAGTTTCAAAGATAGCACAGCAAGTTCTCATATACTCAATAGTTTCTCCTACTGTTAACATCTTACATTACAACAGCACATGTCACAGTTAATGAGCCAATATCAATACATTATCATTAAATAAAGTATAGCTTTTATTCAGATTTTCTTAGTTTTTTTTCATAGTACCCTTTTCATGTTTCAGGATCCTTTCCAGTATACTACATAGTATTGATTCACCATGATTCTGTGGGCTCCTCTTTGCTATGGCAGTTCTCAGACTTACCTTGATTTTGATCACCTACATAGGTTTTTTTTTTTAATTTGGGTTTTTTTTGTTTCTTTGGTTTTGGGTTTCTGTTTGTTTTGAGACAGGACCTATGTTGCACAGGCCAGCCTTAAACTACTGGGGTCAAATGATCTTTCCACCTCAGCCTTAAGAGTAGCTAAACCTATGGGTGTATGTCACCATGCCAGGCTTGTCTACATATGTTTTTTATTAATTTTGTTCAGGCATTTTCCAGAATGTTCTTCAACTGAAGTTTGATGTTTTTGTCACAATTAGATTCCGGTTATAGGATTGAAGGAGGTGACTACTGTAAAAGAGTGCCATTCTCAACACATTCTATTAAATGTACATATGAACAACAAAACCTGTCTTTATAGATACTATCTTGATTGGTTTCTCCAATGCCAAGTTACTTTTTGCTTTTTCCATTTTATACATTTTGGAAAAAAATTCACTGTATGCAGGCCATACTTAAGGGGTAGAGAGGTATGCTTCAACTCCTTTAGAGGGTGTTATTTACAAAGATTATGTGGAAAGCTTTTGCATATAAGAATTGTCTATACCCCCATTCATTTATTCATTTATTCATATCAGCATGGACACTAGATGTTTACATTTATCTTGAGTTAGAATCTATTACTATATTATTTCAGTTGTTCAAATTGTTATTCCAGCTTTGATCATTGATATATTGCTCAGTTGAATCCTGTGTTGCTTTAACATACATACTCTCAGTATTCTTTGATTTTTTTTCTTTTTTGCATTTCCTAACACTTGTAAGATGCTCTAGGATCAATCTGAAAATATGTTGCTCCAGCTCTAGTTTCAGTCCTTTCTCCAATGAGCCCAGGTCCTTTTCTATTGAAGACTTCTATTAGAAATCAGTCTGGGACCAACAGTACAGAATAAAAGACAGAGACAAACCCACTTAAATACAGTTATCTTATCCTGGACAAAGGCAACAAAAACATATATTGGAGAAAACATAGCCTCTTCAACAAATGGTGCTAGGAAAACTGGAAATCAAAATGCAGCAAAATGAAATGAAGTCCTTATCTCTCATCATGCACAAAAGTGGATCAAGGACCTCGGAATGAGACCAGAAATTCTGCGCCTAATACAAGAAAAAATAGGCTGAAATCTACATCATGTCAGATTAGGCCTAGACTTCCTTAACAAAACTCCTATAGTGTAAGAAATAAAATCACAAATCAATAAATGGGATGGATTAAAAATGAAAAGTTTCTTCTCAGCAAAAGAAACAATCGGTAAGATGAAGAGAGAGCTTACACTTTGGAAGCAAATTTTTACCACATGCACATCGGATAGAGCACTAATCTCCAGGATATATAAAGAACTCAAAAAATTTAACAACAAAAAAAATAAACAACCCAATCAATAATGGTCTAACACCATTTGACCCAGCTATCCTACTCCTTGGTCTATACCCAAAGGACTTAAAAACAGCATACTACAGTGACGCAGCCACTTCAATATTTATAGCAGTTCAATTCACAATAGCTAAACTGTGGAACCAGACTAGATCCCTTCAATAGATGAATGGATAAAGAAACTGTTGTATATATACACAATAAAATATTACTCAGCAATAAAAGAATAAAATCATGGAGTTGCTAAGCGAAATAAGCCAATCTCAAAACACCAAAGGCTGGATGTTCTCTCTGATAAGTGGATGCTGATCCATAATGAGGGAGAGGACACAGGAAGAATGGAGGAATTTTGGTAAAAGGGGAGTGGAGGGAGGGGAAGGGACATGGGGACAGGAAAGATAATGGAATGAGATGGACAACAATGCCCTATGCACATGTATGATTGCACATATAGTGTAACTCTATATTGTATAAAAGCAGAGAAATGGAAAGTTGTGCTGCATCTGTGTACAATGAATCAAAGTGCATTCTGCTATCATATATACTCAATTAAAATTAATTAATTAAAAAATAAATAAATAAATGGGCTAAGGAACTGAACGGACAATTCTCAGATGATATACAATCAATCAACAAATATATAAAAAAATGTTCAACATCTCTAGTAATTAGAGAAATGCAAATCAAAACTAAGATTTCATCTCACTCCAGTCAGAATGGCAGTTATTGAGAATAAAAGCAACAATAAGTGTTGGCAAGGATGTAGGGGAAAAGGCACACTCATACATTGCTGGTGGGGCTTCAAATTGGTGCAATCAATCTGAAAAGCAGTATGGAAATTTCTTAGAAAACTTGGAATGGAACCACCATTTGACCCAGTTATTCCACTCCTTAGATTATACCCAAAGGACTTAAAAACAGCATACTACAGTAATGCAGCCACATCAATGTTTATAGCAACTCAATTCACAATAGCTAAATTGTGGAACCAACCTAGATGTCCTTCAATAGATAAATGGATAAAGAAACTGTGGTATATATACACAATGGAATATTATTCAGCATTAAAAGAGAATAAAATCATGGCATTTTCAGGTAAATGGATGGAGTTGGAGAATATCATGCTAAGTGAAGTAAGCCAATCCCAAAGAACCAAAGGCTGAATGTTTTCTTTGATTAGTGGAGGCTAATCTATAATGAGGGTAGGAGGGGAGCTTGGGAGAAATGAAGGAACTTTGGATAGGGCACGGGGAGAAAGAGGAAGGGAGGGGGCATGGGAGGAGGAAAGATAGTGAAATAAGATAGACATCCTTACTCTTGGTACATACATGAAGACATGACTGGTGTGACTTTACTTTGTGTTCAACCAGAGAAATGAAATATTGTGTTCCATATGTGTACTATGAATTGAAGTGCATTCTACTGTTTTAAAAAATAAAAACTAAAAAATAATTAAAAAAAGAAATCAGTCTGGGCAATGGCTTTATTTGTTATTACTGGAATGTCAATCCTTCTAGGCCATTTAGCTGACAAAGCACAAAAATATTATGCGTGAATACTAATCCATATATAATTACATTTTTATAAATGTCAATGTCCATATACATCTGAACCTATATTAGTTAGTAATGATGGCTCCAACTCCAATCCAATACCAGATATGTCCTTCTAACCTTCTCATCTTGCTAGTATATTACCTCTCACTCCAACATTCAAAAACCTGACTCCCCAAAACTTCCATTCATTTACTTAAGTGCTAAATGTATTATACATGTACACTGGTTTCAGAATTTTACCCTGTACTACAATAGAAAAATTGATCAATAAGAATACAGTGTGCATGTATAGTTTCTTTTGCCTTTAGCCTTATAGGCAACACTTTTCCAAAGTTACCTAGGTCAACACATTTTTTGTCCTACTCAATTCAGTGAGGTTATTTCATATATTTTTAATATGGTTAAATTATATCACACAATCAGCATTCCATGTCAGGCTCCCTTGATCTCCAGATTATTTATCTAATTTACATGCTCTGTGATGTAAAGATCTATGGGACTTTTTGGAGTGGATGGTTTTTATTTTTGTGTTTTTATCAGTATATTATGGTTATACATAATATTGAAGCTCATTTTGACATAATCATGTAAACATGGGATATTTTTTGCTCTACTTCAGTTACCAGTACTTCCTCTTTCCCTCTCTTCCACCATCCCTGTTTTCTGTTTTGCCCTTCCTCTATTCATCTTCTTTCTATTTTTTTATAGTTATTGAAATTAGTGTATATATATATGTGTATGCATATGAAATTCACTATGGTATATTCATTTATGTACATAGCATAATATGGAATCAGCCTGAGTGCCCAATGAGCAATGAATGGATAAAGAAAACATGGTATATATACACAATGGAATTTTACTCAGGTATAAAGAAGCATGAAATTATAGTATTTCCTGGTAAATCATTTGAAATGAATAACACCATGCTAAGTAAAATAAGCCAGATTCAGAAATTCTAGGGTAAATTTTTTTCTCTCATATGCAGAAGCTAGAGTAAAATAAGGGAGATCCTTGAAAATAGAAGGGACATAGTGGAGCAAAGGAAGAAGACTGATGGGAAGGGAAGAGGGACAGGAAAGGAGAAGAACAGAGGAATGAAATTTTGCTACTGATTTTATTTTTTATTTTACATTTTGCAGTGATAGGGATTGAACCTTGGGCATTATAAAAGCTAGGCATGCACTCTACCACTGAGCTACACCCTGAGCCCCATGTTCTATGGTTTTTGACAAATGTACAGTGTTATGCTGCCATCATTATAGTGTTACACAATCATATCTCCACCTTAAAATAAACCCAGCCCCTTATTCAGCCCTTTTCCATCCCAAATTTTTTTGCAAACACTACTATTTTTACCATCTTTATAGTTTTGCCTCTTACAAAATATCACAAAAATGAGACACAAATGGTGTCATAGATTCTATATAGAGCATTTTAAGGCTGGCTTCTTTCACTTAAGCAACACATACACCTCTCTCTCTCTTTCTCTTTCTCTCTCTGTCACACATACACACACACTCACACACACACACACACACACACACACACAATGTTCCATGTTAACATAATAAGGATTGATCAAAAATTTTCATATGTTCTATATATGTGCTGAATTTTGAGCTCAAAGAAAAAATGCTAAAATTATTGAGACAGAAGAATTAAGTTATTTAAGAAAGAATAGGCTGACCTTAGATATGCCTGAGCAATATTATATACTAGAGGGCAATGGAATAAAATCTAAGTTTTTAATCTGCAAAATTGGTAATTCACAAATTCTATAACCAACAACATTAGGGCTTATGTAAGCAAAGACTCATGTGAAGATACACAAGGACTCAAGAAATATGTCCTCTTCATTGTGCTTTTATTTAAAAAATTTAACCAGAGGTGTAATTCAGATATCTGATAAATTAATAGAGAAACAATGCTTGAATAAAAAAAATGTATGACATGAAAAAGCTAGTGAAGAACACTCAATTTAAACTAATTCTAAAACCTTGAGTTACTGTTATTTAAATGTAAGTAAATGTAATCAACTTCTAGGAACAGCTACTTAAAGCAATAAATATTGCTTTTCTTACTTCCATTCTTACTCTCTTACAGTCTATTCTCAACAGAGCAATTTGAGCAACCCTTTTATAATGTATCAAGCTAATTTTCTCCTTTGTTTAAACTCTCCAATACATCCTCTTCTCACTTTGAGTACAAAGAAAATCTTCCATAAAATGACTTACAAAAATTTCCCCTTGATGTCCTTAAGTTTGTCTCTTACTACCTTCCTCTTGTTGACACTGTATTAACATTACTGGGCTTACTACTATTCTTAGATGTTGTCACGCACTCTCTCATCTTTAAGTTATTTACTACTCCTCCACCAAGTTTGCTTCTGTCATAGATTTCTATATGACTAATCCATCACATTCTCCAAATATTCCTTCAAATGTCTCTTTCTCTGTGACTGCTCTGACAACTCTATTTAACAATGTATTAATGTCCTCAGCATGGCCCTACCAATTCCCAAACTATTGTATTCTGCTCTGTTTCTTCCTTTTTCTATAGCACTTACAACCTTCTGACATGACATATAATTTAGTTTTGATAACTACTATTTTCTGTCTACCTTCTCTAGAATGTCTGCCCTATGAAGACAAAGAGTCTTGTCCAATTTGGCATAGCTGTATCCCAAATGTCAATAACATTTCTTGCCATGTAGCAGGCATCCAAATATTTTTGAAATGATTGAATAAAAAATAATGATTTTACTTGAACACATTAAAATAAAACTCCTAGAGTAACCTCTACTTTAGCAAGGGAGGTAAGGAAAAAAGCCTGGAAGCAAGTGAGCCTTCTATATGACAGAATTAAAGATAAATGGATATTGCTTTAGTCATTAACCAACAACACAGTGTTTAACATCTTAAATTTATGAATGGTAGCTATTAAAAGAGCTACAAAGATTGTATGAAGGTATCACATGTTATAGAGTAAATGACAGAAAATATAGTAAGCATGTCTAGTATAACAATAAATACAAATAGGGAAAGATATCTATTAAAGTTAAAAGAAAAAACTAACTAAATAAATAAATTCCAATTATTTGTTGTCCATAAAAGATGTTTCTCAATAAATTTCTTCAGGATATGGTAGGTCTTACCCCAAAATAAAAAGAGATACTAAGTAATGACAAAAAAATTCAGAATTAAGAGTACAAGATTAGACTATTTTGAGATAAAATTAATGGAAACTTAACTATTACTTACTGATAGCCAAACAAATCCACGAGGGAAATTTCATAATCATTTCATATTTGTACTAAACAAAACACAATATCAAAAATACAAAGCAAACCTACATATTAAAAGAATAAATTGATTGAAACATTATACCTATACTCTTGGGAAACTTTCAAAAACATATATAATTACCTATCTGTCTGTTATGGTTTGGATATGAAGTATAATTCCAGTGGCTCATGTGCTAAAGGTTTGGCTCCCAGTACATCAATGTCCAGAGGTTGGACTTTTGGGAAGTGATTTAATCATCAGAAATCTCACTTTATCAATGGATTAATCTACTGATGGATGGATTCATAGCTTAATGTAGTATTGGGAGGTAGTGGAAACTGTGGGAGATACAATGTAATTAAAGGGAGTGGGTCTTTGGGGGCATGTACTTGGGGACTATATCTTCTCCCCCAATACCTTTCACTCTGCCTCTGATCTGCCAGGAGCCAAGCAGTTTCCTTTTGCCATGCCTTTCTACCATAATGTTTCTGCCCTGGAGCCAGCTAATAACATACTAAAACCTCTGAAATCATGAGAAAAGTTAAAGTTTTCCTCTTTTAAATTGTTTATATCAGTTATTTTTGACTTAGTAACAAAATGTTGGCACAGAGAATTTTTACTTAAAGTGGAGTCATTGCTGTGGCTATACCTGACCATTTGGAACAGTTCTGTGGGAAGAGTTTGAAAAAGTTTTGAAATGCAAGCCAAAGAAATCTTAGAGTGCTATAAGCAGAACTCAGTGAACAATTCTAGTGTGATTTCAGAAGACCAGAAGAATGATAGAAATACAGGCTCTAAAGCCTGTGCTCATGATGTTTCCGAGGGGAATAAGGATTCTGTTAGGAATTAGAGTAGAGGCCACTCATTTTACATACATGGAAAGGATTTATCTAAATTTTGTGCATGTTCTGAGACTGTGCGAGTCTGCAATTAAAGGTAATGGACTAATTAAACTGGTGGAAGAAATTTCAAGACAGTATAGAATTCTGGCAGTGGCATGGGTATTTGCTGGTGGTTTTTAGCCAGGTTGACAGTGATAATTAGAAGCAAGAAGAACAGGAAGATTTTTAAAACCTGCAGTTTGGCCAGAGAAGCATGTGTAAAACTAGGGCCAAAGAAGGTATAGTTGTTGAAGATATTAATGTTATTAAAGAGAAACCAAATCCTGGTTTCTGGAGACAGTAGAAAAGTTGCTTTGAGGGTATCTCAGGAGTGAGCAACACCACATTAATCACAGGCTCAAGGGTGTAAAAGTAAAAAACGAGTTTAAAAGAATTTTCTTTGAAGAAAGAATGCTGGGGTACTCCATTCCTACCACAAGACTGCCTAGTAAGTTGTTTTCCCAGGATATATTTCACCATGTTCAGCTTTCCAGGTACTCAGAGAATACTGTGACTGTGATCCAAAGGGGTGCTGGCTGCTGTATCTACTGATGTTAGATATTGGCATCAATCACATGGTGATGGTTTAGCAGGCATAAAGAATACAATAATTATGGGGTCATGAAGGATTATACTGAGGTATCAAAGGAAGATCTGCAAAGTTAGTAGTGTATCCCAGTGTTGGAATCTCTGCAAGTACCCCTGAAAATATGATGTGCAAAATTGTGAATGTGAAGATAAAGCTGCAATGAAGACCCTGGGAAGATAGATATGCCAAGAATATAGACCATTGGCCATGGATGCTACAGGCAGAGAGTACAGTCAGCCCAAGAGAGAGGCCATATAGGTTGCAACAAGCAAGGCTATAAATGTGAGGTTGTCCAAGCTCTTTGGAGCCCATATCATGTCACTACTTGCTCCAGATGCTAGAAATGGAGCTACAGAATTTAATGTTTGCCCTACTGGTGTTGCTTTTTTCCTATCCCTCCTTCATATGCACCTATTCCTCTCTTTTAGAATGGAAATGCTTACACAACGCTATCCTATCATTGTGTGTTGAAAGTAGGTAACTTGTTTTTTGATTGTTACAGGAGCTCACAACCAAGAGTTTTGTGAGTCTCAGAGGAGACTTTGGACTTGGGACTTTGAGCAATTTTTGAACTGATAAGACTGTTGGGACTCTTAGAAATCAACTCATGTCCATTTTACAATGGTCACATTATGAAATGGATATGAGACTTTAGAGACCAGGGGAAGAATATTATGGTTTGGATATGAAGTGTCCCCCATAGACTCATGTGATAAAAGCTTGGTCCCCAAAGTAGTAGTATTCATGGTTGAGGATTTAGGGAAGTAATTAGATCATGAGGGCTCTGAATTCATCAATGGGTTAATCTATTGATAGTTTCATGGACAACAGAGGTGGTAGGGGCTATAAGAGGTAGGACCTGGTTGAAGTGAATGAGTCCTTTAGGGTGTGATCTTTCGAACATTATCTTTTCCCCTGTCCCCATCCTTTCTCTCTCTGCTTCCTGGCTGCTATGAGCTGAGGAGTTTTTCTCCACCACATGTTTCCATCATGATATTTCTGCCTTGGGGTCAGCTGATCATTAACAGAAATCTCTGAAACAGTGAGCCTAAACAAAACCATCCAACTTTTAGTTGTTTATGTCGGGAATTTTGATCACAGAGAAAAAAAGGCTGACCAATACATAGTCAAAAACTAAGCAAAAAGAGTTTGAATGGTATAATTAATAGTGCAAGTTTATTAAATATATATATAACATTCTACATCACAAATAATAAATGTGTCTTCTTTTCAAGGAGCCAAATGCAGTTACAAATATTGATCATATATTGGGCTAACAAATAAATATTATTTAATTGCATATTGGAATGAAACTAGAAATGAATGATAAAAAAGACCAGCTACTTGTAAACTTAACATCTCTCCCAAATGATAACACAATTAAATAGGAAATCAAAATTGCAGTTGCAAAATTACTAGATAATAATAGTGACAAAAATAACATTAAATCATGTAAGCCACAAAGATAAATGTGCAGAAATACTCATAATTTTAATTATTCCTACGCAAATTTTAAAAATAATGAAATGAATTAAATATTCCCCTAAAGAACTTAGAAATAAAGGCAGTTCATGATGGCAGAGTGGAAGTAAGCAGCAGATCTCAATTCACTAGCACTTTGGAACCAAAACAGTGAGAGAACAGCTGATCAAAGAGGTAGGTTATAGAAGGAATGCACTGAGATACAATATTGGACTTCCAGATACTTGAAGGAAGTCAGAAATTTTGGTTACTGGAAAAAAATCAGGAAAAATTTGTTAACACTGAATCACCACTTGCAGCATCAGGACATGTTTGGGGATAGTATAACAAAGGAGAAAGAGGGAGGGGTAAACCCAAAAGCTTACTTTGGAAACAGTGGTAGAAGGGAAGTGTGGGGCAGGAGCTTCAAAGCGACCTGGTAAATGAGAAATACTCTACTTTTCTCTATTTGCTGGTAGAAAACTGTGGTGAATAGCCATTTTGTAGAGGCAGCAATGTCTAAGTCTAGAGCTTTGGAAGGAATTAAATTTTTACAGCTTTATCTCTTCTAAATATACTGGCTAATAACATTATATCAAACATTCTTTAAATAGGTCATCTGAGAAAACTGTATGAGGGATTTCTCAAAGGTGAAGGATGCTGAGCCCCCAAGCCCACCACCCATCTCTGACAATGGAAGTAGAGTGAAGCAGAACAGAGAACAAGACACTGCCAGGGATTATAGTACCTATGGAACAGCACATGCAGCTGGCATATGCTACCACATGCTGTGTTATGGGTCATTGTGCCCCATACACCTGGAAATCTATATAAGTGAGCTCATAACTATACTGATATCTCTGGGCATGCACAGAATCTACAAGTGTCAAACAATTCTTCAGTCTCAAACAGGGAGAGTTCTGGATGCTGAGCCACAGAAAATCAGGGCCTCTGAACCTCTAGAGGACTGTTAGGTAGTCAGTCATGTTAAAGATTGGCAGGAGGCACCTAGATTCATACAAGAGGACAGAATGAAGTCTATGTGAATAGAAGCCACTACCTGAGTCTCACACAGTTTTTGAAGGAGAAAGTTGAATGACATAGGGCAGAAACTAAACTTACAACTTTTCAACCCAGTATGGGGACAGATGGTATGGTTGCTACTTACATGCTCAGAGAAACTTCAAGGACAAGCCCAAGAGGCATGAGGAATTACTACACTTCCCCAAATCTGAGGGAATACAAATCTGGAAGGCCCAGTATGAAATCACTCCATCTCAAATAGCTTGGCAATAGATAATTTAAGACTCTTTAATGTTATTATTTTAAACTTCATTGGTATTATTGTATTGTGTTGACTTGATAGGATTTCCCCATTATTTGATATTGCATAATTTACTCCAATTTTATACATTTTTAAAATATTTTAATGCTGTAATTGTATTTCTTCTCTTTTTTCTTCATGTCATTCTTATAATCTCTCATCATTTGTTCCTCTTTCCCTTCTTGTATGATCTGTTTTTGTCCTCTCCCCTTTTGCTACTTCTTTCCTTTTTCTTTTCATGACCTGTATAGTTTAATAGTAATTTCACTTTCTTTAATTCTTAATTTTCAGTCTATTCTAGAGTATTAATCTCCCTTTACACTGTTAGACTAGTGGAGTCTTAGAGAACATTTTCAATAGATTTTTGTGGTTCATTAGTATACAAGTGACTCTGAAGTGGTTGCAGTTACTGGTGATTATTATTTCCTCTGAAAGTGATGAAAATGATCAATCATAGCACTGTGATCACATTCAATTTGTGTTTTGACACTGAGATATACCTCCAGCGAGGGACACATTGTAAAGATAAATCAGTTATCTCAAAAGACAGCCATATAACAGTGGAAGTGATCTTCAGCCCAGAAGATGCATAAATAGCAACACAGAAATACAGAAAACATGAGAAAACAAGGTAATAAGAGACCTCAGAATGTTTACAACCCTCCAATTACTGATCCCATAGACATACGAACGGGGGGGCACAAAAATTCAAATATTTGACTGTTAAAATGATCAATGAACTAAAAGAAGATCTAAAGAATAAACTAAGGGATAAAATGCAGGATATAAAAGATAATTTTAATAAAGAGATAAGACATTTTGGAAAAGAAATAAACAAGTCTTGGAAATGGAAAACTCAATCTACAGAATATTTTGTTCAACAACAACTGAATATGATTTCTTTTCAGCTATGTGTGAAACTTTCATCAAAATTGATCATATATTAGAACATAAAGCAGGTACTAGCAATACAAAAAAATAAAATTATATCTTGCATGTTTTCAGACTATAATGGAATGATAAAATGAACTTGAAAAAATGAAAGGTAAAAAAAAAATCATGCCCAAGACCGTACAAGAACAAAGGTAGATGCCAAACTAAAACCTTTCAACACTAGTATGGCTACATTCTAAATAAACTGCTTTATAACCAGGTGTTTAAAAAGTTCCAATTCCTAAATTACTTGTTACAGTTGGACATGATACTAATTTTGGTTCACTCATTTGTAAAAATGGAGGGAAAAATAACTATTCTATACCTTACATTGAAGATTAAATAAGATAACATCTATAAAGTACCACCAAATGTTGCTTAAATAGTGTAAGTACAGAAATACTTACAGTTTTCATGAATAAATATTTAATGAAAATCTTCTATGTGCCAAGCACAATGTCAGGTGGTGAGGTAATGTTGAAAAAGACACATGTAGCTTCTTCCAATATAAAACAAACAACTAATTGCCATGAAGAAAATAAAATGAGAAAGATGAATTAATGAGGCAAATAGATTATTTAAGAAATAGGGAAATATTCAGACGTCTTCTAGTAGGTGAGGGGGATGGGATTTACTACAATAGAGAGGTCAACTATAATAATGGGAGAAGACAATATACATTGTCAGATACAGGTAGCCCTATAGATAATTATATTACCTTCTGAATATTTTTCTTGCCTTAGTGATATAGAAAAATATAAAGTAGACTAGGGAACAGTGAGATTTGTCCACCTAAGAATAGGTGTTATGAATTCAAAGTGTCATCAGTTCTTGTGGTTGTTTTCTATGAGCCACATTCAGCTGCAGGAGTCTCTGACTTAAACAGGCCATTTGTTTCAGGCTTTGATTCATGTTTCCTTGATTAGAGATGCTGAACATCTTTGCATATACTTTTTGGCCATTGGTGTATGGTTCCTTGGATAAATGTGTATTCAAGTTACTTGCCCATTTTTAGTCAGGTTATGTTTTGTTATGATTGATTTATAAAAGTTCTTTGTATATTCTGGATAGTAACCTCTTATTTAAAATGTGATTTGAAACATTTTCTCCCATTGTATAGGTTGCCTTTTCACACTTTTGGCTATTTCATATACTGAACAGAATTTTTTTCTTAAATTTGATTTAGTCCCATTTGTCTATTTTTGCTTCTGTTACTTGCGCTTTTAGTGCCATATCTAAATCTTGGTGCACATTTTTTAAACGAGTAATATTTCACTAAATTTTTGATTCTATCATATTGAAAATGAAGACACTGAAGTGGTAAATTGATAGGGGTAGTGTAGTTTTCATCTCCATTGAACAACTACAATGAGATTCATTTTAGTATTGAAGGGTAGTATTTCAGTATTCCCTACCCATATGCCCAGGCCTGTCTGGTCTACTATAACACACCATATGGCCTGTTTAATTAATGACCAATCTCTGATGACACCAGTAACACCATGTGGTCTACAATTCAATGATTTTAGTGACCTATAGGATTTTGATGAGATCAAGGGATCAAGAACTTATTAAAATTGAATCCATAAAAATTACTATGAAAAAGAATAAATCTTCTATTGTTGTGCCTCAGGAGAACAAATGATCTGCATCTGACCCTTCTTTGTAAACTATACAGTATCTTGCTCAGGGCTTTGGAATTAGAAACCAAAAAAAAATATTTTTTAAAAAAGAGGAATAAAACTTACTGATTTCAATTATATGTTTGATTATACCACAATTATAGACGGGGAGAAAAACTCAATAAAAGCATATTTCCAGAAAACAAAAAAGAAGAAGAAATCAAAATTAATATTATTTGCAGATCATAGAAAACATATCTTCAATAAATCTAGAGAATAAACTGTGGAACTATTAGAACTAACCAAATTTTTCAGTGACATGATTGCCTCCACAACCCATATAAAGAAATCAATAGGTTTTTCATAGATAAGATATAGTCAGATTTAAATTATTATTCAAGAAAACTTTCCATTTTTAACAGCCACAAAATGTGAAATACCTACAAACTTACTCAATATGGAATGCATAGGAACTGTATGAAAACAACTATAAAATTCAGGTAAGGGAAATAAAAGAAGACATGAATAAACAGAAATATAATTTGCTTTAGATTGAGCAGCTACAACATAGTAATAGTGTCAATTTCTCCAAATTAAACTATATAAATTTCATGTGCTAGCACTTGAAATTAAAACAGTTTGAAATCTTGACAAAAATGAGAACAAAATTTATGTGGAAAAATAAAAATTAGGGATCATACAGTAAAATTCTAAGAAACAAGAATCATTGGGCATATCAACCCTATCAGATATTAAAATTTCTTTCAAAGTTGCAGGAATTAATGCAGTATGTTGCTGGATCATGAATAGACTGGCAGATTGCTACAACTAAGGAGAGTAGAGCAATAGGATTTTCTATGAATATAGAATTATTTAAAAATAGAAGTGGAGGTTTTACCTGAAGTTAACCCTCTTAGAGGCTCAAGGAAGATCTCATTAAAAATTTAGCTTCTTGGTTCGGTAATAGCCCTAAACTTAATTAAAACAACAGTTAATACTAAATACGGTCAACTCCCACAAAATACTCATAATTTCTTCTATTCAATACAATAATTTTTCCCTTTGGGCTTACATCTATTTTTGCCCATATGCTATAATTTATTTTACATTGTTGCATGATAATGCAAAAAATGAATTAATATGTTCAGAATATTATTTCATAAAAACTTCTTTCTAACATTTTTTAAATATCTATCTATTTATTTATTTATTCATTTATTTATATGTGGTACTGGGGATAGAATCCAGTGCCTCACACATGTGAGGAAGCGCTCTAGCACTGAGCCACAACCTCAGCCCGTTCTTTCTAACTTTAATAATGAACAACTTAACATTTCTGTATCATTGTGAAGTGAATATTCCATAATTTATTTTAAAAGTTAAAGCTGTTTATTTTCGTTTCATCCTGTTTTCCTTTTTTACGCATAGCACTGTTTGTTCTTCCTGTTCAATTATTCCCTTCTAATTCATTGTGGAAGGTGCATTTCTCAAGAAAAGTTTTTAGTATATATAAATTGCTTTCTGAAAGGATTATATTAATGTACATTGTGACAAATAACTCTCATTAACTAGGTTTTCATAATGTATTTTTCCCACTTCCATGAGAAAGATAATTTGATTATATTTTAATTTGTGTAGCACAAATGATAGTGCTGTTGAAATTTTTGTTTATATATATACATACATACATATAGATATATACACATATATATCCATATATATTCATACATAGTTTTGCTTTAATTATCTAAATATCACCTTGCTCACATACCCATTTGTTTATATATCAAAAATAAGTACAAATATCATTCACTATTAAAACCAAAATTAACAACATGTTACATCTGACAGGAGATTTTTCATCAGCCATTGATGGGCTCACTTAATAGATTTTATTTTTAATTTAAATAACTTCCTATAAGTAGAAATTAAAAATGAAAATGCAGATTTTGAATAAATATATAAACACAAACTTTTTGAGATCAAAAGTAAAATCAAATGTAAAAATACCTCTGCTTCAGGGAAATATAGGGTGCAAAGTAGGAAAGAGGGTAGTATCTTGGTGTCTTCACGAGTAGCTCTAATGTTTTGTCTTTACAATTAAGAAACACCTGGGAAAGAGCAGCAAGAGAATGTTGTTTTCTAGGAAAGGATGAATTAGCAAAACCAGCTGAAGAAAGAGAAGAAAACCATGTAAGATCTAGTTGTTGAAAATATTAATGAGTATTCAAAAACCTATCTACAATTATGTTTCAGGTAACTTTTAATGAGTATTCTAAGGACAGACAAATCCTACTTTACACTAATTATTCAAAAGTAAGGAAGGGAAGAAGAATTTCCTGACTCATTTTATAAAGCTCATTTTATCTTCATACAAAATAAGTTAAAGATAATATAAGAAAGGAGAATTAGCTGGGCACAGAGGCACGAGCCTGTAATCCCAGCCACTAGGGAGGCTGAGGCAGTAGGATCACAAGTTCAAAGCCAGCCTCATAATTTAGCGAGGCCCTCAGTAACTTAGGAAGAACCTGTCTCTAAATAAAAATGTAAAGAAGAGCTGAGGATGTACATCAGTGGTTAAGCACCCCCTGGGTTCAATCCATGACCCCCCCAAAAAAAGACATATCATAATCAAATTTCACTAAATAAACAAATTTTCAAAAATTTGATATGGATAATATAACACAAAAAGGTAATTCTTGAAAATTTTTGAGTTCGAGCAAATACTCCTGTGGTTTTGTTTATGTTCAAGTACCTATATATGTATAAGGACCTATATAATATGTAAAGTTAAATAGATAAGAAGGCACATCCTAATTTCAGAAGAATGATTAAGTCTAAATAGAAACAGAGGAACTAAAGTAGATGTAATCTGTATATCTATTTTTAACAAATAAAAATCCAAAGCAATGATTATAAATGTTAAGATTTATTCATTTTAAGGTTGGTTGCATGTATGCTTATGATATTTTGAGGGTTTTTTTAAATAAATTTGACGAATTTTATAATGAGAATTAAGAAGAGAGAGAGAGAGGAAGAGAGATGCACCACTGGTCTTCATGACAAGAGCAACATCAAGTTATAACCCGACTGATTTGGATTTGGAAGCGATTGGAAGAAAAGAAATTGGTGGCAGCAAATATAACAATTTCAATGAGTCACACTATAAGAGTGTAAGGGCAGAATAATGTGGGAATAGCTGGAGGAGGACACAGGGTCACAAGGAAGGTTTTTCAAATAAGAAAGATAACATATCATGTTTTATGGTGATGATAAAGATGAATTAATGAGGAAATAGATTATTTAAGAGAGAGGGAAAATTGTCAAATGTGGGATTTACAATAGAGAGGTCAAATATAGTAATGGGAGAAGACAGTATATGATGTCAGGTACAGGTAGCCCTATAGATAATGATATTAACTTCTGAATATTTATATTTTTCTATATCACTAAGAAAAGAGAAAATAGACTAGTGAATGGTGATATTTCTTCACCTGATAATAGGTGTTATGAATTTAAAGTGTCATCAATTCTCATGATTAAGTGTTTTTCATGAGCCACATTAAGCTGCACAGATGTATGACTTAAACAGGCGTTTTGTTTCTGTTTTTGGTTTGTTTGTTTTGTTTTTTCTAGATGGATAAGTGGAGGAAGAGAGAAACAAGGTAATTAGAGTACATGCAAGTGAGTGGTTATAATGATGCATCATGGACTTTAGGGTGAGTAATAAGCAACAGAAGAAAATGAGGCGGCTAAAGGACACAAAACTTTGGTTCTAGGTCCCTGAACACAAAACATAGTTAGAGACGGGTAGGAAAGGAAGTAATTGAGAGCACTTGTTGGTCAAAGACTGGGATTTATGAAATGAAAATTATGGAGGGATTTCAGTTTATTGATAATGATGATGTCTGAGATAGGATTATAGGAGTGAGAGGTTAGGTGAGTGGGAAGATAAAATCCTTTGGAGAATAAAAGGTTAAACAACTGGGCTGAGGTTGTGGCTCAGTGGTAGAGCGCTTGCCTTGCATGTGTGAGGCACTGGGTTCGATCCTCAGCACCACATAAAAATAAATAAACAAAACAAAAACACTGTGCCATGTATAAATAAAAAATATTTTTTTAAAAAAAGGTTAAAAAACTGAGTCTTGTATACTCAGAGGATTGTTCATAGGGAAATAAATAACCAAGAATTATGACAGGAGTAGTGCCAGAGTGAGTGACAGGGAAACTCAAGATAACAGCTCTGAGGAACAAGAAGCAATAACTAAATAGTAGATGACACAAGATGGGGGGTATTGGGTGGCAGAGTCTGAAGTGTTGGGAATCAAAGGCTAGCCTTTACTAGGAAGCAAAGGAGGAAAATGGTTCTCG
Source organism: Xerus rutilus (assembly GCA_028644305.1). Taxonomy (NCBI): domain Eukaryota; kingdom Metazoa; phylum Chordata; class Mammalia; order Rodentia; family Sciuridae; genus Xerus; species Xerus rutilus. The sequence goes on from CM053417.1 coordinate 6,974,018, forward strand.
AACTGTGAGCCTTGAGGTATGAGAGATGTGGGGAAACCGCCACAACATTGAGAGGGCTAGAGAGGAAGCAGCATCTGCAGGGGACAGCTAGTTTTCAGTTAGGACAGAACAGTACAGGGAGCATTCAGAGAAGAGGTTGATGATGGAGGATAAGTTGTGGATAACTGACCGTGAGTTCCAGAGAGCAAGGAAATAATTTCAGATCAGGGGTGTGAGTTGAGAGCAGAAATGTGACATATAGAGTCATCTGGGGAATAGAGTTTAGGCCACAAAATCTGTCTGCTTTGATAAACCTCATATAACAATTTTGAGTTGAGAAAATAATCTCCCTGTACATACAGGATAGTAAGTCAGGAAAATTATGCTATTCATGGAATAATCATGTCTCTGGAAATGGTAACAATTATTAGCCACATTGAAACCATGCCAAGGGACAAAAGTCTCAAAATTATCATAAAGGAATTGGAATGTATTTTTTAAAAAGCAGTATTATATACCAGCAAAATGGTAGGACTATAAACTGCTTGATTATCAATTATTACAGAAGCATTGTAAAGAACAGATTTTGATTGGAATAGATCTAGACTGACTGACCTGGTCAAAGACATTACCCTCTCTGAACTGTAGCTTCCTCAGCTGTACAATAGACATATAACAATATCTATTGGTGAATATTTAACCAAGACAATGCAGAAAAAATTTAAAACACAGTTTTGGAGTATAATAAGTTCTTGGATAAGTCTGAGAAGTAAGTACTAATATAGAGCTTTTATAGGAAAATGAGGTATTGAGTAAAATTTTGGTTAAAAGAAATAATCCACCTACACACTTGCATCTAATTATTAAAAGAGTTTTTACTGTCTGGGCTAAACAGACAGAATCATGATCAATCTGATCACTGTCACATGCTACCTCTTATTCTTCCTTTCAAGGTACCTTTTTGGCTACCTTGACCCCACATATGTACTGTTCTCCTACCCAACTGCATCTGCCAACAGTCTCTTTTTGTCTCCTTCGTCCCTTCCGCAAGACAACCAAGTCCTACTCCTTATTCTTTTTTTTCCAATTCCTTGAAGAATGTAATTTAATTTGCCTGTTTTTTCATACCTGAAACAAGTATAATAATGTTCCTAGCAACACCACTCAAACCAATATGACAAGAAATAATGAAATAAGGCTTAGACTCAGCTTCCAAGATAATGAAGTCTAAGAAATATCAAAGTACATTAAGTTATTCAGAAGAAATAAAGTAAAAACTATAAAGTTAGTTATATTAAAGTATTGCTATGCGAATTAATTGTGAGAAAATTACTCTCTATATATAAAAAACTAGTTTTATTAATTCAGTAATTTTAGTCATAAATCAATAAATCATAGAATATTTTATTTGGATGGAAGCTTTGCAATCATTTAGTCCAACTTCAGCATGTTGATATAGAAACCAAAGTGCTAAGAACAGAAGTGACCTCCCTAAATTCACGATTGCAATTTAGTGAGCATGAGGTAAATGTACATTATGTCATTGCAAAACAAGGCGAAAATATATTTCATCAATATATCCATAGAAAATTACTATGGATCAAAGTTTCCTAATGGAAGTCTTCTGACCTTAGTATAGTGTTTCAGATATATTATTCTAAGAATTCCAAAATGTGAGAAAGAAGAACAGCCCTGAACTTCATCCTCCTATCACTTCTAGGACATCTCAATAAAACAATAGCTGCAGTTCATAAACATTAGAGCAGGGGACAGTATGGTAACAGTTTTCAGCACTATAATTTGGACTACAGAAAATTATGGCTACCCAGCAAAGACTGATACCAAACTTATGGCCAGGAACGTAATTAGTGCTTTCAATTGTTCTCAGTCATGACAATTACATAATATTTGCAACCTTTGTTTCTTCAATGATCTGTGGCTTTAGGATTATAATAAAAGTGAGAGACTAATGGAACTATTAATCTTCATTACCCTAAGAGTCTTCAGAATCCTATTAAGGTAATGAAGATAGAAACTATTTCAGCTTCTTCATGTGATTATGATCATGGCCAACCTGAAAAGCTATATCAGGCCCTCTGCACACCAGTGCTCCCTTATTTCCAACTGTTAAATGGAAGGAATTCTCTGAAGGCAGATGGTGATAACTTTGAAATTGAGATTGTCCACTAGAAATTTGAAATGTTCTTGCTTGAAAGATGCAGAGAATCATGTGTCTATGAATATATTCAAAACACAACCCAAAATATCTAATAGGTATGCTCCAAAGAGAATACATATTTGGGAGATCTTTCTTTGTAAATGATTAAAATATATGTAGCAGTCCAGTTGATGTGATTCTTAAAATTTAAATCTGGTTACCTTGGTAAATGATACTATATTATAAGATGAATAGATTATTCATTCCCTAGTTATGAAGCTATTTCTCACACTTACCATCAGAAGAAATTATAAATCTACTAAATATATTAGGTTTGTCAGCTTTTTTTATTGCTGTGACCAAAATACCTGACTAGAACAATTTAGAGGAGGAAAAAAGTATTTTGGGCTCACAGTTTCAGAAGTCTTGGTCCACAGTCAGCTCACTCCATTGCTCTGGTCCTGTGGTGAGGCAGGACATCAGGACAGAAGAGTGTAGCAAAATAAAGTTGCTCAACTCATGACAGTCAGGAGGTAGAGAATATGGAGCCAGGGATAAAAATATTGCCAAGGGCATGCCTCCAGTGACCTACTTCCTCTAGTCACACTCCACCTGCCCACAGTTAACACCCAGAAGTCCATAAAAATTGTTAATCCATCAAATGACTTAATCTACTGATGTGGTTACTTCATAGTCTTATCAGTTCACCTGTGAATATTCCTGCATTGCTTAACACATGAGCTCTTTGGGAGACATTTTTAAATCTAAACCATAACATATATTGACATGGACTGTATTTAGCAAATCTGATAACATTACAAAAATTATGTGGTACATGAGTATTCATTCCTCAGGCTCAGAAGCTTGCATTGATCATCAATTGGTATGTAACAGAGATTCAGAATACTAAAATACTAAATATTCAGAGACTCAGTTACAATTTACAAGTTACAAGTTACAATTCCATGCACATATCAGGCATATAATAATCAGTCCCCTTCAAAACACAACCTAATGAAAACGGGGTCACACAGTGGGAATAAAATGAATCAGTTTCAAGCATCAATAATAAATATTATTAGGACACATCACTTTCCAAATCTTGTGGAAAGACTGAATTCAGTTCCCCACCCTTTCACCTATTGCTATCAATTTTGGATATACAAGAAGTTTCTTCACCAAATTCCTTTTATACTGTTAACAAGGTTCATCAGACCCATAATAATATGCTTCCCATACCCATAAGAATGAATCACAGCTATATTCTGAATAAGGAAAGACACTATGGTTTTATAAAATATTTATCATACATAAATATCATCCGAGGCACTTTTAAAAATCTCCATGACTGGGCCCCACAACTGATCAATTAAAACCCAAAGGCAGGACCCAGGAATAGGTATTTTTAAGCTCTCTGGTTAATTATTGCATGTAGCAAATGTTGAAAATCCCCGTGAAAGTATATATTTCATGGGCCTCTGAAGCTTCAGAACCTTGGATAAATAAATCCTACTCCCTGCCACCCACAACCCCATCTACCCCAAATTCCTAAACTAAAGAAATCCATGGAGGTCTCTAAAGTGCCTTGTATCTTTTACTATTGTTTTATTGTTCTGTAAGATTTAAGCCAAATATGTGATAGGAGCTGAGTGGTCACAAGGTAGAGAAAGACTAAGACATGAATGCAAACATGGAACATACCCAATACTACAGTAGATGGATATGGAAGAAAGCCAAAACTTTTTCCAAAAATGACAGCTGGGGGTGGATTTGGGAATCATCCAGCTTTGGGCAATATTGAAAGGGCTAGAGAAGACCACATATGGAGAATACATCTCCTTCATCTCTAGGCCACACATCCAGGGCCAAGGTTAATATGACAGAACAAAGGCATTCACTCTTGATACAAAATTTTAGACACCATTAAAAAACTTAGTAATCAAGATGAAGAGCTTTTCAATGCAATATTTGAAAATTCCAAATCCATAAAAAATTCATGAGAGATAAAATTTCAAATAAATCCTGTATGTGGATGATTCACTCACTCACTTCATCCAAATCTAGGCCCTGTGAAATTCTGCCAGGGTAGTCCCAGTCCTAGGGCAAACCCATGCAGGCCCCAGACCCACCTGAAACCCAGAAGAGAAAGATAACCCCATTCAGGAGAAAGATGGTGATATTCCTTCTATCCCAATTCAGCTTGAAGTGGAATAAATTTTAATACCTTAAGCTTCTTATCTGCAGCTGATGAGGAAACAGTTATCCAGCACCTCAAAATCAACTTCATGAAACCTTTCCATGGCCTTCCCAATATAAATCAGAGGGCTAAGAAATGGGATGAATTCTCAGAATACCTCAAATCCTTGTTTGATATATGAAAGGGAATGGATAGAAGGAGAGAGCTATTAGCTTATTGTGTCACTTTCTACAGTTGAACCTACTGACCTTAGAGCAATCATTTCTAAATGATTATATCATGGTCAAATTTTAAGCATCTTATAGCTTTGGGAGAGTAGGAGAACAGAAAAAAATTCACGTTTTCCCCCTGGGATATTTATTAAAAGAACAGACATATAAAAGACTAAAAGTGAATGGATAGATGAATGGGCACATACTGTATATAAGAAAAAAAAATCCGTTCTCTATATTTTCAAGGTCATACAAAAAGATATGTTGCAGTATGTAATAAGAATCCTAGTCTGTAAATTCATCATTGAATCATACTTTTAAAATGTCACATGAGCCTGGTGTGATGATGCATATCTGTAATCCCAGATACTCAGTGAGACTGAGGCAGGAGGATTACAAGTTAAAGGATATCCAAGGAAACTTAGCAAGACACTGTCTCAAAAATAAAATAAAAAGGACTGCATATGTACCTCAGTGGCACAATGACTGCCTAGCATGGTCAAGGCCACTGGTTCAATCTGCAGTATCATAAAAACAAAAACAAAACAAAACAATAAAGTCATATGAAATACAAGAGTATAATGAAGAAAATGTAAATAAGATAAACGTAGGGAATGAGGAATTTTGCTTTATATACTACTGGTTGGAAATTTTAGAAGCATATTTTATAAGTAAAACTCCAAATATTTATAAGTAAAACTAGATGCACAGATATACATTAACGAATGAAGATGTTCCTCCAAGCATTATCAAATCATTTTTAAAACTGAGAAAAAATTAAACTTTCAACTACAAAGGACTTGGATAAAATAAATTATGGCATATGATCACATTAAGTATAGGCCTTTAAATTTTATTTGGGAAAATGTGTGCAAATGATTATGCAAAATAAATGGAGATAAAGCAGAATAAAAATAGTATATTCAATTTGCTTTAAAAAATAGTAATCCAAAAGGACTGAATTTAGTTATCTCTTAGTTTATAAATATATATTTCATTTTTAACAATGAGCTTATATAATTTTCATAGTCAAAAACATGACTTCATAAGGGAGACTCTCTAACATACACAGGCTTCAGATTTAACAAATACACTCAAGTACAGTTGTATTTCAAAGGATGACATCCTATCTTTAGAAGGTAGTACCAGTGTTCTATATGATCAGCTGCTTTTAGATGATATGTTACATGATATGGCCAGTGGAACATATGGCCAGGAGCTCATTCCTGTACTTCCTACAGGTAAAGAGGGCAGATTTATGCCTGGATAATATCCACTCTTATTAGGATCGATTACATGCCCTTTCAAAATAGAGGAGCCCATTGTGGTTGCTATGGTTTGAATGTGTTTCCCAAAGTTCAAGCATAGCAAACCTAATTTCCAATGCAATCATTTTGAGTGATGGGACCTTTAAGAATTGATTAGGTCATAAGGGCTCTGTTCCCAAGAATGGACTGATATTATTACAGGATAGTTATCAAAAGAGTGGACAGAAGTGTATTCAGTCCTCTTGTTCTCTCTCATTATGCAGTGCCTTTTACCATGTTATGATGCAGCAAGACGACTCAGATGTAGCTCCTTAGTTTTGGACTCTTCAGCCTCCAAAACTGTGAGTCAAATAAACTTCTATTGTTTATAAATTGCCCAGTTAGTAGCATTCTGTTATAGCATGAATTAAGAAAGTGGTCAAAATTGCCACTGTATGATCAATTGTTTGAGGAAGTGTGGGGACTCTGGATTGGTTGGTATTGCTGACAGTTTGGATATTAAGAAACAGTAATAGCTGCATTAATGGAAATCCATCCCGCTGGAAACACATATGGCCTTCATCGCCATTCTATTCATGTTCCCATTATACCACTTCTGTAGTAGCCAAATGAGAAAGACTGAATAATGTTAACTGATCAAGTCATTTCATCAATTTGGTTTTCAGTACCTCTCTGGGGTGAAAGCTGTCTGTTAACCATTGATTTGTAAGAAAAATATTTTCACATTCAATGTCCACTCCCATATGTCTATCCAGATGCCTCTTCCTTAGACTGCTTTATCTTCAAACCACTAGTCTTTCTTCTTTCTTTTTCTTTCTTCATTATTATTATTTTTTGTACTGGGTATTGAATCCAGGGATGCTTTACCATTAAGCCTCAGTCCTTCTGATTTCTTTTCTTGAAATAGGGTTTTTATGAATTTATGAGTCTGAACTTGAACTTGTGATCCTCCTGGCTCAGCCTCCTGAGTTGCTGGGATTACAGGTGTGTGCTACAGCATCCAGCTAATCCTTTCTTTCTAGGTCATGTATTAAAAAGGTCATTGACCACTGAGTAGAAATCTATATATTTTCTCTTCAATTCCTTTACCCCTCTATATAACGTGAAAAATTAAGTGTAGTTCTTTTTTTTTTTTTTTTTGGTACTGGGGATTGAACTCGACTACTGAGCCATATCCTCAGCCCTATTTTGTGTTTTATTTAGAGACAGGGTCTCACTGAGTCGCTAGGGCCTTGCTAAGTTGCTGAGGCTGGCTTTCAACCCATAATTCTCCTGTCTTAGCCTCCCAAAGTGCTGGGATTATAACCATACACCACTGTGCCCTGCTTAAGTGTACTTGTATGACTTTTACCATTAAGATTTCTCTCCATGGTCTGGCACAATAGCACACACGTATACTCCCAGTGACTCAGGAGGCTGAGGCAGGAGGATCACAAGTTCAAGGCCAGGCTCAGCAAATTATCAAGGCCGTAAGCAAGTTACTGAGATCCTGTCTCAAAATAAAAATAAAATGAGCTGGGGATGTGGCTCAGTGGTAAAATGTCCCTGGTTTAAATCCCCAATCGCCCCTTCTCTCCATGGCTTTTCAAGGCCTTGTATTTCTGTAACATGCTGAACCATCCTTAAATCAAGCTCAAGATTTTTCCACTTCATTCACTACGTAGTATAGGAGACCACACATATCCATGGTTTCAATCCTAGGAAAGGCACTGATACAATTCTTCTGGGCTCTTGGCTACCAGCTCATAAGGCATATTTATGTACTCTGATCCTGGTTTGGTTCAATTTAAGCTATATACTTCTATTTCATAATGGACAACTGTTAGGCTTATCTGGGAATATAATTTGTTGGGTCCAAAAGAATACGCTTTATAGGGAAGTGTTTTAAATACATGTTCATTTGATGACCAATGGTAAATTATTCTTTCTCTACCAGGGCCCAGTAACACTTGAGGAGATGTTTATTAAAAGGTACATAATTCTCTACTATTAATGACAAAGCTTTTTTCCAGAATTCCAAGGACTTATACAGTGAATGTCCCATTGAAGTGTATGCTCCAATGTGTATCCTAATACTGATGTCCCCAACACTATAGGGTTTATTGAATTACATGGTTCAAGTGAAAAGGATGATTGCATTATGACCTAGACCTGTTCCAGTGCCTTTTTTTTTTTTTTTGTGCATGGGCACCAGTCAAAGCTGGTATACTCCCATGTTGCATGTAAATGGGTGGAGAAATATTTCTAGGTATGGAATTCTAGTCCTGTAGAATCCAAATATAGCTATCAGGTACTGTGCCTATTTCTTTGTAATGATGGATTCAAAATGGATACAACACTGTATCTTTTAATTTGGAAGATATATCTTAAAATGCTTCTAATTCCTGAAAACCTAAAAATTTCACCAAAATTGCAGGTTCTTGAAACTTAATAAGGTTTAATTCCCACCCTCTAGAGTGTAGATGTCTTAACCAGATCTTCAGTGTGTTACTTCTGGCTGTCCTATCCAATTGGCATCATGCTATCAATGCAATGGTGAGTGTGATGTTCTGTGGGATGGCCAGCTGGTCCAGAACTCTTTAGACTATATTATGAGAGAATGAAGTAAATTTAATGTATATATGATGTAAAATTATAAATGAATACTGTTCATCCCATGTGAATGAGAATTATTTCTGATACTCTTTGCTACTTAGAATGGAAAAAGAACACATGAAATCAAGGACAACATATAATATAACAGAGGGCTTATTAATTTGCCTTAGTAATGACTTCATATTTAGCACTATATCAGTGATCCAGATGACTATTTGGTTAATGCTATGGTAGTGTACAGTCATTCATCAGGATCTATCCAAATTCTGCAGGGCCCAGAAAGGAAAATTGAATGGAAATATAATAAGGAGCATTACTCCTCAACCCTTTAAATTTTAGTGGTATCATTGATACCTTATATACCTTCATTCCACAATAATATATTTTGATTTACTGTCTTTTTAGTTAATTTTAGATGTTTTAAGTCACTTTTCCTTAATATAAAAAGTCTTCCTTCAAATGTGGGGCTTACTCCAATATTTAAGGATACTAATTCCAATTATGTGTGATGAGATTGGGGAAATAACCACTCTGGAGTCACACATTAGCCAAGGATTTCCCACTCTAGTCAGGGAGAAGAATGTGATGACACTTTGAGTCTTTTTGTATCAATGTCAGTTTTGTCTAAAAGTCCTATAAATGTTTTATTATTCCCTTTAGGTACAATCACCTAAATCAGTGATGTCAGATCCATTGTAAATCATCATGAAATATATGTGCCATGGTGTTTACAGGGTTTTCTTCCTACGGAAATTACTATGTCTTTGGTCATTGGATTCTAGGTATGAAAATTGACTTTGGTCTAAGAACTGAGCAAGACAGCATGGATTTTTATTATATCAACCACCCTCAACCACTTTCTTTTTACTTTTGCTTATTGATGTTAATAATACCTTTGTTGGTTTCTTGTATACTATTCATCAAAGACTGCTATATTAAACTATTTCTACAACTCCATGTGAGTCAATCCCTCTTGGCTGCTCCTCTGATCTTAGTGGTGATCAGAGAGTTTGTGACATTATGTGCCCTGGCATTCAAAAGCTAACATCTGGTCTCTGTTACTTAGAGGCTCCAGTTTCACCATGGATCTTTTTTTAAAATTTATTTATTCTAACTAGGTATGCATGATAGTACAATGTGTTTTGATTCATTGTATACAGACAAAGCATAACTTTTCATTTCTCTACTTGTATGTGATGTAGAATCACATCATATATGCAGTCATACATGAAGCTAGGGCTATGATGTCCATCTCATTCCACCATCTTTACTGCCCCCATGCCCCCTGGCCCTTCCTTCCCCTTTGACCAAAGTTCCTCCATTCTTCCCATTTCCTCTCTCCCATTATGGATCAGCATCCACTTATCAGAGAGAATATTTGGCATTTGTTTTTTTGGGATTGGCTTATTTCGCTTAGCATGATATTCTCCAACTCTATCCATTTACCTGAAAATGCCATAATTTTATTCTCTTTTATTGCTGAGTAATATTCCATTGTGTTTATATACCACATTTGCTTTATCCATTCATCTATTGAAGGGCATCTAGGTTGGTTCCACAGTTTAGATGTTGTGAATTAAGCTGCTAGAAACATTGAAGCAGCTGTGTCACTGTACTATGCTGTTTTTAAGTCCTTTGGGTATAGACTGAGAGGTGGGATACCTGGGTCAAGTGGTGGGTCCATTCCAAGTTTTCTAAGGAATCTCCATACTGCTTTCCAGATTGGTTGTACCAATTTGCAGTCCCTCCACCAATCTATGAGCATGCCTTTCCCCCACAACATCACCAACACTTATTGTTGTTTGTATTCTTGATAATTGCCATTCTGACTGGTGTGAGATGAAATCTTAGAGCAGTATTGATTTGCATTTCTCTAATTGCTAGAGGTGTGGAATATTTTTTCATGTGTCTGTTCAGCTCCTTAGCCCATTTATTGGTTGGGTTGTTTGTTTTCTTGGTGTTAAGTTTTTTGAGTTCTTTACATATCCTGGAGATTAGTGCTCTCTGTCTGATGTGCATGCGGCAAAAATTAGTTCCCAGAATGTAGGCTCTCTGTTCACTTCAATGATTGTTTCTTTTGCTAAAAAGAAGCTTTTTATTGTGAATCCATCCCATTTATTGATTGTCGATTTTACTTCTTATGTTATAGGAGTCTTGTTAAGGAAGTAAGGTCCTAATCCGACATGATGAAGATTTGTGCCTACTTTTTCTTCTATTAGGCACAGGGTCCCTGGTCTAATTCCCAGGTCCTTTATCCCCTTTGAGTTGAATTTTGTGCATGGTGAGAGATAAGGGTTTAGTTTCAATTTGCTGCATATGGATTTCCAGTTTTCCCAGCATCATCTGTTGAAAAGGCTATTTTTTCTCCAATGTACATGTTGGGCACCTTTGTCTAGTATAAGATAACTGTATTTAAATGAGTTTGTCTCTGTGTCTTCTGTTCTGTACCATTGGTCTACATGTCTATTTTCGTGCCAGTACCATGCTGTTTTTATTACTATAGATTTTTAGTATAGTTTAAGGTATGGTATTGTGATGCCTCCTGCTTCACTCTTCTTGCTAAGGATTGCTTTGACTATTCTGGGTCTCTTATTCTTCCAAATGAATTTCATATTTGTTTTTTCTATTTCTATAAGGAATGATGTTGGGATTTTAATTGGAATCACATTGAATCTATATAGTACTTTGGGGAGTATGGCCATTTTGACAATATTGATTCTGTCTATCCAAGAGCATAGGAGATTCTTTCCATCTTCAAAGGTCTTGTTCAATTTCTTTCTTTAGTGTCCTGTAGTTTTCATTGTAGAGGTCTTATGCCTCTTTTGTTAAATTGATTCCCAAGTATTTTTATTTTTTGGAGGCTATTGTGAATGTGGTAGTTTTGCTAATTTCTCTTTCAGAGGATTTATCACTGAGTATAGAAATGCATTTGATTTATGGATACTGATTTTATATCGTGCTACTTTGCTGAATTCATTTATTAATTCTAGAAGTGTGGGGAGCTAGCTCTATGCTACGCCCTAATGACTAGCCATTGTGTGTAAATGGGAAAGGCACAAAGGAAGGAGGAACCATGTGATTGGTTTACATTTACTGTTGGTTTTGCCAATGTGCAGCCCCCTGAACAGAATTCAGGGGGCTTACGTGCCTTACCACACCCATGGCTGTTGGCTACTTGCATTGTCTCTGATTGGCCGAATGGCCCTATAAGTTGAATGCTTGTTCCGCAAATAAATGGGTACCTGCGCTGACTGTACCCCCTGGTGTGTCTGATTGTCCTGCTATAGCGAGGGCTGAGAACAGGCAACCAGTCGGCTCCAACTCTTCCCAACTTCCACTATGAGGTGAATGTGGGGGTGCCCCTTCGACCCGCTGGCTTGGGAGGGACTGCGACCCCCACAAGAAGTTTTCTGGTGGAATGTTTTGGATCCTCTAAGTAAAGACTCATCTCATCAGCAAATAATGATAGTTTGAGTTCTTCTTTTCCTATTCGTATCCCTTTAATTTCTTTCATCTGTCTAATCACTCTGGCTAGTGTTTCAAGGACTATGTTGTATAGCAGTGGTGAGAGAGGGCATCCCTGTCTTGTTCCCATTTTCAGAGGGAATGCTTCCAGTTTTTCTCCATTTATAATGATGTTGGCCTTGGGTTTAGTATAGATAGCTGTTACAAAGTTGAGGTATGTTCCTACTATCCCTAGTTTTTCTAGTGTTTTGAACATAAAAGGGTGCTGTATTTTGTCAAATGCTTTCTATGCATTAATTGCTGTAATCATATGATTCTTATCTTTAAGTCTATTGATGTGATAGATTACATTGATTTCCATATGTTGAACCAACCTTGCATCCCTGGAATGAACCCCACTTGATTATGGTGCACTATTTTTTAATATGTTTTTGTATGCAATTTGCCAAAAATTTATTGAGGATTTTTGCATCTATATTTATCAGGGATATTGGTCTGATATTTTCTTTCTTTGATGTGTCTCTGTTTTGGTTATCAGGGTGATACTTACCTCATAGAATGAGTTTGGAAGGGTTCCCTCCTTTTCTATTTTATGAACTAATTTGAAGAGTATTGTTATTAATTCTTCTTTGTAGGTCTTGTAGAACTTGGCTGAGAATCCATCTGGTCCTGATCTTTTCTTGGTTGGTAGGTTTTTGATGGCCTCTTTCTTCTATTTCCTTAATTGAAATTGATCTCTTTAAGTTGTGTATGATCTCCTGGTTCAGTTTGGGTAGGTCATATGCCTCTAGAAATTTGTCAGTGTCTTCAGGGTTTTCTATTTTACTGGAGTATACATTTTCAAAATAGTTTCTAATTATCCTCTGTATTTCAGTACTATCTGTCATGATATTTCCTTTTTCATCACAAATTTTAGTAATTTGGGTTTTCTCTCTCCTTTTTGTTAGATCAGCTAAGTTTTTCAATTTTATTTATTTTTTCAAAGAACAAGCATTTTGGTTTGTCAATTTTTTGAATTGTTTCTTTTGTTTCAATTTCATTGATTTCAGACCTGATTTTAATTATTTCCTGTCTTCTACTTCTTTTGGTGTTGGTTTGTTCCTCTTTTTCTAGGGTTTTGAGATGTAGTGTCAGGTCATTTATTTGTTGACTTTTTCTTCTTTTTAATGAATGAACTTAATGCAATAAACTTTCCTCTTAGCACTGCCTTCATGGTGTCCCACAGATTTTGATATGTTGTATCAGATTTCTCATTTACTTCTAAGAATTTTTTTTTATCTCTTCCCTGATGTCTTCTGTTATCCATGCATCTATCAATAGTGTATTATTTAGTCTCCAAGTGTTGGAGTAGTTTCTATTTTTTAATCTGCCATTGATTTCTAATTTCATTCCATTATGGTCAGATAGGATGCAGGATAGTATCTCTATTTTTTTGTATTTGCTAAGACTTGCTTTGTGACATAACATATGATCTATTTTGGAGTAGGATCCATGTGCTACTGAGAAAAAAGTGTATTCACTCATTGATGGATGGAATACTCTATATATGTCTGTTAAGTCTAAATTATTGATTGTTTTATTGAGTTCTATGGTTTCTTTGTTGTTGTTTTTTAGAAGATCTACCCAGTGGTGAAAGAGCTGTGTTAAAGTCACCAAGTATTATTGTGTTGTGGTCTATTTGATTCTTGTATTTGAGAAGGATTTGTTTGATATATGTAGTTGCCCCATTGTTTGGGGCATAGATATTTATGATTGTTATGTCTTGTTGATGTGTGATTCCCTTAAGAAGTATGAAATGTCCTTCTTTATCCCTTTTCCCTAACTTTGGATTGAAGTCCACTTTATCTGAGGATGGAAACTCCTGCTTGTTTACACAGTTCATATGAGTGATATGTTTTTTCTCACTCTGTCACTTTCAGTCTGTGGATGTCTTTTCCTGTGCGATGAGTCTCTTGAAGGCAGCATATTGTTGGGTCTTTTTTTTTTTACCCAGTCTGTCAGTCTATGTCTTTTAATTGATGAGTTTAGGCCATTCACATTCAGGGTTATTATTGAAATATGATTGGTAATCCTAGTCATTTTGGTGTTTTTTTGTTTGTTTTTTTTTTCTTGGTTTTTCAAACACTTTCAGAGATGGGGCTAAAAGAGTATGACTTCCAATGGCTTTGGGCTGATTGATCAGAGATGCAGCACTTTGGCAGGCTGCTGCCTCCAGACCCTGTCTGTTGACCCAAGGTAGAGGCTAATCCATGGGAAGAACTATGGGGATGGCTACAGTGTACAAGGTGGATACAGGAAGGGAGCAACAGTGTGGATCCCCTCTACATGCAGGGACTCTGGCACTGAAATACAGGCAGTCCAGGGCCTCAGCTGCTGGGGTTCCCAGAGGCAGTCCTTAGCCTGAGTCTGGGTTCCCCTGTGGGTCGGCAGATTGGTGGGTAGCAATCTTGGGCCTGACCTTGGTTGGGCTCCCATAGGGGTCCCTGAAGGTGGTCCTGGACATTGGCCTGTGCTTCTGCTGGTCTGCAGGGGCTCTGGTGTGGAACTGGGGGTGGTCTGGGGCCTTACTTAGGCCGGGTCTCGAGCAGAGGTCCCTGGAGGCAGTCCTTCCCCTCAGTCTGGGTTCCCCTGTGATTGGCAGCTAGCAGTCTCAGGACTGCCCTTGGCTGGGCTCCCAAGGTGGTCCCTGAAGGTGGTCCAGGGCCTTGGCCTGTGCTGCTGCCAGTCAGCAGAGACTCTGGCTTGCCTATGGATCTTAATGAACCCAGGTCCATAACAGCCTCTCCTACCATCAGCTCTGACTTGCAGAAGCAAACATTGAATATTTCAGTGATGCTGGGCACATTCCCACCAGCCCATTTTTCATGATCTTACTGATCAGTGTATCCTCTTGGCCTTCCTATAAATCATGTGACTCTGGTGGGTACTTCAGTTTGAATGGGTCCCCTCTGGAACTTACATGTTACCAATTTGATAGTGTTAAGGGGTATTAGGTCATAAGGGCTCCTCCCATGTGAATTGTATTAAGGCTCTGATAAAAGAAACTTCATACAGTGTGCAACCTGCTAACATTTCCATCTTCTGCCATATGAGAAAACAGTGTTCCTTATCTTTGGAGGATACAGCATCAGGATAAAATCTTGGAATCAGAGAGCATTCCTTAGTAGACAACCAATCTGCTAACACATTGATACTGGTCACTCTACATCCAGAACTATGAGAAAATGATTTCTGTTCTCTAGAAATTACCCAGTTTTGGTTATCTTGTTATAGGAGCACAAAGTTTATTTTATAGATTCATATCCTCAGTCCTCTCAGTATGTTTCCCTCTTTTACTGTTTTGTGGTTAGTTGGCCATTTCCACTTCACTGAGTATTGACCACAGCATTTTCTTACCTTTTGAGAGCCAACTCTACAACAAATTTCCTCCATGTTCTAGGGAACTCGCTTAGGTGTGAGATCCTACATCACTAGAAAATATCCTCTAGTGTATGGATTCTTGTCTATCCAGTCTTGCATTCTTGTCTTCTTAGTTATTTACCTTCAAAATCCTATCCTATCTGTATTGTTCTGATTGCTGCCACTACTTACCAGCTTATTATTATAATTTTTGTATGATAATGTCATCCCATCCTTGTAGGCTAGTAAACATCCAGTTAGGTTATGCTAAGATTTAAATCTAATTACAGTAATGTATTAGTCAGCTTTTGGTTTTCCACTCAATCTTTCTCCTTTCCCTCTCTCCTCTACTCCAAGACAAATCTATAGCATGATCCTGTGACTCTCTCAGCCTTTTCTAACTCCCTCCTTATTTTCTCTAACAACTCTTTTCCATCTTTCCCATAATAATACACATGTCTGTTTACTATTATCTTAAGATCTTCCTTTTAGAGGACTCTGATTAAAATGAGTGGCACCAGAAAGTACCAAAGTACCTGACAAAAACAATTTAGAGGAGGAAACATTGATTTGAGCTCACAATTTCAGAGGTCTCAGTTCATGATCAGCTGACTCCATTGTTTTGAGCCTAAAGTGATGCAGAGAATCGTGACTGAAGGGTGTGAAGAAAATAATTGCTCATCTTGTGGCAACCAGGAAATAGAAAGAGAAGAAGAGACCAGAGACAAGATATAATCCCCAAAGGCATGCTGACAGTGACCTACTTCCTCCAGGCATGCCACATCTACCTACAGTTTAACACCAAACATTCCACTTAAATTATTAATCAATCAAATGGATTAATCTACTGACAAGGCTACAACTCTCATAATCTAAACATTTCACCTATGAACATTCCTGAATTGCCTAACATATAAGATTTGGGGGGATATTAAACCATAACAGGTACTAGAGCCAAGAAAAAAGATGAGAATAGATACTTAGGGAGATAAAACACTGCTTTGTGAATCTGACAGTATGGCAGAAATGCTAGCTATTTTCAGGGAAGGATGAACAACCTTTCCCAATGTATAGGTTCCAGAGGAAAAATGTTTTCAGAGGTAAGATCATGAATAGCATATGTGCATATTTCCCTATCCCTTATATCAGGACCTCAAAGAGCTAACTTTTCATATCTGGCCTTACTTGACTAACATTATAATATCTTTGGATCCCTGGGACTCTCCCACTTGGGTCTCCAACTGGTCATTCAGCTTTGTCTGTGTTGGCAATGTAGATGATGAGGTCCACTTTATATGCTCTGGTTTTCACACTAAGATATACTGCTTATTAATAGCCCTCAGTTTCTCATTTCTCAGTGTCTTCTGCAGACTTTTGATACAAGTTAGCATTAAATAGCCAAGCATTCAATTTTATAAGTATATTCCCCATATTCTTCAAATGCATATGTCATTAATTTCAGCATAAAATTCTGCTCCTTTGAGATGTTTTCCCAGATCACACCCCTGTAAAAATCTTTAGCAATGTAACCATCAACTAGAACCAAAGACTACCCATCCTTGACCTATTGACCAGGCACCACCTTTTCATCTGATAAGCAATAGGTGGGCCATTATCAAATCCCCATTTTATTGTCTGTTTTTTCAGACTGCCTTATTTCTGGTGCCAGTCATGTTGATTAGAGTCCTCTAAAAGGAAGATCTTAAGATAATATTAAACAGGCATGCATACTATTTTTTTTCTTTTCTTTTGGTACTGGAGATTGAACTCAGGGGCACTCGACCACTGAGCCACATCCCCAGCCCTATTTTGTGTTTTATGTAGAGACAGGGTCTCACTGAGTTGCTTAACACCTCACCATTGCTGAGGCTGGCTTTGAACTTGAGATTCTCCTGCCTCAGCCTCCCTAAGTGCTGGGATTACAGGCTTGCGCCACCGTGCTGGCTAGCATACATATTATTATGGGTAAGATTAAAAAGACTTGTTAGAAAAAATAAGGAGGGAGTTAGAAAAGGCTGAGAGAGTCACAGGATCATGTTATAGTTTTGTCCTGGAGTAGAGGAGAGAGGGAAAGGAGAAAGATTGTGTGGAAGCCTATCAGTGCAGTGTATGGAAGATTCAGCAAGGTCATCAGAGAGTCCTCAAGCCAAAGTCAGCTATTAGAGGAGTTCAGTATCCCCCATGAATACACATGGCTTAATATCCCTGCTGTACTCAGTCATTTGTTGGAAGCAGTCCATGAGGAGTATAGATTCTTCACAAATATGTGCATGGCTATCAAAAGTCAGCAGCTGGGAGCATAGCCAACCACATTCCTTATAATGGAAGCCAGTGAGGAGCATATTTATGGCTGACATTACTGAGAAAATGGGAAAAGAAGGAAGGAAAGAAAGGGGTGGGGGAGAAAAGAGTGAATGTGGGAATGAAAAGAAATAGTGTTCCATGTTGAATGTTCAATGTTATTTTTGAGATAAATGTTAGATATTAAATTGAAAACATGGGAAGAAAATGGGATATTTGAGTCTGATGATCAGAAGACAAATGTGGACTTTCAAGATTTGTGAACCTAATTGATGTTTAAAGCCTTAGGAATAAGTGGGATTACTTATGGAGAAAGCATAGAGAAATAGAGAGGAACGTGATCCAAGAGTTGATAGGAATTTCAGTGTTTAGATGGAGGACAAAGAATAAAAAATGCTCTGAGAAATATTTACCAGTAGGGGAAGAGGGAAACCAAGATAGCATGTTGTCAAAGAAGCTGAAAGAAGAGAGTGTTTCAATAAGGAGGATGAATTTCCTTGGTTGTCTGGCCTAAGAGATCAAGTAAGGACTGAGAAAGGAAGATCCCCAAATTATGTAAGTCATGGTTCTACCCCCCAGAGTGATAGTATTTGGAGATGAGGGCTTTTCAGAAGTTATTAGTTCATGAGGGTAGACCTCTTATGTAAGGGTTAATATCCTTTTAAAAGAGAGCCCCAGAAATCCCCTTTTCCCTTTTAC
Organism: Xerus rutilus; assembly: GCA_028644305.1. Taxonomy (NCBI): domain Eukaryota; kingdom Metazoa; phylum Chordata; class Mammalia; order Rodentia; family Sciuridae; genus Xerus; species Xerus rutilus. The sequence goes on from CM053417.1 coordinate 6,992,291, forward strand.
CGATGTGTGGTTACAACAAGTTGGTCATTATAAAACAGGAAACAGGCCTTTATCAGACACCAAAATTGCCAATAAATTCATCTTGGACTTTCCAGCCTCTGTAACTCTGAGAAACAAATTTCTGCTGCTGATAAGCCTCACAGTTTTTCATATTTCATTACAGAAGATTAAATGGACTAAGATATTCACTATGGATCCTTTTATTACTTCACAGCAGAGAAAATTAGTGGGACTATGTCCATGCCCACTTATAACTGGTAGACACTTTTTGCTAACTGCTTAGTCTATTCCAAGTTTTAGACAAGGTCTATTTATCTGCAACAAAACAGATAATATCTCCTGCAGTTTAAGTCCATCTTAAACATTCTATCAGGACAAATATGCTATGATGGAAGGAAGAATATGAAAAGAGAAAAGAAGAGACACTCAGTTCAGTTTTAGGATCACATAGGGGATGGAGTTAGGGAAGGCTGCCTGGAAGAGGCAACATTTTAACTAACTCTTATGCTGATCTCTGCTCTGACTTTGCCTCATTTTGCACTAAAGTATATAAATAAACTTTAAGTCATTTTAGAAGTAATCATGGCAAAGATTGTACCTAAATCATCTTTCTTGATTATTGTTTGATGCTGAATTTCATTTTCATGGTTTTTTTTTCAACAAAAACCTTTTTTTTAATACAGGATGGTCAATATCATAATAGCCACTCCCACTGTTTCCTTCAGGAGTCTTTCCCTTGACACCACAGTGCTATGTTTCCTCACTTTAAGTTGTTCATAAGGGAAATTAAAAATAACATGTGAAATGTTTGTTGAATGAAATTTTCATTTTTGGAGGAAAAATAGGATCCCAAAAGTGTGAACTGTTCAAAACTAGGAATTGCAGAGGTTCCTGTAGGTGATGGACACACACATATGTGCCCAGGGGTCATAGGAAAATGAATATATTTTCTTATAAAACTGTTACCTAACCCTTAATTTCCACTTTTTTCAAAGTTTCAAGGAAATATGGGAGGGATAAATGAGGGAAGCTACTTTCAACAAATCTTGCTGTATTGTTTCTGAGCATAACTTTGAAAGCTATACCTTAAGAAACACAGATGTTCTTTTTATATATTTCAAATAAGAAACAAAGCAAGGATGGTTTCTGAGACAAGAAACTGGAGAATTATGGGGTCTTTCCCAATCTTCTGCCAAAACCTCTGCTATAGAGTTCTACATTTTATGTATTTGGAGACCTCTGTGAACATCACACAGTCCTCACTAGCCTAAAAACCTCTACATGTGCCCCCTATCTCTTAGACGTACTTTAAGTCTGAAATCATTGTGGGAACTATCAGTTACCCCACTTGGGGGAATTTTACATTATGCCACTATACATGTAGCACCACCTGTTACCTCACCTTTGGATAAATGTAGATCATAAACTTTGTTCTTCATTAGTTTGTTTCAGGTGACCTTCTCCCTGGCCCTTACAGCATCTTAAAATTTATCCTTCCCAGTACAGTTTTTTCTTTGCATGCTAACTGTTTTACTCCATATAATCACTGCAGATTTTTACTTCTTGGTATTTATTACAAGACTAGCAGATCCACAAGGGTAGAGACTGCTTCTTATTCATCTCTTTATATACATGTTTATTGCACTGAGTAATGCCACTCATTCAATCAATATTTAGTAAAAATAGGAACAAGAAAAAGGAAGTGACTGAAGTAGAATTCAACTGTTCACACTTCCTATTCGGGGGCTGGGGATACAGCTCAGTTGGTAGAGTGCTTACCTACAATGCACAAAGCCCTGGGTTCAATCCTCAGCATCACAAAAAATAAACAGACTTCCTATTCAGAGACTTGTGTGAATTTGTTACCTTCAGCAGTTTGAAATGTAAATGCATGTCCCTAAAATTCCTATCACCTGGCTATTCAGCTGATTACTAGTTTAGATATTGGTATAAAGGGACCTTGTAGGTATAAAGTTACTAATCAAGTGACATTAAAATAAGGAGATTATCCTGAATTGTCTATGTAGACTCAATTCAATCTCATACTATTTACAAGAAGTGGAAAGCCAGAGAAAGATCAAAAGAAGTAGGGGATAGGAAGGCTGAGACAAGAGAATTGCGAGTTCAAAGCCAGCCTCAGCAATGGCAAGGCGCTAAGCAATTCAGTGAGACTCTGTCTCTACATAAAACACAAAATAGGGCTGGGGATGTGGCTCAGTGGTCGAGTACCCCTGAGTTCAATCTCCAGTACCAAAAAAAAAAAAAAAAAAAAAAAGAAGTAGGGGAGATGCAGCAGAAGGGGAATTCTGAAATTCTTTTTGTTTGTTTGTTTTGTTTTTAGTACTGAGGATTTAACTCAGGGGCACTCAACCACTGAACCATATTCCCACCCCTATTTTGTGTTTTACGTAGAGACAGGCTGTCACTGTGTTGTTTAGTGCCTTGCTGTTGATGAGGCTGGCTTTGAACTTGAAATTCTCCTGCCTCAGCCTCCCAAAGTGCTGGGATTAGGGATGGAATTAAGAAATTCTAGGAAGCCATCACTGGTTCTCAGATGTAGGGTACTATGTGTGAAAAGTAAAGAAAGTCCTCTCTTCCTAATTGACTGAAGATTTTTACCATGAAAGGTATTTGATTTTGTCAAAAACTTGTTTTGCATCAATTGACATGATCCCGTGGGTGTTTTCTTTAACTTTATTGATACGGTGAATTATTGTGATCAATTTCTCAACGGTTGAGCCAGTGTCACTTACCTAGAATGAAATAATTTGGTCATTGTGATTGTCCTTTATTAATATAAATATAACATATATTTCCAGGTTCAATTTTTGAATATTTTATTGAGGAACTTTTTTTCCAGTTTTGACAAAGATATTGTCCTGTTGGCTTATGGTTTTTCCCTCTCCCTTTCTTCCTTCCTTTCTGTATGATCTTTGTCTGACTAGGCCCCATAAGCTGAATAAGGAACTGTTTCTTCCTCTTCAGTAGTTTTCTGAAAGGCATTTTGTAAATGGTGTGTTAATTTCTCTTTAGATATTTGAAAGAATTCTTCTGTCAACCATCTGAACCTGGAGACTTGTGTTACAGGACTTTCATACTTGAAAATTTATTTCTTTAGTGATGATGGGATTTTTCGTTTTGCCTGTCTCATTTTGGCTGAATTTTAGTAGTCTTCAGTTTGAAAGGAACTGACCCAGTTATTCTCAGTTGCCAAGGTATGTGTGTAGGCTTTGTTGTAATATTCTATTATCCTTTTGATATCTGCAGATGTTATTGTATCATCTTTTTTTTCATTCTTGGTATTGATATTTGTGTCTATTTTATTGTAAGTTTTCTTAGTGATTTGTCCATTTCACTGATATTCTTATTTATTTTTATTTCATTGATTCTTCTCTGTTGATCTTTATTGTTTTAAATTATAATAGTCTATTTTTATTTATTGCATAGTTTGATTTGAATTAGAAAACTAGATTACTGATATGAATCTTTCTTTTTAATGTAATGATTTAGTGTTTTAAATTTAATTCTCAGCACCGCTTAAGTTGCCTTCAATCTAATTTGTTATGTTGCATTTTCATTATCATTGACCTCTATGTATTATTTATTTCACTTTAAGAATTTGTCTTTGATCCAAGAATTATTTAGAATTGCATTTAGTTGTCAAATGTGTAGACATTTTTCTGATATGTTTCAATTATTGATTTCTAGTTTAATTCCACTGTAACTAAAGAACATACTCCATGTGACTTTAGTACTTTTAAATTTGTTGAGACTTGCTTAATGGCCAAGGATATGGTCATCAATGACCAATAGTTTTCTATGGATATTGTAATAAATTTCCACAAGTTTAGTTGTTTAAAACAAAAACACAAATGTATCATCTTGTCATCATGTAGTTTAGAAGGATAAAATGTCCCTCACTGGGCTAACTAAAAATAAAGCGTTGGCAGATGTGTTTTTCTTTTGGGAGGCTTGCAGAAGAATTCCTTCATAGCTTCTCCAGTCAGTCTACATTCACTGGCTGGTGACATTTCTTCCTCCATTCTCAAATCTAGAAAGATCGAGCCAATTCTGTTCTACTTTTAAAAGGTTCTGTAATTACCTTGTGTCTATCTCATAATTCAGGATAATCTCCCTAAATTAAGGTCCGATGATTAGGAATTTTATTTCCATCTTAAATCTTAATTCCTCTTATATTGTAACATATTCACATATTTTGGGGATTAGGATATGAGTAACTTAGGGAGGTCTATAACCAATGATAAAGTTCTTCAGGAATGAAGGAAAAATAAAAACATTCCTAGACAAAGGAAAGCTAAGAGAATTCATCACAAACCTACACTTAAAGGGTGGATAAAGGAAGTTCTATGAACAGAAAGAAAATGAAAATAGAAGATTTTTAAAAAATATTTTTGCACATATGAAAACAGAAGTTTTGATATGAAGTCAGAAATGAGAAAAGAACATTGGTACAAAATTAGGGTAAATATAATTAAATATTCTTTCATATAAGTTTCATAATTCATATTTTATAGTTGAAGGAAAAAAATACCATATGATATTGCTTAATGTATGTAAATTATCACTAAATTGTTTCTCAAATTTATGTCTTGATAAACTCGTCATAAGTTGAAAGTATTATAAATCAAAAATGCATTTAATAAGCCATGCATGGTAGCACATGCATGTAATCCCAGCACTTTGGGAGGCTGAGACAGGAGGATCATGAGTTCAAAGCCATCCTCAGCAATGGCGAGGTGCTAAGTAACTCAGTGAGACCCTGTCTCTACATAAAACACAAAATAGGGGCTGGGGATGTGGCTCTGTGATCGAGTATCCGAGTTCAATCCCTAGTACCAAAAAAAACAAATGCATTTAATAAACCTAAGGTACTGAACATCATAGCCTAGCCACACAGGTATACTGTAAAGTATCACTTGTTTATATGCATAATGATGTGGTTTCCTGGAAGCCCAGGCTACCAGGAAGCATAGCACATATGACTAGCTGGGCAAAGATCAAAACTCAAAATATAGTTTCTGCTGACTTCATATCACTTTTTCACCATCATGAAGTAAATAATCATAAGAAGAACCATTATGAATTGAGCACTGTCTCTGTATTTTATTAAAAAGTTGAGCAAGTATAGGGGAAAAAATGGAAAAATGATTTCTACATTTGACTTGAAGTGTTGAAACATGAACACAAGTGGACAGTGACGCGTGTGTGTTCATGTATAGCAACCACTATAATTAAACTCTAAAAACTGTTCAAGTAGCACACAAGAAAGAATAAAAGAGGAAAAGTTGTAGCCAATAGAAAGGCAGATTAAAATCCTTACATATCATTTATTACTTAAATGTAATATCTACATATACCAATTGTTTGTTACAATAAAAACAACCAGAAAAATAATACTACAAAAATACCTACAAACCAAACCATGATCCAACCATATGGTGTCTACAAGTAACTCTCTTCAAATAGAATTACATAGGTAAGTTAAAAGGATGGGAAAATATACCATGTAAACACTCATTTTAAAAACACACAGCAGCTATATTAATATCTAATAAATTAATTAAGAGTAAACAAATGTTCTGTTTTTGTTTTGTTTTTTTTTTTTTGGTACTGGGGATTGAACTCAGGGGCGCTCGACCCACTGAGCCACATACCAGCCCTATTTTGAGGTTTTTTTTTTTTTTTTTTTTTTTGGTACTGGAGATTGAACTCAGGAGCAATCGACCACTGAGCCACATCCCCAGCCCTATTTTGTGTTTTATGTAGAGACAGAGTCTCACTGAGTTGCTTAGCACCTCACTGTTGCTGAGGCTGGCTTTGAACTCGCAATTCTCCTGCCTCAGCCTCCTTAAGTGCTGGGATTACAAGCATGCGCCACCACACCTTGCCAAATTTTTTTAAAAAGAAAGAGAGAAGGCTATAATGATCTCACAAGTGTACACGCCAAACTACCTAGTTTCACAATATTTGAAAATCTGATACGCGGAAAGGAGGAATTTACAACACCACAAATACAGGGTGACTTCAACCATCTAAATAATTTACAACAGTACTAGCAGAAAATCAACAAGGATACAGAATAACTAAACAACACAATATTATTTTCCTACTCTCTCTTCTCCTTCTTGGTCCCTGATTATAAAAGTGCAAACATGTTTTCTTTTTTATTGTATCACAGGCCCTGAAGATCTATTTATTTCAGGTCTTTTTAATTTAGTAAATTCCATCAGTCTGTCTTCAACTCATTTATTCTATCCTCTGTCATCCTCACCTATTTAGTCGATTCAGTGAGATTTTTTTTTAGTTCTATAATTCCCATTTGGTTATTTTTTATACCTTTGTTCCTTTAAAAAGATTCTCTATTTTGATCACTTGTTTCAAGAGAATTTGCAGTTGCTTTTTGAAGCATTTTTTATGACACATTAAATCCAACATCTAATTCACTGCTATACTAGCATTCTTTCACTAATTTTTCTCACTTGCATTATACTAGTCCTAGCTTGTGGTATGACTAGAAATATTCTTTATATTCTAGCTCAGTTGGATATAATATTGTGATATTATATCTGACCATTGGACAGATATTATATTCTGGACCATTGTTAATATCTCCTCTCAGCAGGCAATCTCTCTATTGAGGTATAATGCAAGGAGCTGATAAGTGTTTGGAGTAAGCTTCCCAATAGGGCTCCCCAATGTCTCTCCAGCAGAAGTGAAGTCCTGACTTATAAAACCTCATTATAAGTAGGTGGGCTGAAAGTTCAGCTTCCCCTTTGCCTTTCTGACCCCTTTCTCAAAAAGCGAGCACTGACTCACTATGTCTCATTCCTTTTTAGTGGATATAAGCTTGGCTCTCCAGTGGGTTCACTAATACTGAGGGAGGGAGAAGTTAAATTGTGAGCCCTATCCTATAACACCCCTTCTTCTTAACTAATGTTGATTTTGGAGTGAGCACTCAGATTCTACCTTCTGGCACAAGGGTAAGGAGAAGGAGCATAGAAATGCTAACTAGGCCTGCTCCGTGTCATATTCCTCAGTCTGTTGCTCGCAGTTGTATAAGGATGTTGTTTTCCATTGAGGCCTACTGATGCTAGCATTGAGGGGAAATATAGTGTTGACTGTACTCATCTTATTCAGCCTTATTGTTGCCATTTGAGGATGGACTCTTACCTACCTGCTGGATCCTTCTGACATATCACATTTCCTAGTAGTATAGTGTTGATTTGCTCTGACTCTTACCACCTCATCAACTTTCATTATTACTTGGTTGCTGAGTGGGAGTTGATGCTTAGCTTGCTGGGGCTCATTGACAGAGTACCACCTGGTTCTACCAGCTGGAGGATGGAATATCAATCAGCTCCCTACTGAGGCCTACCAACTCTACGTTAGCTGGGGGAACAGACTAAGCATGGCATAAAAGATAGGTTGGATGTTGTGGTTGGGGTGATTGGATAAAGTATCAGCTCCCTCCCTGTTCAGTCTCACTGAAATTGCTGAAAGAGTGGGGATTGGGTGTATTTATGCCATTTGCATTTGGTTGGAATCAAATGGGCATTCTCTAAAAGGTTTTCTGATTTTAGGACACTCATTTTCCAATACTTTGGCTACAGAAACAGGCTTTTCTTGGAGATTATATTTTTTTTATCTGTGCATGTTGATAGTCATCTTAAGTGCACTGATCGGAAGCCAATCAGGAAGCTTAGGAGAAACAATGCTCTGTCACTCTTCAAGTCCAAAGGTCCCTATGCAGTCTGCCTTCTTCATTCTCCATTTTAAAGACTTTCTATAGGGCTGAGGTCGTGGCTCAGTGGTAGAGCATTTGCCTAGCACATGTGAGGCACTGGGTTCAATTCTCAGCACCACATATAAATAAATAAGGTCCATTGACAACTAAAAAATTTTTTTAAAAAGACTTTCTATACAATTTATGCTGTGGTTGCATGGATTTGGGGTATGAGAGGAGGACATGAGAAGAGTGGGGCTATTCCATCTGACTAGAATCAAAAGCAAAGACAAATCTTCAGTACTTTAAACCATTAATTGAATTATAAAAAGTCAAATTATTTCTCCTCATGCTAGTCCAATTTCGTTTAATCCCATAGAGTTTCCCTTTCACGTTGGCACATTTGCATGCCAACTGGCCAGATTTCTGTAACAAATATGTTCAACAGTAAATTTTGCCTTCAGCTTTTTAGACTACTTTTCCTGAGCATGGACACAACTTAATTCTGCACCTACTACCACCAAACAGTAAACCAGAATACATTTGCTTATTCTAAAGTAGAAACTGAAAAACAGAAATAAACTCCCCTCAGCCTTACTAGCAGGGAATTTTTCCAAGGCTTCAGTAATATTACAATGTAGTAAATGCATTTTGTCACTGATAAAACATTACTTGAGGAATTCTACATTTTGCCTTTCCCAGTCATAACTTGCTTTACAAGAAACCAACAATATCCCATGACTGCTTTTAGAGCATTTTAGCAACACAAGCAAAGCTGTATTTATTACCTGGAAGTTGAGCTGAAGTTCCTCCCATCTCCATTTAGGTTGAATCTTTCGACCTTCTGAAGCTAGATACCAATAACCTTGACTGTCACTCATTTTATTCCTAGCAGTTGATCATTCCCACACATTCACCTGCTGGCCTCTTAAGTGTTATCCCTTCATTAACTGTCAGGTGAAACAAAGGCCTTGGAGAATGGAGAAGCTTTGTAAGGATGATGTATTTAATGATGGCCCTTGTAAACCAACAGGTGGTACATTTAATGGGTGCTTGAGGGAGTGCTATAGTTTAAATGATGTCCTATCCAAAATTCATGATGTAATTTAATCTCCAATTCAACAGTATTAAAAGGTATGGCCTTTGGAACGTGATTGAATCAGCAATGAATTAATTATGATGGCAGAATCCTCATGAATGTGATTAGCACCCTTATAAAAGAACTAGAGGTTGAAGGGAATGTTATTTTGCACTTTGAGCCCTTCTACCATCTGAGAACACAGTGTTTCTCCCTGCAGAAGACTCAGCAACAAGGCACCATCTTGGATGCATAGAAGAGCCCTCATCAGACATCAATTCTAGTGCCTTGATCTTGGACTGCCCATTTTCCAGAACAATAAAAAATCAATTTTTGTTATTTATAAATCATACATTCTCTAGTATTTTCTTATAATACCACAAATGGGCTAACTAGAAACCAATCATGTAGAATGAAAACCATGCAAAGAATCATAAGCGTGGTTGCCTAGCTTTGCCAATGGATGTGTACCTTAATGTTTAAATATTTTTGTTTTTTGGAAGCTTTCAATAAATTAAAACTATTTTTAGATCAATATTTTGCACATCTTATAGGTCAGAAAGCAAGATATTTTACATCAACAATTCTCAAAATATTTGTTCTTGGAACTTCCTTAAACACTTTATATTGAGGATTCCAAAGAGCTTTTGTTTATATAGGTCATGTTTACCAATAAGCACTATATTAGAAATTAATATTGAGTACTTGTATAATGTTTATCAATTCATTATTAAAAATAAAATTAATCTCATATCAGCAAACAACATTTTATGAAAATAATCATATTTTATAAAAAAATAATTATTGAGGAGTGTACTTGTTTCACTTGCATACAAGTATGTTTAATGTCTAGATTTATAAAAAAGAGCCAAATATTTATACTTCTATACCTTGTAACCTTTTGTTACATGGGATGCTGTGGAAAAGTGTCCTGTGTATTTGTAGAAAGTATGAGAGTCAAGAAGGTACTCAAGTACTATGAAAATTGTTTGGGACTTTGTGAACACATGAGAGTTTTAGTAACCTTCCAGGCTCCAAAAACCTCACTTAGAGAAATAACTGTTGCTTTCACTATGGATGTGGACTATTCTGGTAATACCATAGTGCATTATTAAGGTCTTTATGAGGACCCTAATAGGGATGGCAAAACTTATTGTTTTTTTTTTCCAACAGTAGATATATAACCAGTGTGCAGAATATTACCTGCTTGATTCCTCAAGATCTACTCTCCACTGTTCTCCACCCTGTTCTTGGCCCCAGAAGCCAACCTGAATGGATGGCATCCGTTGGCCTCTCTTGTACTCGATTTGGTTTAGCTAATGGGAGTCCAGCTAAAGATCAATAGTATAGTAGAAGGTGTTTGCAGACTTATTCCCCAGGTTCCCTCCCTGATGGGCCTTGGACTGGTAGTAACTGCTTCACTACAAAAGATCAGAGGCTTTATTAAAGAATCAAACTTGTTTTCTCTCTGTTTTCTAATAATTACTCTCTTGCCTTTTTCCCAGATAACTTTATCCAAGGTCATACCCTCTTTCCAGAGCAATCTGTATCCAAACACTCATTATTGTTGAAATATAAGTATGTGGATATCTTTCCCCAGGCTTAGACCACTCAGTATTCATTCAAGTTTCAGCACTTCCTGAACATTGAACTGAGGCTTTTGTAGCAACTGTATGGCAATTAAACTCCTTCCAACAAATCCTACCTCCTTCATTTCATCTCAGGTATTAGAGCAATTCTTAATAAATTGTTTGTACACAAGTCCCCATCTCAGAACATGCTCTCTAGAATCCAAACTGTGATTTCTGCCCTCAAAACACTTATAACCTAGTTAGAAAAGGCTTTTTGTTTTCTGGGAAAAATGTCTTCTAAAAAGCATACAAGCACATGGTATACAATGTCTTAGAATTCTCTTACAATTTTTTAACAAGTATGTAGGGAGAACACATTTTTATCATATGATATGCAGAGAACTTGATATATGAAGATAAATAAATTTTTCTATCTTCAAGAGTTTAAAGTAGCTGAAATAGACCCATTTTGTGGACAGGACAACAAGATTGCCACTCAGTTGAGGCAACACCATGGATGACACACTTTAATGTCTATTTTCAATGACAGTCAAGGGAGCATAAAATTGGTACTTACAGATTATTTTCCTTCTATGGATGATTTTCTTGGCAACTCTCACTGATTTTTTTCCCTAGGCCACAACCACTCAGTGACAGCTGTGAAGACATGTAATAACTAACTATAAAGAGAAGCCAAGTAAACCCTGTGTCACTTAAAAAGAAGGGCTACTTAAAACTATTCCAAACATGGAATATTAGCAGAAAATGCTGAACATTCAATGGCAAGTAGTATCAAAATTGGCAAGAAGTGGTTATTGTTGAGAAGGAAATTGTAGGTAGAAAGGCTTATGTAATACTGTGGAAACGTAAGAATTATAAGATCAGATTTTTTAAATTCTGGAATGCCAGGAAAAGACACTAATGTTGATATGGACAAAATGGAGAGATAATAATCAATGCAAATATTGTAGATCTGAAGACTGGCATCAATTTATATGTAATCATTTTTTATAATCTAGTGGTTTCTAAAAATGTAGTTCCCAGAGCAATTGCTTCAAAGAAGTCTTCTCACCAGCCATGACTATAGTGATAACATCTATAAAGGTGAAACAATCTGGGATTAAAATAATGTACACATGGAGCTGACTGTGTTTCATGTTGATACACACACAAGAGCCTGATAAAAAGTAAAATAAATGGCTGGAAAGTTGAAGGAATTGAAAATTTCTTATTCAATTTACCTAAACTTTAAATAATTTTTAAAAGCATCAAGACTGTGGATGTCAAATAATTTTTCATTGGTGCCTAAAGGTATATTCTTCAGAGTTGCAAAGCATTCTTTGTTTCAGAAGTCTGTGGCAACAGACAAGATTGATATCAAACTGAATAATTCATCAACTAAACTTTGTACATAGCCATTAGCAGTAATTCTGATGAGGAAGCACATAGAGAACTTGTTCAAACTTGGCTACTAATTTTAGCATTAGACTTGAACTGTTCCTGAGTCAAATATCATATTTGTCAGGAAATTCAGAAAACTCATTTAAAACAAAAATCTTAGGAGTATACATAAAAACGAGGAGACATCCAGTATTTCTTTCTCCCTGTGAATTATACAAGGATTAAAAATGTTTTAAATTTCATTGCAGCAATGTCAAAAAGGGTAATGTAATTTGTACCATTGGAAAGAGAAAAAATCAGGGAATGTGATATCATTTCACTATCATACTACATATTTTCCTAATGTGTTTTCACTGTACTTACAGACTTTTCAAACCTCACCTTCTGGCCTCCTCGAACATTCCCATCTTCAGTTCTTCAGACTCATTATCCAATCAAATGACAGTACTATTCACCTAGTTCTTAAAAGAACTAGCTCCGACCCAATATTTGGATCTCAAAGGTCTCTGCTTCTTATTAATTCAAGTATCAGAAAAATTGTACATGATTAGTCTATATAAATTAGCCATTTTCATAGCTGCCCATTGTTTATTATGATCTGCTTTGTTCATAGCAGTTAGACCTCTCTGAAATTTTCATGTTCATCCTCAGGTTTGTTTGTTTCTGGTTTTTTCCCCAATTGGAATGGAAATTTCACAAGCATGGGAAACTCAGATCTTTTTATACTAATAGATAGCCAGCAAAAATAAGAGAGCCAATTATGCAAATGAATGAATTTAAAGGCATGGAGAGAAATAAACTTTTCTTAAAATTTAATTCTAAAATCTTTTATATTCATGTATTATTAAAATACTTTTAAAATATGGGGCAAATTGCTTAGCATCTGCTTTCTGGAATATGCAATAGCAACCAATGAGATGGGTGGAATCCAGAGACAGAGGGTCTACAGCAAAACCCTTGAGTGAAATTAACATGTAATAGAAAAGTAACAAAATAGAAGGATTCAAACAAAACTAACAAGGAATGTGCAGAGAGGAAAAAACTTAGGAAGGTTAGTATCACAAAATTAAAGTGACAGGAAGATTTTTAAAAGTGGGTCATGAATAGAGTAAATGCCTGAAAGGTATTCATTGGATTCTTTCAACAAAGATGCTATTGGTGACCTTGGCAGAAGCAAGTCCAGTGGCATGACAGTGATGATGAGAGGAAGATTACAGTGGATTAATGAAAAAATATGACATAGAATTGTAATATAAAAATAGATGGCATGGTTTTGTGCTGAACACTTTTAGTGTATGTTCCTAGTAATCTGATTTGACCATTTAAAGAACCACAATTTAGCTCTACTCAAGTGTGTTTTGCCGAAGCATTGCCTTGTAATAAATTGAATTTTGCAAATAAATTGGACATTTTTCTCACCAGTCAAGCTTTTAAATATTTGAATACCTACATATTGTACTCTTTAAATATTCTCTTGTATAGGCTAAATATTTATAGATTCTCCAACCATTTCCACTTCTGACCTAGATTTAGAGCCTTTGCTTGCATCCTTATTGTCCTTGACCACTCTCATTTGTCAATGTCATCTTACAATATGATTTCTAGAACTATTTAAGGGCATCACTCAACTTTCCAAACACTTGTAATATTTCTCCATTGCCTCCCTCATTCATTCTCACTTTGAAGACCTTTAATACTGACTTTTGCAGACATTTTTTTGGCATTATCTGTCTTGCCCTCCTATATTTATAATATGCAGTCTAGACTAGAATTTAGCAGACTTCTTCTGTAAAGGGAAAAACATGTTTGGCTTTGTAGGCCATTTACTCTCTGTTTCAATTACTCAATGTTATAAACATTATAATAGACAACATATCTACAATAAACAATATATAAATGAATGTCTATAACTGTTTCCCAATATGAAACAACCACCAAATGAGTTATTGAGCTAGATTTGGCCCATGAGCCATAGTTTGTCAACCTGTGGTTTAAAGAAAGTACATTGAGATTTTTTGTGTGCACATAAGTTACTTCTGTGTCTTTGTTCATGCTTTTCACCACACCCCCTGATTAAAGTAAATGTGATGTTAAAATAACCCACAGACTTCAAATGACAGCAGCGTATGTGAGGAAAAAAAATGCATGTCAGCCCTGGCCTAGGTGGACCAGATTGCCTCGCAGCTCTGCTTGGCTACATCACTGAGTGCTTATGTTCTTTCTTGCTAAAGGTAACAAGTAGATGCCAATTTATGGTGATAAACTGTCACTAATAATCTCTCTTGATAATCACTTCTCCTAGAATTATAGAAGTAACTTTGTTTTAGCTTCAAAAGGACTCAAAGATACTTTTACTGGATGTTTGCTCCTTAGTATCATAGGAGTCTACTTTCACAGTCAGCTATGTCTTTCTTATTCATTAAGCCAATGACTCATTTTTAGATTGTATTACACTAGTTTCTTTCTTATGGTACTAATTTTCCACATTACCTTAGGTTAAGGTAATGTGCTGCTAACACATAGACTTAAACATAAAAAATTAAACCTTAACATATTCAAGGTTTTCTTGCCATGTATTTAACATTTCTGGATAGTTCTATGTTGTTGGGACACTGTTTTATAGTCCTTCAAGACCCAGGATTATAGAAACTGTACCATATTCAGAATTGGCTTCCCAATTCATCTGGACTGTTGCCACAAGAGTTTATTAGAAGAAGAAAAGAGTAAGAAAAAGTTTATATAAAAATATTTATGGTCCAGGTCAACATTTTCTCATGTTCCATTAGCTCTAACTCTGTATGGCCTTAATAAACTAAAAGGGAAGCTCATAAATATAGTTTAGCAGATAAGTAGGAGAAAGAGAAGAACAAAGTGTGAGGTACAGCCACAACCAGTACTTGATGTGCACACCTGGCTTGACACTATAGTTTCTCTGGAAAACTAGTTTCTTCTCTTAGAACCCTCTATTGTATGAATCACCACACTATTTTATTCATATACCTTTCATGAAACACCTTTCCAAACCTGAGCCACAAATATTGCTGTGACTAAATTTGATGATTTTTAAAGGCAGGCACCCTGTAACTATGCCTTCTGCATGTTGCAGAAAAATGTGGAAACATAGCCTGGAGCCTATTAGCAAAGAAGCAAAGAAGAAGAGTACACAGAGCTTCAAATGTCTAATTCATCTTTTCATCACTTACTCCAAGAATAGGGCATTTTAAAACATAAAGGAAGACTCAATGGGTATCATTGAAATTCCCCTCAGCCTCTCCCATTTCTCTTGAACTTCACTTCAATCTTAGTCTTTTATTTCCAACCTGCTGTTTACTCATAATAAATCTCCCTTCCCTTGAAAAAATATCAACACAGAAAGACAATCAGTACTAATAGTAAAATGAATTTTGAATCAATAATATAGGAGACTGGTTCATAAACCAAAGGAAAAAAAAGTCTCTTCAGTGTACTTAAAAGCACTGAAACAGAGACTGAAATTTTCCAGAGAAAATCATAATCACAGACATACCTGAGTCTTGGCTATTAAAATCTTTCTTGAAAACTGCAAGACACAACAACAACCTTCAGTGTACTTAATTTTTTGCTAAAACACAAAAGTATTTCCCTCTTCTAGCTACTAAAAGAAACTTGTTGCTCCTCTGTCACAGTTGGAAGATTTTCACACTGCTGAGATAGAGGACCATGGCATTTGAGTCATTCTTTCTCTTAAGCATATGATGACCTCAACCTACATGCCCCAAACTATTGCCTAGTCATTTCCTCTTGTTCTTGTGCTAAATAAGACACTCTATCATAACTGTCTTTCAATCTGATTCCTGTTTACCTGGATTTTAAAATCCTAATATTTTTATTAAATATTGTACTTTATTATTATTTATTTGTGAATTTAATTCATCATTCTAACCAATTAAAATAATTTTTAGTTCTTACATAGACATATAATGTGGCAAAGAATGCTAGTCCTCACCAACAACCATGATCTCATCGCCTACCTAAAATATATGAACAAGAAATACTATTTTCCATAAGCAACAAGCAATATATCTAGGGTTCTTCAAGTACAGGAACAATGAAAGGACATATGCATACCAAAGGCCAAAGTCTGCATACTGTGGGCTCTGGGGAAAGTCTTGCAGCCAGAAATGGTGACACCAACCAAGTGTCTTGTTTCCGTTTCTGGAGACTGGCTAGATTCAGTTGAGCTACTTTCCCAGGGGCCTTCAAGACTATTACAACTGGCCTCTCATTGCTTTTTCAAGTTTCGCTTGTGCCTCTGTGCTGGGAGACAGTCATCACAAACTGTCCTCTTTCATTCTTAGACTATTACAGTGCATGGATTGTCCTGAAAATGTTCTGTGATGGTTAATCTGGAGAGTCCATCCCATAGTGAATGTTGTATCAGATTTCTTTGCCTTTCCCAGTAATCAGCTCTTTTTAAAACTTATTATGTCTCAGACTTTATTATTCTTTCACCACATTGAGCCAAAATGTCTGAAGGAAAAAGCTAAAGGATTAGTCCTTATATTCTGTTGTTCACACGGATAGTAAAATGCAATGATGAATGTTAGACCTCAAGTTAATTAGGTCATGTTAAAAATTATAAATGTAACAATTTTTAGAAATACAATGTATATTTTCTGAAGCAGTTAACAGGAAGAAAAGTGGAAACAACAGAAAAATAACACCAACTGAAATAAAGGTGAGAAAGGAGGGGAAACAATCAAGGAAAATTACATGATGCAATAGAAGTTAAAATGGAATAGAAAATATAAAAAATCCAAATATATTAACTATCATAATCAATACAAATGGCCGGACAACGACTTAAGGATGAAAATTGACAAACTTACTCCATTTCCCCAAATTAGACAATTCATTTTTAAATTTTTTTTTAGTTGTTGATGGACCTTTATTTATTCATTTATTTATATGTGGTGCTGAGGATTGAACCCAGTGCCTCACACATGTGAGGCAAGTGCTCTACCACTGAGGCACAACCCAGCCCAACAATTCATTCTTTTTAAGCATATGTGAAACATTTAAAAAGGTAACCTCATATTAGACTATTAACCTGTAAAACAAATTTTAAAGAATTCAGTGCCATCCAGACTTTATTTTCTGACCATGATGTACCACAACTAGAATTCAGTTACAAAAGATGGTATTAAGAACAGCATTCCAGAGCTGGGGTTGTGGCTCAGTGGTAGAGTGCTTACCTGGAACATGTGAGGCACTGTGTTTGATCTTCAGCACCACATAAAAATTAATAAATAAAAGGCATTGTGTCCACGTACAACTAAAAATATTTTTTAAAAATACAGCATTCCAAAAGGTCTGGAGTAAAAATTGCATGGCTTCTTAAGACCTGGACAGTAAGTTCACAACTTGTTGGTCACTCCACCACAATCAATTGTTCAAAGCAAGTCACAGGCCTATCCAGTTTCAAGGTGATGAGAGGAGGGACAGACACCCCTTGTGGACCTCTGGGTGAGAGATGTAAAGTCATGGAAGAAGCCAACATATAAGGATAAGAAAAATTGTGGGAGTTTTTGAAAATATTCCACTATACCATTTTGAAGATGTTTTTAAAATGTCTTCTTCTTTGTGTACCTATATTGAGGCAATAATAATGAATGAGACTTTACATTGGTTATTTTGTGCCAGACTCAAGATACTATTTGAAGCCAAGCCCGGTGGCACAAGCCTGTAATCTCAGCACTTAGGGAGGCTGAGACAGGAGAATCGCGAGTTCAAAGCCAGCCTCAGCAATGGCGAGGCGCTAAGCAACTCAGTGAGACCCTGTCTCTACATAAAACACAAAATAGGGCTGGGGGTGTGGCTCAGTGGTGGAGTACCCCTGAGTTCAATCCCCAGTACCGAAAAAAAAATCTATTTGAAAGAAAAAGAAGAAAAATATTAAGATATTTTAAAAAACACATTTGTAAATTTAAGAATATAGTCATGTCAAAAACCAAATTCAATAATCTGTAAAGGTGCCATAAACATACACTGGAGAAAAGATAGAGTCTTCAACAAATGGCACTGGGAAAAGTGGAAATCTATAGTGGTAGAATGAAATTTAACCCCTGTGTCTCACTCCACACAAAATTCAACTGAAAGTGGATCAAGGACATAGGCATTAGACCAGAGACTCTGTGCCTACTAGAAGAAAATGTAGGCCCAATTCTCCATCATGTCAGCTTAGGAACTGAGTTCCTCAACAAGACTCCTAAAGCTGAAGAAATGGAATCAAAAATCAATAAATGGGATGATATCAATCAAGAAAATGAAAAGAGAGTCTACAAATTGGGAGAAAATATTTGCCACCTGCACCTCAGATAGGGCATTAATCTCCAGATTGTATCAAGTACTCAAAAACCCTAACACCAAAGAAACAAATAATCCAATCGATGAATGGCAAAGGAACTGAACAGGTACTTTACAGAAGAAGAAATGCAAATGGTCAACAAATATATGAAAAAGTGTTCAATATCTCTAGGAATTAGAGAAATGAAATTAAAACTACACTGAGATTCCATCTCACTCCAGTCTAAATGGCAATTATCAAGATTAAAATAAAAAATAAATGTTGCTGAGGATTAGGGGGAAAGGTTCACTCATATATTGCTGCTGGGACTGAAAACTAGTGCAACCACTCTGGACAGCAGTATGGCAATTCCTCAGAAAACTTGGAATAGAACCACCATTTAACCCAGTTATCCCACTCCTCTGTCTATGCCCAAACGACTTAAAATCAGCACACTACAGTGTGCAGCCACTTCAATGTTTATAGAAACTCAATTCACAATAGTGAAGCTATGGAACCAACATAAGTGCCCTTCAACAGATGAATAGATAAAGAAAATGTGGTATATATACACAATGGAATATTACTCAGCCATAAATGGAATGACTTTATGACTGTTGCTGGTAAATGGATGGATCTGGAGACTATCATGCTAGATGAAATAAGCAAATCACAAAAAAAACCAAAGTTTGAATGTTCTCAACAATATGAGGATGCTAACACAAAACAAGGGGGTGGGATAGAAGTTCAGTGGGTTAGACAAAGGGGAATGAAGGGAATGGAGGGGGGATGCGAATAGAAATGACAGTACAACAAATTTTACATACTTTTCTATGTTCATATATGAATACACCATCAGTGAAATTCCACATCATGTACAACCACAAGAATGGGATCCTAATTAGAATAAGTTGCATTCCATGTATGTATAATATGTCAAAATACACTCTACTGTCGTGGATATCTAAAAACAACAAATAAAAAGTTTTTAAAAATTCAATGATCTGTTGCATTACATGGCGACCATAGCTACTAATGTATAGTATTTTTCCAAATTGCTAAAATAAACTTTTCACATTGTCACAAGAAAATAATTGCTTGAGATGATGGATTATGGTAACTAGCTTGATGCAATCTTTCTATAATATGTACACATATCAAAAATTACATCATACTCCATAAGTATAGTTATTATCTGTCAGTTAAAATGAATAAATGAATATAAATGAAATATAATAACCTTAAAAAGAATCAAATGATAGAAATTAGAAAATGTATGAAATACGTAAAAACAGATATGCTGAAAATATCAAATACAAAATAAGAAAATCTTGTTAGAGCTAATGTGGCTTTTTTATGAAAAATAAAATTGAAAGGCAGAGGGTATAACAGTGTTTAGAGTACTTGATTAGCACTTGATAGTCTCTAGGTTTGATCCCTAATACCACTAAAAAGTAGAATGAATATGTTAGAATAATAAAATCTAATAATTTGTAGTAGTCAAATCCAAAATGTATTTCAAGGGTTGAACTGAAAAAATTCATTGATGGACAACATATGGGGTGTGACAAAACAGTAAAAAATGATAGTAATACATTTTGTCCTGAGGACTGAAAGGTCACAGCCTCAATAATTAAGACAGGAAATATTTTTGGAGTTGTTGACTTGGAGAGTAATATGGTTAGATACATATTCATTTCATATTGTTATCAGATGTTCGAATAACAATATCAAGCAGGCAGTTGTAAATACAGGTCAGATTTCAGAAATATTAGTGTGATCTTTCTAACATGGCCAATACTTTAAATAAATTCAGTAGAAAGATTAGTGACTGAAATGATAGATTGTTATAGTACTACTATAATGGATTATCCTAATCATAGTCTCTATTAATATAGTTTGGGATCACAGTGGATCCTCAAACTGAGAAAATATGTAGCCATTTTTCTCTTTGAACAGATTCCATGCATTCAACTTGGTGAATATATTTCAAAAATTCTTTTTCAAAATCTTTTCTTAAAATTTTATTAATTGAAAATTTATATTCTCATTTACAGAGTTATAACTTTTTGATGAAATGGCACTTCCCAAACTGATGCTATTTTTTAAAATCTGAACTCTCTACATACATTTTTGACTCAGTTAATAAATTCTTGAAAAATGGTTTGATGATCACATCTTTTTATTTAAATTCCATAGTTGTCTGCCTGCAAATAAATAATAAATGCAAAATATTTTAAAACACTTTCTCGGATTAAAAATATAACTCAGATGAGTATAAGGCCTAACTTTACTCAATGTTTTCTATTATTTATCCTTTTTAGTGTATGTTTTACTACAACTTGATTTACATTACAAATAATTATAAAATATATTCACTTCTTTAGTAAAAACATGACAGAATTTTAATATAAATTATAAAACATGATAAATTTTCACCTCAAATTTAAGTATTGCTTTCTAATATTTACTGTTTACCTTCTTTCTCTTTTTTTTTTAAATATTTTTTTAGCTGTAGATGGACATAACGTCTTTATTTTATTGCTTTGTATGTGGTGCTGAGGATCAAACCCAGGGCCTCACGCATGCGAGGCAAGCGCTCTACCGCTGAGCTACAATCCCAGCCCCCTTATTTCTCTTTTTGATTATTTTTCTCAAGAGAGCCAATGAAAATCTTCCCAGCCCATTACCACCCTCTTATATCTTCAAAACATTTGATGTTCAGATTTTTTTCCATTTGATCATCTGATGGAACAACTTAAAAATATTGTCTGACTTGATATTTAACCTTGAGAGTTCCTGTAGTACTAACAATCCTCACAAATCCCCCCACATTCTCTTGACCTTTACTTATAAATGTCCCAGATAAATTTCTAGACATCTTAATCCTCTGTTATTTTACATGCAAGTCTTTAATTATCTGAAGCTTCCTCTAACACTGCACTGAATTTTCCCCTCAGATTATGACCTTCCCCCATAATTACACTAGAGCTAGATAACAAAATTCTTATTTATTTCCTTAATTCTTTCATAAAGATAGTGGTAACTCTATCCATTCCATTATGCTTCCTTTAACCTCTGAGCAGTAGAATACTTTTGTGGCTCATTAGTAACATGAATAGATACTGACCTATGTGCTTGGAAAGATTCCATTCAATATTCTCTATGTGTCCAATTTTCCAAATCATGCTTACATTCTCTTTAATGAAAGTAAGAAGGTCTCTGTCTTCTATGAAAACCAAACATGATAGAGAAACATGTTGTTAGGCAGAAGATTATCAAAAACAAGAACAAGATAATCCAACTGATCATAATCATGAGAAGCAGTCGTTCTTTTGTATCAATATCTGCACTAAGTTTCATGATTATAGTTGTTCGGGGTAGAAGTTAGAGTCAATTATAGCAGGAAGAAGAAAAAAATTCCAAATTTCACTTGAACTTCACTCTAGACCTTCCCCTTCATACAGGCTTATAGGAGATATATATGGTTTCATGCCACATCTTACTTATCTCACTGGTCCCAGCTTTGTCCATTATCATGTCATGAGCATGAAGAAAAGCAGTAACTAGGGCAACCTATAAGGGGCACATGCAGAGTTTATCCATGGTAAAAAAAAAGCCTCTTTATATTTTAGGCTCCAAGTATGTTTCCCACTGACATTACTTCCATAATCACATAAATGTGGAACTATAGGGCATCTTTTTACTCATCTTGCCTATATTGTCATATTTTACTGACCAAGAGGTGATTTATTCCTTAAATTCTAGTTGTCTAATTACACCAACTTATTTTACTAATAATATACAAAATATTCAAGTATATTCTAACAAAACTTTCTAACTACATACACCATACATAATCACTGAACCATTATATTTTCCTTTTTCAGTAAAATAAATTTCTCTTTTACTCAGTACTATCTCTGAGACTAGGATTGGGAGTGTACATTATATCAATAACATTAATTAGTCACTTGTGTGTTTATTTAATTAGTAACCAATCTACATAATTATATTTTAATAGAGCCCCAATTTAGCCATCTTTCCATAACAATATGAAAAACTCGAGTGAACTCCTTCCTAAAATTAAAATCCAGTACATTTATAATAATAATTATGATAGAAGACACAGACTCTGATTCCTAGGCCTCTGGGAAAAGTATAATACTAGATATACTAAATAGTGGATGAAAAACACAATGAAAATAGGAACCATGAGAGGATACAAAAGGAGATACGTAAGAGCTCTTGAAAGAACCTGCAGGCCTGAGACTGGGAGTGATTTGTGTGTGAGGGGTAAGAAGGAAAGATGAGTTAAAGGTGATATCCAGATTTCTGTCTAGTACAATGAGATGCCCTGGGAATGGTGATCTCTTATTTCCTAAAAAAAATAATACCCAGCCCTGGGCTGGGGTTGTGTCTCAGAGGTGGAGTGCTTGCCTACAACATATGAGGCACTGGGTTTCATCCTCAGTACCACATAAAATGCAAGTAAATAAACAAAGTTTAAAAAATCCCCCAACCCAATTATGCCCACTATGCTCCCCAAACTCCAAGTTCTTATTTTCAGTCATGTAGTGTCTTTGTTAACTGATCAATTTAATGAGACCTCTGTTGGAGCTCCTGTCTAAGCCTACTTGAGAACAAAGTATACCCTGATTCATATGCAAGTTCATACATTTAACTATAACAATTTGCCTGGTCTTTAACCTTGTGTTTCTAAATATGTCTCTTGTATAAGACTTGTTCATTTTCTGGTCAACAATAATATGCCATAGGATCAAGTACTCAGGACCTTGATATCAATGATCAACCAAGGTATATGTGAAAGGGGAATGACAATAACAGAAAATTAGCAACATACCCACAACCTCCAACTTCAGGAAGCCTTGAATTCCAATGGACCTTTGTGTAATCACTGTATTAAAAGCACAAGACAAAAAAACAGGCATTCCCAGTAACTTATATCTTCTGTCATCAGTTATCAGTAAACAAGACAGGATCGTTAAGTCTTAAGCCTTACAAAAAACAAACCAATTTTACTTTCATGTTCACATCTTCAATCCAGTAGTTCATGGCAAAAAAAAAAATACTATATTAAACTACTTCTCATTACCCTCTAAATGCTTTGAATTTAATATCATAGCAAAAGACTGATCAATCAAGGATTCATATAGAATTATTGACAAAAGGAAAGATACTCTATTGTATAGCTTCTAAGGCAATCAGACCTGTGCTATGTGTGTACAGTAGCCACTAGTATGTGTGTGTGTACAGTAGCCACTACTGACATGTGGCTATTGTACACAACATTTTTGTAACATAAATTATGAAAAAAGAATGTAAAGTATATCATCAATATTTTTACATTGAATATTAATTTTATTTTTTTACTTTTCTTCATTATTTCTTTTTTCCATATTTAATTTATTTGTTCTATTTAGGCTTACATGATAACAGAGTGCAATTTGATTCATTGTACACAGATAGAGGATAACATTTCATTTCTCTGGTTATAAGTGATATAGAATCACAACATACATGCAGTCATACATAAAGTTAGGGCTATGATGACCATCATATTCCACCACCTTTACTGTCCTCATGCCCCTTCACCCCTTAAATGGTGATATTTTGGGTACATTTGGTTAGAAAAATACACTATGAAATAATTCACCTATTTCCTTTTACATTTTTAATGTTGCTTCTATGAAATTTAGAATTACACTTGAGATTCCCACTATGTATCTATTAGACATTGTTATTCCATTTTAGTTTAGAGCATATGTCAGATAATAGTATTGAAATATCATTTAACTATCTGATGTCTTCTTTGACATCATTTATTTTCAAACTAAACTATTACTTAAAGTATGGTTGGACTTGTATCAATATGTCCCAGGAGATTCCTCATTTTAAAAAGGAATACTTTTGAAATTAAATAAAATATGCTATTATATTTTTCTCATATATCAAAATATGATATAAGTAATTTTTATTAGCTCCACTTGGCATCCTTACTGATTGTCAACATATAAGAAAACAGGTTACTTAGGTTTTGGTGGGAAACACAGGAGAGATACTTCAGTTTTTCATTCAGCTTGTATTTTTCCTCCTTTTCAATTAACACAAACAATTTTTTTGGTATAGACACAGCACAACATGACTGCGTATGCTAAGGGATGCTGTGAATTCAGACTGTGAAATTTCCCTTGGAGATTAAATTACCTTTGTAATTCTCCAGCTGAAGCAGCATGAGTTTCTCCTCTGCTCTGCTCTTGCCCTGAGATCCACAGTGATGCAATTTCTTCTCAAAGAAAATGCATCTTAATGGCTTTGTGGTACACTCTGATTTATGATTAAGTCCAATATCAACAAAGATGGAGAATGATTTTCTTTAAGCCTGTTCTTCCATTTACTCAGCTGTCTTCATGAACTATAGACAGAAAGGGATTAGAATTGCTAGTGACCCCTTCCCTTGTTACTAGGCAGAGTGAACTGTCTTTAATAAATACTAGAGTTCTATTTCACAGTTGAGATTTTTCTTCAGTTTGTGAAAGTTGTTTATGGCTAAAGATAATCTACGAGACTCAGAAAATTAGAGATCTTAGCACTACCTATCCAATACTCTCCTGTAATTCATGATTTCCTCTGATGTGTCTCAGATTACTAGACAAAGCCTGGTTTTGAAATATACTGAGAAGCTTGGGGAAACTATGGAAAGTTTAATTAATTATAAAAATATGTGATTCACCTAGCTATTAGAATTTTTCATAAACCTAGAATTCCATAAATAAAAAAATTATACATTTTATTTATTAATTTGATTCCATCTAGCTTCAGTCATTTTGTAAGCTCTAACTCATCATGAGGTTAATATGAATTGACCCCCAATTTTAGTAGAGAGTAAATTCAAAATAGTAACAATATATTTTAGACTTACCAAAATTCTATATTAATATCAAGCATCTGCATACCTAAATAAACCCAAAATGTACACTTCAAAATCAGATTAGGTAGCACTAAATGCCCTGTGGAGTTATTCCAGGGAATTATTGTGCATGCAATTTTTGGATAATGCATATTAAATATTAAATATGAACACTTATAAGACTGAGAATTATATAGTATGCTGGGGTATTTTCCATAGCAAGCTATATACTGTGGGTATGCTTTCTCCATTTAATGATTTTTAAATTGAACTAAGGATATAAAAACTTATATCTGAATACATTTCATATTTATTGAGATATGAATTACTAATATACAACTCACATTTAATTTAGTATTTCTAGTTTTTTAGTATATTCACAAAGTCATGTAACCATTACTACAAGCAATTTTAGGAAATTTTCATCACTACAAAAAGTAATCCCACAACACTTAGCAATCACTGTCTCTCCCCGAACCCTCCAACTCTGAAAAATGAGTCATCTTCTATTTATTTTTATAAATTTCCTATTCACAGCATTCATATACATGGAATCATATAATATGTGTTGTTGTAAGCCACTATGTGGTAAATTTTTACATAAACAATAGAAAACTAATATACTGCATTTCGATACAAATTATATAATTCCTTTACAATTTATGCACAGAAAATACAGCTTGGCTGTTGACAATTAGAACATTGAATCTGTGGTACAATTTGTTGAATATTACCATCTTAATATTGAGCCTTCCATTCCATGAACATAGGTGTTTTTCTTTTTAATTAGGTCTTTAAATTCTTTTGTTAATTAATTAGTCTATTTATTTTGGTACCAGGGATAGAACCCAGAGGCACTTAACTACTGAGCCACATCTCTGGCACTTTATTTTTTTTATTTTGAAACAGGGTCTTGCTAAGTTGTTTAGGGCCTCAATAAGTTTCATGGGCTGGCTTTGAGCTTGTGATCCTTGTGCCTTAACCTCCTGAGCATCTGGGATTACAGGCATGTACCACCATCTGGCTCTTTGAATTTTTTAAATTATGCTTAATGGTTTTCTATAAGCAGGACTTATACTCCTTTAGATATGTTTATTCACAAGTATTTTACTATTTTGGTGATATTATAAATGGATTTTTCCTTATTTCATTTAAAATTGTTCCTTGCAAGTGTGTAGGTTTTATTGTTTATGTTTTATGTTTATTAGTATAATAGGATTACAGTGTATTTCTTATGATCTTCTATCTTTTTCTTAAGATCATGTCATGGGCAAATATAATTTCATTTCTTCCAGCATTATTCAATGCCTTTTATTTCTTTTTTCTTTTTTGTAGATGGACACAGTACCTTCATTTTATTTATTTATTTTTATGTGATGCTCAGGTTCGACCCCAGTGCCTCACACATGCTAGGTAAGTGCTCTTACCACTGAGCTACAACCTCAGCCCTTGTATTTATTTTTCTTAAGCAATTATCCTAGCTAGATACTCCAGTACAATGTTGATTAGGAGTGTTGAGAGCAGACATCCTTATCTTCTTCATCATCTTGGGGGGGGAAACTTTCATTATCAACATTAATTCTGACATTAACAATGGGTATTTTATACATGCCCTTTATTAGGCTGAGAAGGTTACTTTTTAGTCCTAGTTCCTTAGTGGGTGAATTTGTCAAATATTTTTTATGTATATTAAAATAATCAATAGGGTTTTTATTCTTTATGTTAGAACTATGGTATAATACACTGATGGATTTTTGGATGTAAAACTAACTTTGAATTCTAGGATAAATCTCATTTGATAATGGTTTATGATTTATTTTTATACATCTTGCTGGATTCAAGTTGTTGGTATTTTCTTTAGGACTTGTGGGTCTATATTCATGAGGTATACTAGTGTACAGTTTTCATTTATTTCTTATGTTTTTACTATCCAGGCTAATACTAGCTTCAAAGAATGTGGTAAAATATGCTCTCTCCTTTTCTAATTTTTGAAAGTTTGTGAAGGATTAATATTCATTCCTATTTAACAATTTAAAAGATTTCATCAGGAAAACCATGTGGTTCTGTGCTTTCATCTGTGGGAAGTATTTAAATTATTAATCCAAACTCTTTATTTGTTATAAGTCTGTTCTAATTATATATTTAGTCTTATGTAAGCTTTGTATCTATTTAGAATTTTTTTCATTCCCTTTAGGTTAGATAATTTGTTTTCATATCATTGTTCCTAATATTCTCTTATAATCTTTTTTATTTTTGTAGTCAGAAGTGATGTTCCCTTTTATTTGTAATTTTATTAATTTGGTTCCCCTCTTTTTCATTTCTTAGAAAGCATATCTAAAATTTTGTAAACTTTGTTAATCTTTACCAAGTGGTGGTTTTGCTGATGTTCTATATTATTTCTATCTTCCATTTTATTTTTATGTTTTCTAATCTGATTTATTTCCTTCCTCCCTCTTTTCCTTCCATATCTACTAGAAAATTCACATACACAAAGACACATATGCACACATATATGTAACTATGCTAGATATTATGAGTATAATTTTATATGTCAATGCCAAACAAGTCAGAAAAATCTTGTGGCATAAACAGTAATCAAGTTATTCTTGTTATGGATTCTGTGTGTCAGTAAGCAACTGGAAAATTCATGATTGGGGTCCTTCCTCCACTTGCAAACTGATGTTAGCCAAACCTGCAGAAAATTAGAAACTTGACTGGGCTGGTTGTCCATGATGACTGGTTGTTGACTGTGATCTCTGTAAAGTCACATGAAAATTGTAAGTAAAATTTCAAGATAGTTTAATATTTGATATAAAAATTCCAGAGCTAAGAAATATCTGATTAATGAAATCTGTAGTGTGACCATGTAAGATGATGACTGTAGAAGCACAAATCAAATAACAGAAATTCCATTTTACAACTCTACTCACCCACATGAACACAGTAGACACTAAGGATGATGGTGGGAATTGGAGTAGATAGGAAGAGTGTGAGATTGATAGTAAAATCTTCAATGAATGTGAGGGACTGAGGATCATGGAACAATCTTCATGACTACCCAAAGCAAGGATTATGGCATAGAAACTACATTTGGGCATTAGAGGATCAAATGAAAAACTGAATCAGTGGTTATAAAGCAAATTATATAAATATCTCAATGTGTAGCAATAAAAAAATGACAAAGATAAAATAAATTGATAAAAAAGGAAACGCAGGAGTGCTTAGAATAACAGAATGAGTTTGTTCTAATGGATATTGATGGAAATTTATACTCAAAAATTAAAGAATGCCCAGATATAATTATATAAAACTCTGTCAAGTGTGATAGGAAAGAGGGTTTAGAAAACAATACTGTGAATTAAAAATAGGAATCAAAATTAAAACAACAGATATTTGAAAAAGCCATTATTATCTTAAACATTAAATGCCAAGATATTTGTAAAGTTGGATGAAATGTACATTTTTGGAAATTATGACTTTTCCAACACTGGATCAAAGTAAAATAAAAAATATGAATTAAATTAAACTTGCTCTTATAAAAAATAAAATGCTGAATATACTTATTAATATAATAATATAGCCCTAAACTATAAACTAAATTCAGTCTCATGAACATGCATGTATGTACATACCTTTTCTAGATTAGATTTATGCATATAATAGTACAATGTTGATTTTAACATTAGAAAAAGCACTGATGTAAGTTTTATCATCATGTATAACTAAAAAGAATAAATTTTAAACAATGAGTTAGAAAAGTTTTTTCTTAAATTAATAAGGTCTATCCATTAAAAAATACAGTAGATATCATTCTCAATTAGGGTGATCATATGGAACTGGTTTGCAAAGAAAAATTTATTAATTCTTATTGTCACAATATTATTATTAGTGGCACTATGTTGGGAGAATAGTGGCACCAGAAATACCCACCTCCTAATTCCCAGAACAAGCAAAGATGTTAGGTTACATGACAAAGAAAAATTAAGGTTGCACATGAGATTAAGATGATTATCAGCTGACCTTCAAATTAGAAAGATCGTCCTGGATTATCCAGGTAAACCAATATAATCCCAAGAGTCCTTAAAATTAGAAGAGGAAGGCAGCAAAAGAGAATCAGTAGGGACTGTAAATACTCAAGAATAGTCACAGAGAGCTTCAATGTTGAAGTCCTTGAAGATGGAGGATGGAAGCCACAGTTCAAGATGGTCTCTAGCATCTGAAAAAGGTAAAGAAACTTGTTCTCCCCAAGAGCCTTTAAAAGGAATATAGTACTGCTGACACCTTAATTTTAGTCCAGGAAGACCAACTTCAGACTTCTAATTCCTACAATTGCAAGATAATGAATACTTTTGTGTTGTTTGAAGTCACTATGTTTGTAGGAACATGTTACAGAAATAATAAAAAATGAATATATATAAACTTTCACAAAAGGTACTGATTTGGGTGATAAATTATATGGTGACCCATTAATGACATAACTAGCTATATTCCTTAAAAATAAGAAATGAAGTCATGGTGCTTACTCTCACTACTTCTGTAAAAGATTCCACTGGAAGTAGCCACTGGAGTAAGAGTTAGAAAATAAAGCATATAGATTAGAAAGGTATAAAATCCCTACTCCTAATTTCAGACATGACTACTGATCAAAACCATGTGACAATCCAGAAATTGTTGATTTGAGATATTAGCAATATATAATATAAACAAATGTACATGTGAGTTTCTTAATTTTTCTTTATAACTTTTTATATGGTTGTAATAGTTCATGATAAAAATTATACAGTTACTTGTTGAAGTTCGTATATCACCCATATTTCTAATAGGAGAATATAGACACCAAGAGGTGAACAGTAAATTGAAAAATCTACAACATTTTTTAAAAAATGAAAATTATTTTTTAAAATATTTTATCTACAAAAGGGTAAAATATTAACTATCACCAAGTATTATCAGTCCAGAGGAGCAAGGCTAGCTTATAAAATATTTTCTTCTTTATCCCAAAAGAGAAAGAACATGTACCTACAATGGCATATAAACCCAGAATTTTTACATTATGTAAGTAATGACTTTCATGAATGAGAAAACAAAGTTTTGGAAGAAACTTTTTTAAAGATATAATTTCGCTCAAATTAATTCTTGTTGTGACTGATTCCCTATTCGTGCATGACAAGTAAAATGTTAGTCTTTTGTGAAATTATAATTTTAGAATAAAAATATGGATTTATTTCCAAAGTATAGTTTTAATCAAATTTCTTCAAGTTTGACAAGGAATGAGTCATTTGTAAGCAGTCCTTTTAAAATTGCTGTCGTGACAAAAAAGTATCTGTGCAGGTCTCCTTGCCTTCTAGCAATAAAAATCCACCCATTATCACAGAAGTATTCATCCTGCTTTACCTTATACACTTCCCAGATCAGAAGTTTGAGGATAAGTGCAAACAAGATAATATATGAAGGATGTGATGGTCATAGCTAAAATGAAAATCAAACTGAAGTCAATTTGGGGTCAAACCCTTCCAGTAACTGACACTTGAAATCCTGTTTTGTCTCACATTCATCTAAAATTGTAGGCATGATTCCTTTTTACATGTTTGTAGTTGTCAAGATTCCTTTCTTTAAGTAGTTCTAAAATAAATTTTAGCCACAGAATCCTATACTGCAAAGGTCAGCAAACTTCTTCTGTAAAGACCAGCCATTAAATATTTTCAGGTTTGCTGGTCCTGTGATCTCTGTTGGAACCAGCTCTTCCATAGTAGCAGGGAAGCAGCTATAGACAATATTAACTAGTGGAAATGGGTGTATCCCAATAAAATCTTATTTTAAAAATCTGGTGATAGGCAACATTTGACCTTGTTCTATTCAAATGAAAATTTACATTAATCCCAATATGTTGTAATAGTTATGAATTAAAGTTAAAAATCTCAGGTAAATAAGAAATACCTGTTATTGTCTTCCATATCTTCCAAGTCAAAACTTCTGTAACACCAGTTATTAGCAAATGTTATCTGAGTTATTTTTAGCTTATCCTTTCCCTGCCTTGGGATCTTATATAGCAGCAAGACAAGAAGTTAGTTCCGTGGTTCATATGTAACCTGTTTGCTTTTGTTTCTCCAAAACTCTATTAATTCAGTTTTCATGAACCTATCAATCCTTACTTCCCATTTGCTTGCTACCATGTTTGAATCATAGACATTAGTGGAAATACTAGGAACCAACATAAGAGTACCATACCATCATTATTCATTATAACTTGCCATATACATAGGGTGCTTCTAGAGTTCTAAACCAAGATTTGAGTCCAGCAGGATAGAGTTTCTGGCCTCTAAGAATATTTCCTTTCAGCTCTGTTATTTTCAATATTCTCTACAATATCCTTTCTTTTCCCCAGCAAAAATTCTGCATATAGTTCAGGAATTCAGGTAAGAAAAATCCAGGGGCTTTAAAATCCAGAGGCTGTTTCTGCTTAAATTCCTGATAAAACCTGCTTGAAAAATAAATGCAATATATATTAGTGACAGAACAATGTGATAATTTGATAAATTATATTGCACAATATGGGCATGGATTTCTGAGAGTTTGAATTATCCAGCTATTAATTAAATGTCATACAGAATATATTAGAGAAAAAACAATCTAATTAACTGAAAGTAAGTAGAATAAAATAATCAAAAGACCAGAAAGGAAATAAGAATAAAATATATAATAGTGTCCAGAGCACTGATATCTCAGCCAGTCCTGCCCATACCGAGGTTCCTAGATATATTCATTACCAATTGGTACATATAGAATTACCACCAACTCAGTGGTTTAAAATCACAGCCATTTGTTAGTTTATAGCTCCCAGAAGTCCAAATGCAGTATAGCTGTGTTTTCTGCTCAATTTTTACAGGACTGAAATATAGGCACTGGTATGGCTGTGTTCTTTTCTTGATGCTTTGGGAGAGAATTCACTTTTTTATTTTTATTATTTATTTATTTATTTATTTATTTAAATGCATTTCAAGTCAAAGTACATATATAGATCTCAATTTTTCCATCTCTCTGGTTGCAAACCAGATGGAGTCACACCATTTGTGCCTTCATACATGCACCTAGGGTGGTGGTGACCATCTCATTAAACCATCTTTGCTGCACCCATTCCTCCTTCTTTTCCCCCACATTTAAGCTCATTTGTCTCATTGGAAAAATGAGCAACTGCAGGTCTTAAGTGCCTATTATGTTTCTTTTTGCCAGCCAAAGGCAACTCAACATCTAGCAGGTGATTGCCATCCCTTGCCATAGGTGGACACCATAGGCAGTTCACAACGATGCTGTTTTTTATTTTTATCCTGAGACAGCAAGACTCTTATTTGTGTCTCTTTCTCACTTTGCTATCTAGCAAATAAATGTAAAAGGCTCAAGTGATTAGTCCAAACCTACTTATACATTTTCCCTTTCTGAAAATTAACCACACCATATAGAATGAACTAAATTATTAGGAGTGGCATCCCATTATATTCACAGTGCCAAGGATTATATGAGACAAAAATATTTGAGAATTCTGCCTACACTCTAGGACATATACCAGGAACCCTAGAGTTCCTCAGATCCAAGTTTGAAAAATATGGCCTTTAATATAGATCCTTTTTGTCAAGAATTCTAATTTGTCAGGAGTAATAAATATTACTTCTCCCTTATGCCTATTTTGCACACCTTCGACTTATCATTATTTTTAATAATCCTCAAGAAGAATAGCAAGTTAGAAACACATTCTCTCAGGATTCCTGAAACTTTATTTTTTCTAGTCCACTAAAGAATAGTGGCTTCTCTTTTTTATCCATTTTCCAGACCTTACTAGAGTGGCTCAGGGAAAGAAGAATCTAGAATCATGGAGGCCTGCTTTTCCAGGTGATGAAGAGATGAATGAAGAGGTACAGCCATGTTACTCAGTGTCAAAAGACATTCCAGTAAACTCAACAAAAATAGATTGCTAATAAAGTTTAGAATCTTTCATATGCCAGGTATACATCAGACACTTACTGTATACTATCTGTAAAATTTGAAGTATTATTTTATTATTATTATTATTATTATTATTATTATTATTACACAGGAGTATATCCAAGACCCAGTAAGCCAAGGTTGTTCAAGTTTAATTGGTTAATAAATGAAAGAATGGTAAAAGGAATGAAAATCTGCCTGTCTTTAAAATCCAGTGTATTGTAACTGATTACTTACATTATATCCAATCAAATAAGACATCTGACAAATTTACATTAAATGATATAAATTTCTACTATCAAAAATTTTAAACTGCATAATGGTTAAGGATATCTTGAATCATAACATGCACTCCATTTGTGTAATTGTATTCTTAATTAGTACAAGTTTGAATATAAATCCTTAAAAACAATAAACCCTTATGAATAGCAATTATACTTCAAAGGCCCTTGCGTCTTCTGCCTGGACTAATGACCACTTCAGTCATGTGTCTTTACTAGAAGGGCAGACTCTCTAAGGTTTCCCTAATACTTGCTTTATTGGAAATTCCTGAAGCTCAATTAGTTTTGCAAAAAAGAAAAAAAAGAGGAAGTTTTATCATGGTAAATATTCATACTAGCTTGTACAAAAATTATCTGGGGAAAAATCAGGATTGATTTCAACCCTCAAAAGTCTGTATTGTGGCCCAGAGAGATAAATGCATGTCTACTTCATTCAATTAGATTACATTTACAGATTGAAATACACTGTGTATCTGCAACAAGCCTACATTATATAAATTTGATATTCAGCCCATGAACTGTTATTGAATTTTCTTGCTTATATTATTAATACACACACAAACACTATGTTACTTTTGCTGCTATAATTCTGGAAGCATCAAGTTATTTGCATATCATGATTATTTTGATTATTTAATGACTTGCTTTTTGATGCATTTTTAATGCAACAGGAAACTTTTGATAGCAATTTAAATTATGGAAATTACTTCTAAAACTGTGTTTTAGTCAGATTGTTGTTTTTTTCATAAAACTACTTCATTTTTATGATATTTGAACTAAGGTTATGTTTAGAATTGTCACTGGCTCTTTTAGAGCATATATTTGATTGAGACCACCAATTTAATCTTATAACTTTGAGGAATATTTAAAGTTCTGTTAATTTATGTAGGAGGGCAACTGCAAAATAATTCAAACTAAATTTTAAGGATTGGAGAGATTGTTAGGATCAGAAAAATCCTTGACTTAAAACAATTATTTGCTGTTCAATTAAACCTATTGACAGAAACCCTATAGAATGAGCTGAGAACGTTAGCAATTATATAAATTTAATTGTGAGATAAAATGTTAATCTATACAAAAATAAATCATCCTACAGACCTCAATAAATCATGAAAGTGCTTTAGTTTCCATTTGATAATTATAAATGTTTTTACTGCATTTAAGTTTCAAAGTGATTTTGTTAATTTTTATTTAATTTTGCTTTGTATGTATGGCAAATCTTCAATATCTCCTTTGTTCTGGTTAATTCAGCATGACATCCTGCCTAAGGAACCCAACAACTCCATAGGGAAGAGCGTGCATCAAATTTCTAATGAGAGCAATTTACATAAAGGAAGAACAATCACATTCAGCATTTTCTTCCTATGGAAATGACTTGGGAATTCCTTGGAAAGATCTAGTGACTTTTAAAACTTTTAATGTATTACTATCCAATTGTGCAAAGAAATAAAAATGTAAAACGAGTTCCTGGTTATTCTCCAGCCTCAGACTCAATAAAAATTCTATGCTTAAGGACATTAGACAGTAGGAAAAAGGCCAGGAACACAACCTTCCTTAGCATCTTCAGTAGTAGTACTGCATTGTTCATACCTTTATCTTTTTAAAAAAATATTTTTTAGTTGTTGATGAAGCTTTATTTTATTTATTCATATACGGTGCTGAGAATCGAACCCAGTGCCTCACACATGCTAGGCAAGTGCTCTACTACTGAGCTGTAGCCCCCATACCTTTATCTTGATTCCAGCTTACAGAACTCTAAGATAAAAAATTTCTGTTGGTCTAAGCCACCTGGTTTGTACTACTTTATTACAGCAGCCCTAGCGAACTAGTACACTATGCAGAGGCGAACATGGTCACAGCTCTTCCTACTATCCTCTCTTCAAATGAGTTATGGCTCCGTTCAATTGCCATTTAAAATATCTTCAGAAAGGATTGGTTGAGGGGTAGCACAGCGATACAGTACTTGCCTAGTATGCTAGAGACCCTGGGTTTCATCTCTAGCACTGCAAAAACAAAAAAACTTCAAAAAGATGATATTATCAATCAGCATCATAAATAAGTTATTGTTTACATCAAGAAGTCTGAAAACAGAAAAAAATGGGGCACACATTTGACAGTAGCAAAAAATACTCATAGTTAGTGGAATGAATAGTAATTTCATATTTTCTTGTAAAACAACAAATAAGTGTTTGATGGGACCTAGGAAAGGGAGACACCCACATATAAATGAAACAGATTATATTTTGATACTGAGAGACATGCCAAGCGATTGACTATCACACACCCAACAAAAAGAAGGGATGAGATCAAAACTTGTAGGTAGTATGTCAGTCACTTGAAAGAAAATCCCAGAAACAAAAATGGATCAGTTTTAAGAAAGGCTACATCACCAATAAGGTTGATGATAGAGTTGAAGGCTCTGAGTCGTAACCTGATTTAGATGAGTTTGAATCTGAATGGAAAAATACTTGTTAAAATTTAATTACTCAATATATTAAACTTATATTTTCATTATATAATGATGCACAAGAGTGTATATTATTTTTAAAAATCAAGTTAAAGAAATCTAATATAAGTTTTTTTGTAAAATAAAAACACTAATAAGAAAAAAATCACAGGCATATAATTGGTCATGAAATTTAGAATTTCTATAACTGCTAGTAACCTTTAAATATCTCTTTTGTATGTATTTATGCAATATATAGAAAAATAAGTTAATGTTATACTTTGAAAGATACCACAAATATGTGATAGCTGAGTTTCACTTCAAGAATATCTTACATTTTATTAAATCTGTTTTGACATGGATTACTGTCTTGACTAAGTCTTTAATCACAGAATGACAATCTGCATTGTATATTATCTTCATCAAAAATAATTATGACAGAGTATAACTTTTTTATTTATTCTATTTCATTAATTTGCTAATTTCTCTGTGCTATGCACAATCCCTATTAATTATTTTTTCTGACTTGAGTTCTTCACACCCAATTATTCTGACAAAATTCTCATATGAACATAACTGCTTCAGGATCACAGCCCACTCTCCCCACTTAGTTTCAACAATAATTAATATTAATATTATTCAGCCATAAAAAGAAACAAATTGGATCATTTGCAGCAGCATAGCTAGAACTGGAGTTCATTATGTTTAGAGAAATAAGTTAGATACAGAAAGACAAGTATTCCATGATCTCATTCACATTAAGAATATAAAAAAGATGATTCCATAGAAGTTGAAAGTAGAATGGTGTTGCCAACGGCTGAGGAGAGTAGGGAAGAAAGAGAGATGGGGAGAAGGTTATCAATAGGTAAAACGTTATAATGAGATAATAGTAAGAAGTTCTGGTGTGCTATTACATAGTAGGGTGACTATGAATAACAATTATGCACTATACATATCAAAAAGCTACAAGAATTGATTTTGAAACTTGTCACTATAAAGAAATGATAAACGTTTTGAGGACATAAGTATGTTTAACCTAATTTAAACTTTACATAATGTATACAGGTATCAAATATTACACAGTACCCTATTAAATTTTATGTATTTAGGTATCAGTTTAAATAAATATGAATAAAATGAAATGGGGCATGTAAACAAACTTCCTCTGTGGCCAAATTGGCCGTTGGTATTTACTTTTTATTCTTGTGCTTGTACATGATTGGGGTTATACTGGCTGTGTATTCATATATGAACATAGGAAAACTATGTCAAAACTATTTACTTTTAATGGATTATATGAGATATTCTGTTTTAAAAGACTTTAAGAATTAATTCCTTGCTACTGTTTCTGAACATACCAGGTATTTTCTCACCTCTGGATTATTTACTTGTCTATTTACTACCATACAGGTTGGTTATTCTGACTGATACTCCCATAGTTCACTTTTTCACCTCTTTCAAATCTTCCTTAAATGTAACATTCTCAGCAATGCCTATGCAGACAATCCCATTTAATTTGGGAACTTCCCCTTCTCTGTATTCCAGATATCCCTAACCATAGTATATCTTGTCTAAAATATAAACCCAGGGAAACAGTGGCTTTTAAAATCCAGATTGTTTACTAAAATATCATTGGACAAAAATTATTGACTTTTTCCTCTATAAATATTTGTTAAAATGATTTCTACAGTGAAATTGTGGGCCATAAATATCTATGATTATGTAATCTATATCATACATAATAGTCCCTTATGGTCAACAATGGTTATCATTTGTAATTGTATGAAATGTATAATTTAGTTAACATTTTCTTATTCCACATAAATAGAAAATTAACTCTATGACATTTCTTAGGATATCCTCCCTGCTTAATAATATTAATTATACATCCATCTCTATCAAGCAATTAGTTTCCACACAATTTCCTTTAGAGATCTAAATTATTATTAAGAAAACAATTCATCAATCTGGAGAATGTGGTCAAATGTTATTATTTGTATTAATAATTTTTCCTTTGATTCCCATGATCATAATCTGTTCATAATACTATAATAACTCCCTTTGGTATCTAATATATGATGTAAATGCACAGGTCTGGCTTTATCCCCAGTAAGGGTAACCTGAAATTTCTCCAACTGCTGAAATCCAGAAATACTAGACAGAATATAACAACATTATAAACATTTATAAGTGATTTATAAGAAAGAAATGGAAATCTCCTATGTAAAATGAATAAGTATTACTCATTAAAAAGGAATGAAATTCTGACATATGCTTCAATATAGATGAACTTTGTGGCTATTATGCTAAATGAAATAAGCCTGTCACAAAAGGCAAGTACTGCATGATTCCAATTACATATGAGGTGTTTAGGGTAATCAAAATAGTAGACAGAAACTAGAATGGTGATTTCCAGGGACTGAAGGGAGAGAGGGGGAAGTATGAGGATTTATTGAATATATAGAATTTCAGTTTTAACAGAGTAAAGGGATTCTTTAGATGTATAGTAGTTATAATTATACTTCGAGTATATTTAATACCACATAAATGTACACTAAATTTAAGATGGTAAATTTTATGTTGCTTATTTAAACATAACTTTAAAAATTAGAAAAAGTACCCTAAAATGACAGTAGACTAAAGATCAGAACATAAATGCAATCTCTGTCAAAATTTCTATAGCATTTTTCAGAGGAAAAAAAATCCTAAAATTCACATGAACCACAAAATACAGACCCCAAGTAGCCAAAGTATTTTTTTTAGATTCAACATGCCCTTATTACCTAGAATCAATTCTACAAATGCATTCATGATTTTACATAGGAAATATTTCATAAATTAATTCTCTCTATTCTTTTTTTAGGGTCTTTATTTTTATTAATTTTTTTGGACTTGAACTATATTTTATTTTTTTATTTATGTAATCTAAGTATACATGGCAGCAGAATGCATTTTATTCACAAATGGAGCACAACTTTTCATTTCTCTGGTTTTACAAAATATAGAGTTACACCATATGTGCAGTCATACATGTACCTAGGGCATTGATGTCCATCTCATTCCACCATCTTTCCTGCCCCTATGTCCCCTCCCCTCCTTTTCCTCCCCTTTAAACAAAGTCTCTCCATCCTTCCTATGACCCCACCCCCATTATGGATGAGCATCCATTTATCAAATAGAACATTCGTCCTTTGGTTTTTTGAGATTGGCTTACTTCCTTTAGCATGATGTTATCCAAATCCATCCATTTACCTGCAAATGCCATAATTTTATTCTCTTTTAATGCTGAGTAATATTCCATTGTGTATATATACCACAGTTTTTTTTATCCATTCCTCTATTGAAGGGATCTCGATTGGTTCCACAATTTAGCTACTGTGAATTGAGCTGCTATAAACATTGAAATGGCTGCATGACTGTAGTATGCTGATTTTAAGTCCTTTGGGTATAGACCGAGGAGTGGGATAGCTGGGTCAAATGGTGGTTCCATTCCAAGTTTTCTAAGGAATCTTCGTACTGCTTTCCAGAGTGGTTGCACCAATTTGCGGTCCCACCAGCAACATACATGTGTGTCTTTTCTCCCACATCCTTGCCAACACTTCTTGTTTGTATTCTTGATAACTATCATTTTGACTGGTGTGAGATAAAATCTTAGAGTAGTTTTGACTTGCATTTCTCTAATTGCTAGAGATGTTGAACATTTTTTCATATATTTCTGGATCAATTGTATATTTTTGGAGAAGTTTCAGTTCAGTTCCTTAGCCCATTTATTGACTGGGTTGTTTGATTTTTGGTGTTAAGGTTCTTGAGTTCTTTATATATCTTGGATATCAGCGCTCTATCTGATGTGTGGGTGGCAAAAATTTGCTCCCAGAATGTATGCTCTCTGTTCACCTCATTGATTGTTTCTTTTGCTGAGAAGAAGCTATTTAGTTTGAAACCTTCCCATTTATTGATTCTTACTTTTATTTCTTGCACTTTGAGAGTCTTATTTAGGAAGTCGAGGCCTAATCCAACGTAATGAAGATTTGGGCCCACTTTCTCCTCAATTAGATGCAGAGTCTCTGGTCTAATTCCTAGGTCTTTGATCGACTTTGTGTTGAGTTTTGTGCATAGTGAGAAATAGGGTTTAGGTTCATTTTGCTGCATATGAATTTTTCCCAGCACCATTTGTCGAAGAGGCTATCTTTTCTCCAATGTGTGTGTTTGGCACCTTTGTGTATCATGAGATAGCTGTATTTATGTGGGTTAGTCTCTGTGTCTTCTATTCTATACCATTGGTCTACATGTCTATTTTGGCACTAGTACCATGCTGTTTTGTTACTATAGCTTTGTAGTATAGTTTAAGGTCTGGTATTGTGTTGCCTCCTGCTTCTCTCTTCTTGCTGGGAATTGCTTTGGCTATTCTGGGTCTTTGATTTTTCCAAATGAATTTCATGATTGCGTTTTCTATTTCTATAAGGAATAATGTTGGGATTTTAATTGGGATCACATTGAATCTGTATAGCACTTTGGGTAGTATGACCATTTTGACAATATTGATTCTGCCTATTCAAAAGCATGGGAGATTTTCCCATCTTCTAAGGTCTTCTTCAATTTGTTTTATTTAGTGTCCTGTGGTTTTCATTGTAAAGGTGTTTTACCTCTCTTGTTAAATTGATTCCCAAATATTTTATTTTTTTGAGGCTATTGTGAATGGGATAGTTTTCCTGATTTCACTTTCAGAGGATTCATCACTGATGTATAGAAATGCATTTGATTTATGGGTATTGATTTTATAGCCTGCTACTTTGCTGAATTCATTTATTAATTGTAGAAGTTTTCTGATGGAATGTTTCCTCTAATTAAAGAATCATGTCATCAGCAAATAATGATAGTTTAAGTTCTTCTTTTCCTATTTGTATTCCTTTAAATTCTTTTGTCTAATTACTCCGGCTAGAGTTTCAAGAACTATGTTAAATATAAGTGATGAAAGAGGACATCCCTGGCTTGTTCCCATTTTTAGAGGGAATGTTTCCAATTATTCTTCACTGAGGATGATATTGGCCTTTCATGTTGCATAGATAGCTTTTACAATGTTGAGGTATGTTCCTACTGTCCCTAGTTTTTCTAGTGTTTTGAATATGAAGAGGTGCTGTATTTTTTCAAATGTTTTCTCAGCAGCTATAGAGATAATCATATGATTCTTGTCTTTAAATCTATTGATGTGATCAATTACATTGGTCGATATCTGTATGTTGAACCAACCTTGCATACCTGGGATGAAATCCCCTTGATTGTGGTGCATTAGTTTTTAATATGTTTTTATATGCAATTTGCCAGAATTTTATTGAGAATTTTTGCATCTATGTTCATCAGGGATATTGGTCTGAAGTTTTCTTTCTTTGATATGTCTTTGTCTGGTTTTAGAATCAGGGTGATAGTAGCCTCATAGAATGAGTGTGGAAGAGTTCTCCCATTTTTTATTTCATGCACTAATTTGAGGTATTAGTATTAATTCTTCTTTGAAGGTTTTGTAGAACTTGGCTGAGAATCCATCTGGTCCCAGACTCATCTTGGTTGGTAAGCTTTTGATGGCTTCTTCTATTTCCTTGCTTGAAATTGATTGATTTAAGTTGTGTATAACCTCTTGGTTCAGTTTGGGTAGATTATATTGCTTCTAGAAATTTATCAGTGTCTTCAAGATTTTCTATTTTACTGGAGTATAGATTTTCAAAACAGTTTCTAATTATCTTCTGTATTTCGATAGTGTCTGTCATGATATTTCCTTTTTCATCTTGAATTTTAGTAATTTGAGTTTTCTCTCTCCTTCTTCTCATTAGGGTGGCTATTTTATTTTACTTTCTCAAAGAACCAGTTTTTTGTTTTGTCAATTTTTTGAATTGTTTTTCTTGTTTTAATTTCATTGATTTCAGCCCTGATTTTAATTATTTCCTGTCTTCTACTTCATTTGGTGTTGAGTTGTTCTTTTTCTAGAGCTTTGAGATGTAATGTCAGGTCATTTATTTGTTGACTTTTCTTCTTTTGATGATGAGCTTAATGCAATGAACTTTCCTCTTAACACAGCCTTCATAGTGTCCCCGAGATTTTGACATGTTGTTTCAGAGTTCTCATTTACCTCTAAGAATTTTTTACCTCCTCCCTGATATCTTCTTTTATCCATACATCATTCAATAGTATATTATTGAGTCTACAGATGTTGGAGTACCTTCTATTTTTTAATCTGTCATTAATTTCTAATTTCACTCCATTATGGTCAGATAAGAATAGAATCTCTAAATTTTTTTGTATTTGCTAAGAGTTGCTTTGTGGCATATCATATGGTCTATTTTAGGGAAGGATCTGTGTCCTGCTTAGAAGAAAGTATATTCACTTATTTATGGATAAAATATTCTGTATACGTCTCTTAATTCTAAATTATTGATTATTCAAAGTAATTTTGAGAAAGAGGAATAAAACTGTAGGCACCATGCTACCTAACTTAAAATCATACTACAAAATTATAGCAATCAAAACAATAACAAAATGAAATCAAATCAATATTCAGAAATGGTATCTATATCACCAAGTTTAATGAAGCATTATTTACAATAGCCAAAGTAAAGAAAGAGCCCAACAGGGGCTGGGGTTGTGGCTCAGTGGTAGAGTGCTTGCCTAGCATGCGTGAGGCACTGGGTTCGATCCTCAGCACCATATATAAAATAATAAATGAATAAAATAAAGATCCATTAATGACTAAAAAAATATTTAAAAAAAAAAAAGAAAGAGCCCAACATCTGTCAACAAATGAATGATGCAAGAGATAATGGAATATTATTCATTTACAAAAAAGCAAGGAATTTTGCCATTTGCAACAACATGGAGAAAGACAGAAAAATACTGTATAAACTCACCTATATGTAGCATCTTAAAATGTTGAATTCATAGAAGCAGAGACTAGAATGGTGGTTGCCATGATCTACAGACTTAGGGAAATGGGGAGATGTTGGCCACAGGGTACAATTTTCAGTTGAAAGAGGGTAAGTTCTGTGCATCTAATGAAGAATATTATTACTATAGTTGATTTTACTTTATTGTTTACTTGAAATTTGATGAAAGCAGATTTTAAACATCTTCACCCAAACCCTCAATAGTAAATATGAGTGGTGATGAATGTGTTAATTAACTAGATTGTTGTCATCATTATACAATGTACACATATCAAATTATCACATTGTATACTTTAAATATATACAAATTTTACTTGCCAATATACCGCAATAAAGCTGAAGTAAAAGAAAAACACAGGAAATTAGTAATAAGTGACCCTATGCAAGAAAACAGAGAACACTATTTAAAATATAGGTAACTTAATGAGGAAATTAGTTATATAAGGATGAAAGAACAGAGATACAAGTAGTTTACAGCAAGTAAACCAAGAGGTTAGCTATAGTAAGGACCCACTGCATCCTCATTTGATGGCTGAGAGAATGGAGAAATCAAGAGGAGAAATGAATTATCTGAGTTCTGATTGTAAACGGCAGAAATATATTACATATCAGGCAGCTTATCTCCATAATCTGTGTTCTTACCCACTGTAATGCATAATCTCTAAAAAGAAGAACAAACAGATAAGGAAAACAACTAAATTATTT
Organism: Xerus rutilus; assembly: GCA_028644305.1. NCBI lineage: Eukaryota > Metazoa > Chordata > Mammalia > Rodentia > Sciuridae > Xerus > Xerus rutilus. The sequence continues at coordinate 7,035,679 of CM053417.1, forward strand.
TTAAATAAAGGAAACTTACAATCATGTTCCTCAGAATGATATATTGGTCAATGTCTGACCACATATATAGTAGTGATTCCATAGGATTAAAATGGATCCAAAAAACCATACATTACATTGTGGTGATGCTAGTGTAAACTGTATTACCAGTTGTATAAAATATAGCACATATAATTATGTACAGGTACATATAATTATGTTCAGTATAAAATATTTGATAATGAAAATAATTGATCATGTTACTTTTTATTTCTTTAGATTTTGAGGGAGTACGGGGATTGAATTCAAGGGCACTTAACCACTGAGCCGCATTTCTAGCCTCTTTTTGTATTTTATTTAAAGAGAGGGTCTCACGGAGTTACTTAACACCTCACGGTTGCTGAAGCTGGCTTTGAACTCGTGATCCTCCTGCCTCAGCCTCCTGAGCAATGGGATTACAGGCATGTGCCACCACACCCAGCCATATTTTACTTTTGGATCATTGTTTTAGAGTATGTCTTCTACTTACCAAAAATAATTTAACTGTAAAATTAACAGGCCTTTCTGAAGGTATTCCAGAGACCTATTGTTATCATAGATCTATGTGCGTTCTTGCTCCTAAAGACCTTCTCGTGTGACAAGATATACAAATGGACAGGTATATTTGTCTTAGTTTTTAAAAATATTTTTAAAGCCATAAATCATACAAAACTAAAAACCACTTTATAGCATATAGCCTCAGTGTGTAGCAGGCTATACCATCTACATTTGTGTAAGTACGCTATATGATATTTGTACAATGACAAAATTGACTGTTTCTACACTCCTCAGAACATATCCTTGTTGAGATAGAGTTGACTGTATATAATAATTAAAATTAAAATACCTTCAAACAGATGAATAGAGAACATTGAACTAGCATCTATATATGATTCAGGTATTCAGAATAACAAATAACAAAATAAAGATAAATGTAACATATTAAAAGATGTTGGGGTAATAACCAGAATAAAACGTATTTCTAATCAAATCCAAGAAATATAAAATAAAATAATGATTTAATTCTTTTTCTCCAGAACTAAAATGAAGAATTATTAGGAAGGAATAAAACATTTAATACTACCAGAAAAAAAATAAATGAAATTCACATGTAACATGAAACAGGACACCATAAACAAACAGAAAAACTGAAAAGCAACTGGACAAAAAAATGCAATTTACCCATAAAGGAATAATAAAGCAATAGAAGCTGTCTCAAGGGTTCTAACAGCGTTAGAGACTAGTGATTGCTAATTGAAAATATATTTTCTACCAGATAAGGAAAAGTAATTGGCTTCCTAAAATTTATACTAAGCTAAGGTATTATTAGAGAATAAGAGTGAAAAAAATTTTCGGAAAACCCAAATTATCTTCTTAATTATATTCTTTAACACTATAAAGTGTCCTTCTTTATCTCTTTAAATGTTTTAGAGGATTGAATTATACTGAGTATAATATTAAGGTATTGAGACCTGATTTTCTTTTAGTTGTTGTTGTTTTCATTTATCTGATATATATTTGCCCTTGATTTTAATTTTAACCTTTCAAATCACATTATTTTTCCACATTTCCCTTGTGTATAATATACACTTGAAATGGTCACATAATCTAATGAGTTTTCTTTTTCCCTTAACTAGTGAATTTAACCCAATTAAATTCATTGATATAATAGACATATTTGGTATTTGTTGTATCATTTTGTGCCTTTTATTATATAGCCTATTTTCTTAGTTGTTTTTAAACTGTAGTTTCTAATAGTTAGAAAGTTATGTATTTTAACTATTTAATTACATACCTAATTAAATAGTTAGAAATATAGTTAGAAATAAAATACAATAGTTATGTATTTTATTTTAACTATTTAATTATATAATACCCTTACTATCACATGTTGTTAGAAGAGAAAACTCCATATCATAAAGATACCACTACTATTCAGAAGATTACTTTTTCATTAATGTAACCTGATCTCAATAAAATGAAGCACAGGTTTTCGCTTGGAACTAGACAAGCTGGTTCTAATATTCACATGGAATATTAAATCAGCAAATATATACAGTAAAAATCTGAAAAATGAAAATCCATGGGAAGAAATTAAATCTACCAGGAACTAAGATATTATTATAAGCTTCAATGATGAAAAATGGCATATTAAGCATATAAAAGAACAATGTGATAGAACTTCTAGAAATACATTCAGATATACATAGATCACATATCAGTCTAGAAAGAAAGGGCTTTTAATAAATGGTTTTAAGACATCTCTGTAGCCATATGAAGGGGGAAAATTAAGTTGAACCTATTTTTCACACAAAATATCATGTTACACTCCACATGCAACAAATACTTAAAACAATGAAATTATAAAGGTAATAAAAGATGACAAATTTCTTTATAATTTTATAATGGAAAAAGCTGTTCTAATGACTTTAAATTCAGAAGCCATCAATGAAAAACTTGAAATAGAAGCGGGGCTCAGTCACCCTCAACATAGTTCCTAGTTCTCTGCCTCCTCTCAGCTCCTGTATGTGGCTAATCCAGATAGCTGCCACAACTTCCTCGTGGTGATCACTTCCATATAGAATAGTTACATATAGCCTACTTAAATGGCCTCACTGGCTCTCACATCTCTCACCGACTATACAGGGCAGACATGCAATAGTAACTAATCAGCCACTGTACGTATAGCTTCCTAAAACTTGTCCACTTGCTTTCTGTGTGTGTTTGTGTGTACTGAGTATTTCATTCAGTGGCACCTTACCTCTGAGCTGCGTCCCCAGTCCTTTTTACATTTTGTTTTTGACAGGGTCCAGCTAAGTTGTTGAGAACCTTGCTATATTGCTGAGACTAGCCTCGAACTTGGGATCCTCCTTCCTCAGCCTCCTGAGTCACTGGGATTACCTGTGTGTGCCGCTGTGGCCAGTCCCTGTTCACTTTAAACTCACCAATTAAACTTCCTCATGAGAAATATGTTTCATAAAGGATCTCATAAAGGAATATATCATCTATTCTGGAGTAAAACTTAAAAACAATATTTTTAAAGCATATGAGAAAAAGGGAGAAGTATACAAAAGGTTTAGAAACTTGGAAAGCACTATAGCAATCAAAAAACAAGCTCAGGCTGCAGAATGTCAGAATAATTCAGAATTAAAAGAATAAATGGAGCATCTGAAAACTAGAAAATTATCTGAGTGGATAAAACTAGCACGTTTATGTACCTATCCCACAGAAAGTAGATATGCAAACCTCTGCCAACCTGACAGAAGAGTATATTACCTGAAGAAATAAAAGCAAACTACTCTGGGCTCCTTAGATACCGGAAACAAGTGATAGAAAGGGCATTGAGATAAAAATGAAAGAGAACCAGGAGAGATACCAGTAAAAAGAAAGAAGAACGGCAAGAGGTAGGAGGAGGAGAAGGAATGCTAGTGTCCACTGAATACTTCCTGTGTGCCAGAGGCTATTATTAGCACTTTAATTGTCAGTTTATTAAATCTTCACAACAACTCTATCAGATGTGTTATAATATTTCCAGATCACAAAAGGGGTATAGTAAGGTTAAGTCATTTTATTAAGAATGCAATTCTAGGGACTGAGGTTGTAACTCAGTGATAGAGTGCTTGCCAAACATGTGTGAGGCCCTGGGTTCAATCCTCAGCACCACATGTAAATAAATGAATAAAATAAAGGTCCATCAACAACTAAAAAATATTTTAAAAAGAATGCAACTCTATTAAGTGATGAAGCATGGAATTGATTAGACAGTTGGAATTGACATAAAATTAATAAGAAGTGACATAGCTATGAAGCTAAAATGTTTAATGCTACATGTATTCAAAGGTGAAAATGACCTACCATTACCCATCTTGGTTTCTAGAAAACTCACAGCTGAACATATGTCCTTACTCTGCCCTCTTCCTGCCACTGCCACTAATATGACTTTTAGCATTACTCTGGGGAACCTGACCAGCTAAAGAGTCTTATAGGTTCTAACAGTTCTGAATATTGAAATGAACCCTCACAACCCCATTCATGCACACAGAAGGGAACTCCCTGATATGGGTTGAGTTTTCTCCTAAGGAGTCATATATTTTGGAGCTTGGTCCTTAGTGTGGCTTTGTGAAAGATGCTAGGGCCTTTAAGAGGAAGTGCCCAAAAAGAAGAAATTAGGTCATTGAGGGTACTGCCTTTAAAGTACCCAATCTAGTATATTACATTACTTTAGTAGAAAACAGACTAACACAGTTCCTCAACTTATTTTATGGGGATAAAACAAACCTGATCTGAAAATCATAAGCACTACATGAAAGACAAAAATTTTAACTAAACATATAAGTAAGTCTCAATTATAAATATAGACTTAAAACTTTAAATAAAAAATTAGCAATGTGATCCCTGCAACATATGAATATATCATGACCAAATAGGTTTGATCCCAGAAATTCAGAGATGATTAACCAGCAGAATATTTATTAATGTAATTTAATGGACTTACATATAAGAAAAATAAATTGATAAAACAAATAAAGATTCTACATATTGATACATTAATAGGTACGTCCTTTATTTAAAAAATAATAGGAACATGATAATAGAAAGGAAAGAACATCCTTAACATAATAAACTACTAAAAATCTATAGCAAACATCATGGTTATTCACCTGCATGAACATTTTTTTCCTTCTAAATCAGAAACAAGAGAAATAAGTACATTATTAGTACTATCAACCTAATACTAGATATTCAAGAAAACATGAGATCATAAAAAAATATTAGCAAGGAAGGAGCAAAGCTACCATCATTGATAAGTAAGTTTGTCTAAATACAAGAAAATCTACAAAAACATTTTTTAATACAAAGATAAAAAGAGAGATCCATAAATGTCCTCAATGATAGGTAATTCCATTCATTTATTCAACCAATATATATGGGGTCCCAGTAGTAAACAAAATACATGAAATATCCACCTTTTATGAAACTTACACTCCTCCAAATACACAGCAATCAATAATATTCCAGTATACCACTAACAGTAATAAATACATCTACTTTCAAATGTAACACTACATTAATAGTGGGGCAATGAGTTATTAGGAATAAAAGTTTCAGTCTTTTATGAAGAAAACTGTAAAGTTAATTTAAAAACATCACAATACAAATAAATAAAATATCTATGTTCTAGCAATGAGAAGAGTAAATGTTACATACATGTCAATGCTCTTCAATTGAAATCATAAATTTAATCCCTAAATCCCAATTTAAAAATTCATTATGCTTTCTCACAGACCAAAAATCTAATGCAATCAATCATTCATGTGGAAGAGTGAGACATATTATTCTTGTCATTACTCACATATATCCTTAGTCATGGTCTTCCTTGCAGCTTTCTCTGTGGAGATTAGAAAATCCAAATACCCTCTATCCTACACTAAGGCACCAGAAGACTTCATGTCTGATGAAACCATTGTCTTTGCTTCCAAAATGGCACCATTGTACTGCATCCTCTTGAGGAGAAGAATACCATGCTATCACATGGTGGGAAGGGATAGGTATTGGATAACCATCAGTCTATATGTGAAAATGCAAAATTATACCACTACTCCATATCATGCAAGAAGATACATTCTAAATGAATCCAAAACAAATAGGAAAATAAAAAACTCTGGAACTTTTAGATGAAAACATAGGAGAATACCTTCATCTTTATTGCCTCACTCTACAGAAGAATTAAACAAGTTACCAAAAAACAAAATCATAAAAAGATTTATAAATTAAAGTGCATTAAAATGTGAGGCTTCTGTTCATTGAAAAGTATCATTAAAAAGTGACAAATCACAGATCAGGGGATTTGATTTAAAAATGATAAAAACAAGAAAAGATTAGTATCTAAAATGTGCAAAAAGTTCCAAAACTAAGTAAGAAGAAAACAATTACTTCACTAAATGAATATCAAAGTGAATGACTATGAAAATCACAGAAAAATCCTGAATGGCCATTAAAAGTGAAAATATTTTCAAAGCCTTACTATTATTCAGAAAACCAAAAATTGAAACAATACTAAGATATAGTTTCACACCCACCAGATTGTCAAGAAATAAAGGGTCTCACAAAAATAATTTAAGATATAAATGTGAGAAAGTGGAAACTCGGGTTTTAATTAGGTTATAAATTGAAATACTTCTAAAAAACTTTTTACTAATACCTAGTTTTAGGTGCAGAAATAGACCTTCTCCCTTTAGCAATTACATTAATGGAAATTTGACACAAAGAAATTCTTGCACATATATGAAAAGCATATTCAATGATTTTCAATTTACATCTGCCTCAATATACAAAAAAAGGAACACTCTAATATATCAATAGAGGATAAATAAACTTACTGTAATCCAGAGTAATACATACCACTAAAAATAAACCAGATTTACTTGAATGAATATGGATGATTCTTAAAATCATAATGTTGAGTAGAAGTTACAAAATTGTTTACATAGGATAATGTAGATTTTACTAACCTTATATTTTTTCAAGGTGATGTAAGACTTTAAATCACACAAAATAATAATATTATATCTACATGTATATTTGTAAACACACATACATGTAGATATATACTCAAATTACCCAAAAAATGATATTGGGATACTACCTAACTTCTCCCTGCGGAGAACAGGAAAAATTACTTGGGCTAGTATTTCAATTTTTTAAAGACAATCTGATACAAATAAGGCAGAAGTTAATTCTATTAAATATAGATTGACATACTATTTGTTTTCTACTTTTTGTATCTTAAGCATTCATAAATTAAAATTTGAAAATACAAAATGAAAATGGGAACCATTTTACTATATATAATCTCTAAAAGACTATATAAATTTTATATATATATTTTACTATATAAAATCTCTTCAGTGAATAAGAACTTTAACATCATTGGAGTACAATTTAGATTTTTATTGGTTCTAGACATTAATAGTATGTGTATATGACACTGAAATGTCCAGTAATTCTATGAAATTAGTCCAAGATTAGTCAATATTGGAGGAAAGATAAACACAAAACAAAGTAATAGTTTGGAGAATTGGCTACTTGGTGAGTTTACTTGTTTATTCAATAAAAATTCTTAAATGACTCTATTGGGACAGAATTTTGCAGATTCTAACAAAGTATAAAAGACATTTAATAAATAGCCTAATTAAAATAGCATTGGAATAATTTTCCATAAAATAGTTTATTAATGGTTGTTTTTCATAAGGCCAAGGATAAAAAAAAGGGCAGATTTCCTCCCACATAAAATATTGCTTTATAAAATAGCTTAACTTGGGCATAACAAAGAAGCCTTAGCTAAAATGAAAAAGAATGCAGGCAAATGCAGACAGATATCAAAAAATAACCAAGTACCCTTGCAACTCCAAAGAAATTCAGGATTCTAAAATCTAGGTCATCACCAGCTGATGAAACAATGTGATAACACAGAAACAATTAGGAGAAGAAAGATATGCCCTTTTCATTTGCACTGATAACTGTATGATAGACTGAGAAAGACGAGGCAGAGCCTTTTCTATAATAAATTATATTCCCACAGGCCAACCAGAAGTGCCTCTGACCAGGGACTTGATACTCATATCATCTATTTTATTGATATGTGCTCCTTCCTTCCTTCTTTAAAATAGTTATTGAATGCCAGCACTTACTAGTAAGTCATATTTCCTTATAGATTATTTCTTGTTGCCTAAAAACACCTAAAGTTAGTTGCTTAGAACAACAAGATTTTATTCCTTCTCATAAATTTCTGGGTCAAAAATTCCAGGAGCACTTTGATGGACAGTTGTGGTTTCATGTTTCCCAACTAGGTGTTGATCAGAGCTGCAGTAATCTGAAGACTTAACTGTCCAAAGGGATGTACATTCAAGGTAGCTTGCTTGCATGTTTGGGAAGCTGGTGCTGCTTGAGAGATAGAGGGCTCAGTTCTTTGGCCTCTCCACCAGACTGCTTGAGTGTTTGGCTTAGATGACAGCTAGAGTTCCCCAGAGTAAATGATAAGAAAAGTATGTGGAAGTCACAATCCTTTTTATGACAACCTTGAAAATCAGATGCTGCCACTTCTATCAGTGAACACAGGACCAGACCTGTTTCCACTTGGGAGAATACAAGATAGGGACATGAATACTGGAGGTAAGGGCCCTGAGGGACTACCTTGAATATTAGTTTCTATACCTTTCTTATAAAAAGCTGAAATTACTAATTTTAATGCAATATAATAAGTACTATGACATACCATTTTTAAGCTTTAGGTTTGAATATCCCTAGAGAAAAATACTTTTCCAAGTATCCTTCTTTTAAGACCTAAGAAGCAAAAGAGAGATAAAGCCTAAACTCATTGACCTTATCCTTATTTTGCTCTAGGATAAAGCCAACAAATCTTAAAAGTTATAGTTTACAGATGTTTCTATTATTTTGGCCAGAAAGAAGTTAAATTTTTAATATCAATCTTAGAAAGATGACATTTGAGGTTGACACTAAAAAAGTCAAACAGAATGCTTAAAGCAAGCCTATATATCAAAAGTGGCAGATTAAAATAGAAGTGATTTTTTTGGAATCAGATTTGGAACCTAATGGTTTTAAGTTTACATACTGATAATAATATTCCAATTTAAAATATGTTTATATTTTCTCTTTAATAGATCAAGTCTATTGCTCTTGAGAACACAATTATTATTATCCAAAAATTGTTGGACTACTCAAAAATCACATTTTGAGCTTCAAGTACAACTGTTTCTTTCAGAGGTCCCTTCTAATTGGACCAAACTGTTTCAATGGACAAAAGAAAAGGGACCATAATTTCACCTGCCCCCCCCAGGTTAGTAAGAGGGTTCATGGTGGTAAGAGTGGCAGATGTCAAGGACAATATCTAACTAGCTAAAATGAGTTCAAATGGGAAAGTAGGTGGCAATTGTTCCATGGAGAAGTATTTGACTATGTTTTGAAGAACTTAGCTGTACAGGAAAGGTATGAAATTAATAAACCAAAATGCTAGAGTTTTGCAACAAATATGGAAAAGAGTCTTATTGGCCTTTGTAACAAAGAAACTTTTCATAAAAGAACCAAGTTAGCTCTATCTAACTTCTTACTCTTCCATTTTCGTATCTGCCTTGGGCAACTGCTATAGTCCCAGGAGACCTATTGAGCAAAATCCTAACTCTGACTTCTGGCAGGTAACCACTTATTTTTCTATACAAAGCATGGTGGTATTCTATGATTAGAACATATGCATATAAAGCTTTGTCATTTAACTCTATCATGCTGTTTATATGAACCTGCTAACTTGGTTCGGGAAATACATTGTTATCTGCCTCCTTTTTTCCCATTAAATTGACCTATTATCTTGTGACCTATATGTATATCTGCTTAATTTGTATGATAATATCCTCTTTGGTTTGATTTTCTAGATACTCATCCTACTTTGTTAAAGTACCTTGCTTCTCAACTTGACCAAATTCTGTTTGATATGACGTAGGAAGACTTTAAATCATGCCTTTACTCACCCTAATTGTCATTCAACATTTTTGTAAGTTGTTTTTAACCATTTAACACCTGAACACACTGAAGGCAAACTTTGGTCCCCTCTCATTACCGTAAATTTTCTGCATTTTTCTCCATCCCTCAGGACAACTCTATGAGATAACTTGTATTCGTTCAATATCCTTGACTTTTTTGCTTAAATAGAGTTGCTTTCTGCTTGAAACAAGGAACTCCAACTGCTAGTGAAAGCATTACAATGAGTATGCTGTATGTCACAGATTTCTAGAGAAAAATAAAAGTTAGGAGTAATGATTTAGCTTAGTGTACATTCTATATAGTGGAAGATCATGTTAATAATTACAGATAATCATCAAATAGATCCTTGGAACTTAGAATAAAGTGATAATTGAAGGTAAAATTTTGGGGTATAGTTGTCAATTTTATAGAACAAAATGCAAAATTCAGGGACCACAGACAGGAGGTGGCTGCTCCTAACAGTGCTAGACATCTTATGGAAAAAGGAATGCTGAATTCTAGGATCAAGGAACAGATTTACACGTTATGATCATACTAAATGATCTATTTTTTCTTGCTATTATAAGGTTGAATAAGAAAAAAAAACTAAATTTAGTTCTCTGAGGGACCAAATCACAATTTCAGTTCAATACACAGCCTCATCGTTTTTCTCTTGGGAAAATTACAGCATTGAACAAGAACAAATTGGACTCAAATTAGACAAGGTGATATTACAGGATGCAGGCACCTCAAGAGCATTACCACAAACCCATAATAACCACATTTTAAATATCTCTGCCTCCACAAGCAAATGTTACTATCTTTCCTATACTCTTGCTTGAAGACACTGTGGGTTTACCTCCTGAGAGCAATTCTTTGACTCCTCTTGCTTCTAATCCTACCCATATTGTGTCCAGGTCTACTAGAGCCAGATCCCAATACTCTTAATTTTAGAGTAGAAGTAATTTTACAACATAAATTATAAAGATTTATTTTTAACTTTGTAACCACAGGAATCTAGTAATTAAGTGTAGGATGATTTCTTCGCCAGCAAAAATAAAGTCAGTGTTTTCATATTGGGTTTAAAGTATTAATGTAGTGTCCTTTGCAGATAGGCTAGCAGAAACAGTTAAGATCGCTACTGTTTACTCATCTAGTTGATAAAACTTTTAAGTGATGATAATGATACTAAATACAATTATGACATGCAATTACAATGTCCCTTATAGTATAAAGTAGAGGAATGAACTCAATGATGAAGATTTGTTTGGTGTTGCCTTCCTAAGCATATCTACTTGATATACCCATAAGGAGCTCAGGAGGCATACCCTTTACCACAACCTTGATAAATAAAGCATATTTATAATAATGCTTTTTTATAAAGATCTTTGTGAAGGTACTATTTCTAACAGTATATTAGGCAAGATAAAAATTAAAATCACTTTATTAAAAGGCTAGATAACTTATCAAAAACATTTTCCTAATTTACATCTGAGCTCTCAAGATATTAATGAGGAATCAAATTGAAGAAGCTGAGGACAAAGATACAGCTCATTTTCTGCCCTTCGTGTGTTTTTAACTATGTGTTTAACCAACAGGCAGGGATTTTTTTTTAATTCAGGAAAAGTAGAAGAAAGCATTCAAGCCTTAAGCCCCGCGTGTAATTCAAGTGAAAACCTTCTGTGTCAATCTAAGATTCTCAAAAGGCTACAACTTCATTAAAATTATAGAGTAGTGGGGGGAATCCACAAGATGGCAAAGGAAGATAATAAATAAACTCACATATTGGAGCCTATGTAAAAAAGAAAATTCTTTTCTGAAAAGTCATAACCTTAGCACAGTACTTACACTGGTGAAGAGATCTGAATTTACTGGAAATGAATAAAAATTCAGTGGTAGTTTTCAAGTTATTCCTTTAAATTGTTGAGCAATGGAAGACAAAATGATTAAACACATAAAATTTAAAATAAAAAAATTAGAAAATTTGATTTAATGGCTGACAACATTCCATACTTGAAAATTAGAGAAATCACACATTTCCTTCAAGTCCATGTGAGACATCTGTAATAATTGACACTTTATTAGGCTATAAAGCAGGTATAAATGAGTACTAAAGAAATATTATAAAGTAGAAGATATCATTTAACCAGGATTATATTTTATTAGTAATTAATAACTATAAAAACAAACAGGAAGCCTTGAAATTTTAAACTAAATCAAATGCTTCTAAATAACTCAGTCTACTAATAAAATATTTAAATGAAAAATAATAAAAGTGCATATAAAACTTGTACAGTGAATCAAAAATTGAATTGCATGGGGAAATAATAATATGACATATGCATATTATAACGTAATGCTGAAAACCCAGGTGCTAAATATCAAACAGTTAAAAAAATTTTTTTTTGGTACTGGGGATTGAACTCAGGGGCACTCGACCACTGAGCCACATCCCCAGCCCTATTTTGTGTTTTATGTAGAGACAGGGACTCACTGAGTTTTTCAGTGCCTCGCCATTGCTGAGGCTGGCTTTGAACCTGTCTCAGCCTCCCAAAGTGCTGAGATTACAGGCATGCACAACTGCGCCCAGCTACACAGTTAAAATTTTGAAATGAAATAATTATAAAGATCAGAACAGAAATTAAGAAAATACAAAAATATAAAGTAATGAACGGGATCAACAAAGCCAGAAGCATTTCTTTGAAAAAAAAATTGATAAAATTTGGCAAAAGTGATTAAGAGCCGGGCGTGGTGGCTCAAGCCTGTAATCCCAGCACTTAGGGAGGCTGAGACAGGAGAATCGCGAGTTCAAAGCCAGCCTCAGCAATGGCGAGGCGCTAAGCAACTCAGTGAGACCCTGTCTCTACATAAAACACAAAATAGGGCTGGGGATGTGGCTCAGTGGTTGAGTACCCCTGAGTTCAATCCCCAGTACC
>CM053417.1:7048266-7115125 GCA_028644305.1 Xerus rutilus
GTGATTAAGAATATAAAAGAGGTTGAAAGCACTGTTCCACAATGAGATTAAAAAAACATGAAAGGAACATATATCACAAGAAATGGGTTAAGGATATATATTATAGCTTTCTTCACTATTCTAGTAGAGATCATGGCCAATTCTGTTTAATATTTTTATTGGTTATTTTTAGTTATATATGACAGTAAAATCCATTTTGATATTTTTTAAATGAGAAAATGTATATAGATTAGCAAGGAAGAAACAAAACTCTCATCATTTAGGACAACATGTCTACCAAAAATAGCACATGCAAAAGTTTGAAAATAAACATCATTGACAAAAGTAATACAAATGAATGTCATCTAAAATACATTTAACAAAATATGTCCAATAGGTTTATGGAGAAGAATACAAATTTACATTGAAAAATATAATATAGCTCAGTGGTAGAGCACTTGCTTAGCATGTGGAAGGGCCTGGGTACAAAGCCCAGCATCCTAATCCAATTCTACTAAAATCCTAACAAGATATTTCACAAAACATTAGAAGCTGATTATAACTCTTGTATGGTATCATAGAAGATAAAGAATTAATTATTTTTAGGGAAAAAGGGAGAGGAATTTTCGTAATAAATATTAAAGATGATCATGAGTATAGTATTGGCACAATGAGACTAATGTGAGATAATAGGGAAACAATAGGTGTTACATATAAATGTAAGTGGTTTATGTTTGATTTTGATATTATATGACAGTGAGAAAATAATGAACTATGCAATACATGATGGTAGAATACATGATTGTCCATATGGAAATTGGAAAATTGAATTCTACATCATACCACAATCCTAAAGTTTCATAAATTCTTACAGCCCTTCATTCTTTTAATAAACACTTATTAACCTCCAACTTTGTTCTAGGCACAATCATAGGTGCTGAAGACATAGCTAGATCTTTCTCCACTCTTGTGAAGCTGGCATTCCAGTTGAAGAAATGAGATAAGAAAGATAAACAATACATACTCAACTTACACATATTACTAAGAAAGTTAGGAGTGCTATAAAAATAATACAAAGCAGGGTAAGGCAGATTGAGATGAAAAACAAGTCATACAGTAAAGAACTTAGAAGGAAGAAAGTTGGAATCAAAAAAGCATGTGGATTAATCTTGAAACTGGCTTAGAACTTTAGAATATTTGAGGTTTGGATAAATTGCCACTAAGAGGACATTACAGCAAAAATTTTTTTCTATAATAAAATGCATTCTAACTTGGTTAAGATGAGTCAAACTATTCCTACAACCCCCCATGCATTCTCAAATAACATACATACATCATGTTCTTCTATAAAAAGCTATGTCATGTGGACAATTCAAGCTGACTGTTCAGTTTATTAGTAGTAGGGACCATCCAAATATAGTGCTCTACCACAGGAGTGCAGCTAGCCACCTGCTTGCAAATTGCTTTTGGGGTCCTCTTCCAGTCATGAAAATATGAAGTAGAAACAGATTTGTCTTCTCTGCATAAAATCTGTTATATTCCCAACACCTATGCTGGATAGACATTTATCTTTTCATCTGTTTGCCTTCCCATTATACTACCAACAATACAATGGTATATATTACATTTAAAATATTTTTAATATGTGATATTACAATTTCCCCCACAATACTCTTCTTTTTGTAAATATTCTCATCGCCCATTAACAATTTGTATAACTTTTTTCAAATGAAAGAAAAAATGCATGTTCATGCTTTAAAAAATACAGAAAACTACAAGGAAAAAATTATTGAGGACCTATGGGGATAATGAATTAATATTACCAAGGCATTATATAGACAGATATGTGGGTATTTACATATGCATGTTCAACATTTAGCAAATATTTATTAACTCTGTAGCCCATTTTTCTGAGTAGGGAAAAAATGGTGAATAGGATAGTTGCCTTATTTATCTCAGAGAACTTACATTCTATTCCAAAAAAAAAAAGAACAATATCAAATTGTCAAATATGTTTTTGCATAATAAATAAAAATATGAGAGATAGACTCTCTCTTCCATGACTGAGCAGTGATAAGAATACTTAAAATGAGATCTACACTCTTATTAAAATTTTAATTATACTGTCATCCCTTGCCATCCATGGGGAATTGTTTTCAAATCCATAGACGCTCAAGTAATTTACATAAAATAGCATAATATTTGCATATAATCTATTCACATCCTATAGTGTATTGAACAGAAAAAAAGATGGTACATGTTCAGTACAGAAACAATATTTTGAAAGTTTGATCCAAGGTTATTAAATTCATGAATGTGGAATCACGGATATAGAAAGCTGACCATACAATACAATATCATTAATTATAAGCACTATGTTGTACATCACATCTTAAGAATTTATTCATCTTGTGAGGCTGGGATGTGGCTCAGTGGTAGAGCGCTTGCCTAGCATGCGTGAGGCACTGGGTTCGATTCTCAGCACCACATATAAATAAATGAATAAAATAAAGGTCCATTGACAACTAAAAAATACTTTAAAATAAAAGAATTTATTCATCTTGTAAAAGTTAAAAACTTTATACCTGCTGAACAATAACTCCCATTTCTTCTTCACCCCAACCCTTGGCAAAAACCAGTCAATTTTCTGTTTGTATCTGTTTTACTATTCTTGATACCTCATGTAAATAGAATCATGCAATATTTGTCTTTCTATGCCTGGCTTATTTCACATAGGATTATGTCCTTTAGGTTCATTCATATTATCACATATCACAGTTTTTCTTCCTCTTTAAAGGCTAAATAGCATTTAATTTTATGTCTATAGCTCATTTTCTTTACTGTCCCATCCATTGATGTACATATATTTTGTTTCCATATCTTGGCTACTGTAAATAATCTGCCAGGAACATAGCATTGCAAGTATCTCTTTTATATACTGAGACAGGCAGATTATATATATCTCTCCAGAAGTAGGATTACTGGATCATATAGCACTTCTATTTTTAATTTTTAATTTTTTGAAGAATCTCCATATTGTTTCCTATTTTACAATCTCAGTATCAATGTACAAATATTCCAACTTCTCTACATCCTTGCCAATATATATTATCTTTTGTTTTGTTTTGACAATAGACATTTCTCATTGTGGATTTGATTTATACTTATCTCATGATTAGTGATATTGTGTACTTTTACATATACCTGTGGCTGTGTATATTCTTTGAAGAAACGTAAGTCCCTTTGCCTATTTTTAAACCACGTTATTTAGTTAGTTTTTGCTATTGAGTTGTATTTCTTTATATATTTTGGATATGAATCTCATTATGTTAGATGTAACTCCAAATATATTCTAATATGATTAGAATATTACCATATTATAGTGTTATGAACTGAATATTTGTGTCTACCTCCTTCCCCCCAAAATCATATGCTGAAATTCTAATGTCCAATATAATATTAGGAGGCAGGATATTGGGGAGGTAATGATCATGAGAGTGGAGCCCTCACATTTGGAATTAGTGCTTTTATAAGAAGAGAAAGGAGAGCATGCATCCTTCTCCTTCTGCTCTCTGCCATATGAAGAAACAATGAGAAAACAATTATCCATAAACCAAGAAGCACACCCTCCTCGAACATTGGATTGGCCAGTACCTTGATATTTCACTTCCCAACCTGGAGAACTATGATAAATATTTGGTCTATAAGCCATCCAGTCTATGGTAATTTATTATAGCATCCTGAACTAAATCAAAGGTCTTGCAAATATTTTCTCCGATTTTGTAGGTTGTCTTTTCATTTTGTTGATTATTTTCTTTGGTATGCAGAGCTTTATAGTTTAATATAGTCCCACTTGTCTATTTTTGTTTTTTATTATTTTCTTTTGATTTTGGTTGCATAGCCAAGAAATCATACCTTTGTCATAAAGATTTATCTTTTTTTTCTGGGTGGCTTTATAGTTTCAGTTCTTATGTTAAATATTTAATATGCTTCTAGTGGGGTGTGTTGTTGCATGCCTGTAATCCCAGTGACTTAGGAGGCTAAGGCAGGAGAATTGCAAGTTAGAATCCAGCCTTGTCAACTTAGCAAGACCCTTAGCAACTTAGACACACCCTGTCTCATAATAAAACAAAAAATAAAAAAGGACTGGAGATGTAGCTCAGTGGTAAAATTCCCCTGGGCTCAATCAGTACAAAAAATTATAAATAAATATTTAATACATTTTGAGTTGGGATTTGTGTATGAAAGAAAAAGATTCAATTTCATTCTTTTATCAGTGGGTAATCAGTATTACTCAAACTATTTATTGAACAGATTACCATTTTACACTCTTTATTCTTAGCACCATCATAAAAGAACAGCATGGTTTAATTTCATGCCTCTCTATTCTGGCTTATTGGGCCACATGCCGCGTTGGTCCACATGTTCCAGTACCACAATGTTTTGATTACTGTGGCTTTGTAATATATGCTGAAATCAGACAGTGTGATGCCTCCAGCTCTATTCCTCTTTCTTCAAATTGCTTTGGATAGTGGGGGTCTTTTGTGGCTCCATATGAATTATAAGATTATTTTTCTACTTTAGAAAAAATTCCTTCAGGGTTTTGAAGGGGATAGCCTTGAATCTTTAGATAGTTTTGGGTAATATGAAAATTGATATTAAGCCTTTCAATTCATGAAAACGGGTTATCTTTTCATTTATTGGCATCTGATTTGATTTCCTTTGACAGTGTTTTATTGTTCTTAGTGTATAGTTTCTTTCATCTGTTTGGTTACATATTTTCCTAAATATTTTATTGTTTTGGATTTTACCATAAATGAAACTCTCATCTGTTTCAATGGCAATGTTCTCCATTTGTACTCATCTGGGTTGTTGCACTCTCAAAAATGGCATTTCAGTCCATATCATGTTGTTAAATCATTGTAGACATATGAGGCTATGATTTCCTACTTCACCATTTTCTGCTGTCACTGTAAGATTTTAACTCTTAATATTTGTGTAGACTTTTCCTATTATTTCAATATTATAAACATGAAATAATGACAATTTTGTGTCTGTCCTTACTCACTTTTTCAATTACTCTGTTACTATAAATTCCTGGGAGAGAAATATCTGCATCAATGAGTAGAGTGAGGATTGCTGGCTTCTAAGCATCCATTCTTTTCTAAAATTAATAAGTCAAAGGATGTAAAAGTAACCCCAATCTCATTGTCAAGAATTGGTTTGGAGATGACAAATCTAATATTGGTCAATAAGATTTTTAAAAAATCTCTTGAGGAATTAAGAGAAAGATTCTCCTTTAAATATGTTCAAAGAATATATTTTCCTACATACTGTTATGTCTGGACAAGATGTTTGGAATAGTAATAGCTATCCAATAATTAAGGTAACAGCCATCCAGAAGAAAAAGTTTTTACTCTGACACCAGAAACATGCATAAATGTAAAGATTCTGAATTTTTAGTATCATCATTGAGCCCCACAATCAAAGAATTTTCAAATTCTACTTCTAACATTATCATATATGAGATAATTAATTTTCTATTGAAACTCATATCAGAAGGAAAACATCATATATAAATAAAAGAGATATTCACGCGTTGATTTTTTATATGTAGTTTGTCAAATTGTCTTCCAAAAACCAGGAGAAATGTTAAATTGTTTTTCAGCAATATATAAAGAGCCCATTTTCCCACATATATAGTAATCCTGGATAATATCTTTATATTTTCTGGTGTTTCAAATGTGATAATTATTATTTTATTTTTCATTGCAACAATAAGTAGTGAATTTGAACAGTATGCATATTCTTCGTGATTATTTGTATTTCTCCTTCATTGAATTTCTTGATCGTGTCATTGTTATTTAGTTTCTTGGCTTTTTTTATTTTTTGGTAACAAAGTTACCTATCTTTAAAGATTGATGTGATTTTTAAGACGAATTTGAAGTAGTGTGAGTGTAGCACAGACTAAGTTCTAATACCTGGGGAATGGTAAAGTACTATGCAGATAAAATATTACCTATTAATAATGATTTCTAGCTGGGCGCGGTGGCGCAAGCCTGTAATCCCAGCACTTAGGGAGGCTGAGACAGCAGAATCGCGAGTTCAAAGCCAGCCTCAGCAATGGTGAGGCGCTAAACAACTCAGTGAGACCCTGTCTGTACATAAAACACAAAATAGGGCTGGGGATGTGCTTCAGTGATCGAGTGTGCCTGAGTTCAATCCCCAGTACCAAAACAAAAAGATTTCCTCGGAACAATCAGAACACTTCTTAAACAATACATCACTAAACAGTACTGAGTGACCTTTCAAAGTTTTTGTGCAACTTCTCAGTAAACATATCATTGAGTTTTTAATTTGTATTCCCAGCTTTGCTAGCAACAATATATTGAAGAATCACTTAAGTTTCTGAGCTTCAGATTCTACATTCAAAACAACTGCCCAACTTCATTATGAGAAATAAATGATACAATATATGCACTCGGGAGTAAAGGAAAATTATTATAATGAACTCAAATGAACTCAAAAACCCCTATTATTAATCTCTAAAATCTGAACATAGGACCACTGTACAATTTATGCGCTAATTCATCCTATTATTAGCTTATAGGACTTATTATGTTTGTAAATGATCCACATTTTTAAAAGCATCTTAAGATATGACCTGTCATCTGTTATATCTCTTAAAGATTGAGAAAAATATGAAAAGAATAACCAATAATGGCTTGAGATCTATTGAAATAAAGTAGAGCACATGAGCATGGCCAAATTAATAATAGGCAAATGATGTTTTTATATCTAATTTTTTAAATGCTATTTGTGGAAAATAACAAGAGGACAACCACAGTTTGCTTAGCCACATCACCATTTTGATAACTGCAAGTTTATTCATTTAAAACGTGAATGACTGGCATTTTTAGTCAATAGTTTGAAATGTTAATGTTGTGTTAATCTTGGAGCAAATCATTCCCTATTTAAATAGATCAATTTTGTCCAGGAGAGAGGTGTAATCTCTAATGATGTGGTAAGTCATTTAGAAATAATTTGAATAGCTGTGGAATTAACAGTTTTGTCACTGAAAAACACCAGACAATAGTTTCAAGAAAATGTTTAATAGAAAATATATGCAGGCTGATGAACATTTAATGTCCTTGGTCATAATAATATCTATTTGTCTAATAATATTATTCTAAATAAATACAAGTAACCATAAAAGAAAAATGATAAAAATGAATATACTCAACTGAACTCCAACACAACTTTCCCTTTCTTCAAAAATTGCTACTATTCTTGGCAAGAAGCTCTTTAATTATTACAATGTCAGAAGGAGAAACAAGAAGCAATTCTTATAAGAAAAGCATAGTCTGATGATTAAACATTTAAACACTTTACTTGCCTCTGTGTCTATTTTGCTTATCTGATTGTCTACTATAATTCCCTTTAACTCACATAAAATACCATAAAGCTATTTTGCCTAAGCACAAAGGAAATACAGGCCATTTTTCTTATAAAAGCACTCTCCCAGCATACACATGTACATATCATATACCCTTTGCAGCTAGGTTTTCTAGTCCCACGGATAAAGGCAGACATATTTAATTGACTTGCTCAGGACAGAGTTCCCAACATGTGATTTGCTATTATAAGTACATTTCATGGAAATATTTGAGAAACAGTAATGCTAAAACATATTTGATGGGTTTTTTCTGAAATTAGAATGTAATTGGTCATACTGTTTATTGTTTTTGTTGTTGCTATTTTTTTTATTCTGTTTAATTTTGGTTTTTGGTTAAATCTTCCAATCTTAACTCAGGAATTTTTCTATTCTTTCTGATGTTGGTTCTATTTATTAACACTATGATCTTGGTTATATCACTTTTCCCATATTTTCAAATTCTTCAAGTAAACAATTATTTCCAATATCCATTTTCATATTTATACTTTCATAACTATGTCCACAATTAATCACTTCCAGGTCAGTTGAAGGTGATTGCTAAACAATCAACTTATTTTAAAATCAAATGTTATAATTTGGTAGTTGAGATTAAAATTGACCATAGTGGCTCTAGTTTTTTAGAGGAAGATATATTATGAGATTAATATCTAACATTATATCTTTATAATTGCCAAGTCCCATCCAACTATTTATAAAATATTTTATCTATAATCCTCTGCCCTCCCTAAACCTCCTTGCTTTGCATATCATATTATCAGACTAAACCACTGTGTCTTTCCCTGATGCAGCCATTTATGGACATACAATTTGAATATTCTAAGCTCTTGGCCAGCTACCATTCTCTTCAGTACCAGTTTATTGATAATTACATTACCACATGGATGATGCTTCAAAAACCCTGGAATTTTTCTTCCTTAACTAACCCTTCTCAAATGATCACACCTGCCCAATCTCATCCTCCACCTCCTTTGGGTATATACTAGACCTTGTAGAAACCAAAGATACAACCGTTCCATAATTTCAGTTTCAAACATCTCATTCTGACCATTGTCGTCTACATTTCCAGCTCACTTTTAGTACCCTAATTCCAGTTATACCCATCCTACCAACGCACATTACTTTTAGTATCCTACTTTTCCCCCAGATAAAATTTTATCATCTATCAATGGGATAATCATTATCACTATTTCCTGATATCTAGTTTTCTTTCATTTCTTTTTGAAGTTAGTTAGGAAATATAAGGCTGTTATGCAATTGTAATATACATTTTTATAATTTAACTCCTTTCCCCACTATGGTAATCAGCTTTGCCTTTGTGACAGAAATAACTGACCAGAACCACACAGAGGAGGAAACATTTAGAAGAAATGTTTCAGAGGTCTCAGTGCTTTGGCTCATGGTTCAGAGGATTAGTCCATGGTCAGCACAGTCCGTTGCTCTAGGCCTAAGGTAAGGCAGAACATCACGGAGGATGTGCATCATGGGGGATCACTACTCCATTCATGGCAATGAGCAGAAAGAGAGGGAAAAGGAGGAAGGGGCCACAGGGAAGATGAACCCATCCAGGATATTCCTTCAGTAAACCATCTCCTCTAAGCATGTGTCTCCTACTTATTATTACCACCCAGTCCATTCTAAGGTGGACTGATTAGGTAACAACTCTCACAATTCAACCATTTCACTTCTGAACATCCCTGCACTAACATAGAAGCCTTTGGAGAACTCTTCATTTTTAAACCATAACACCCACTGGTGTAGAAATCTATTTTGTGCCTTGTCTTTCTATTTCAAATATCCAACTTTTACTTTCAGCTATGACATTGCTTGGGAGGAAAAAGGAAGGAAAAGGGATAAAGGAGAAGGGGGAACAGAGAAAGAACAAGTGAGATTTTCAGAAAAGAACCTTCAGTTATAACAGCATATCTTATATATCTTCCCCAAATTGTGCACATACGTTCTGCCTTTCTTCCATTAATATTGATACACTGTGCTAAATTCCAAGGCTCTTTACTCCATAATTTCCCAAGGCCATAACCTAGAAAAAAAGTATCACTTTATCAACTCTCCCCTTAAGGCACAATGTAATAAAGGAATTCTAACTCATGGAGTAGTTTAAACCATGAGTGAGCCAAGCTAGTAAGCTGCAGGACTCAGCATGTTTCTATTATGATCAGCAAGCAGCCCTACATGTCAGCAAGCAGATACTTTAACTACGAACATACAAATTGTTTTTTCTTCGGTTATTGTCTACCTTTCCTTCTGGATGTCATATCTTTCTTGGAAATGTTCTGTTGGCTAAACGGAGATAACAATCAGCTGTGTGCAGCTTGTATTGTTTTGAACTTTCCTTCATCCTATTTCCTCACAAAAACTATCTTAGATAAACATGCATAAGTATAGTGCAAAATGGATTTACTCATGGCAATCAATTTGCTTCAATGTGAACTCCACACTCCCCTATTTCAATAATCATACTTTATTCCTCTGTTGGATTTTGTTTCATAAACATACAAACATACTGTAATTATTTTGTCAATCTTAAAACAATTATGACTGAACATCAGTTTGAAGTTACAGCTTTGCTCCTCTGTTCTTCTTAACCTCAAAGTTCTTCAAATGACTTGCTTATAGTTGAAGTCTCAAGTTCCTCACTATGCTTTCTTAGGCCTAGTCCAATTAAATTTTCAACTCCACAATTTCACTACAAATTTACTATTCAGTGTTACAAATAACCACCATGCATTTGAACCCAATCATTACCTTACTTGGCTTCTCAGTAGTATTTGACACATTTGATCATTCCTCATTGCACAGTCTCCTCACTTGACTTCCATAGCAGTGCACTCTCCTAGCATACTTTCTATGGCACTAGCCATTTCTACTAGGGTTCCTTAGCAAATCCATCCTCATCTCACTAAATTTGCAAAGATTGGAGAACCTCAGGGATTATTGCTTCAATGTTCTATCACTTCTTTTGTGATTCTATCTAATCTTGCATACACACACACACATACACACACATCCATTCCATAATCCTTTTCTAAAGTCAAAATTCATATTAATTATTTAAAAAATGGCATTTCAAATATAATCTTTACTATACCATGTTCCTTATTTTTCCCCTCAGGTCTGTTCCTCACACAGTTTCCCATCTCAGAATCATCATTCAATTTTCTCAAGTCAAAAAGTCAGAGCTATCATAAACTCTCTCACACCCAAGTCAAATCCATTAAAAAGATGTATCTGATATCTCATCAAAAATCCAGAATTTAACTATATTATCCTACTTCTTCCACTAATTCTACCCACATCTAAATTTCCACTATATCATGTCTAAGTTATTCTAGGAGTATCTAGCTGGTGTCTCTCTTTTAACTCTTGTTCATTATAGTATATAAGCATAGCAGTCAGAATAATTATTCAAAAATTAAATATATGATGACATTCCTCTGCATAAAACCCTCCAGGGTACCCTCATTTTAGACAGGAAATTACAATTCCATACAATGGCTTACAAAAACCTTTATAATGTGTACCTGTTATATCTTCCACAACTCTACTACTTAGTTTACTTAAAAAATACCAGTACCCCTAATATTCTTCAGGCATTTCTGAAGATTGTTTTTCTCCTTATTAACTTGGTACTTGCCATTCTCTGTGCCTGTGAGTGCTTATTCTCCAGAAATCTGAATAGCATACAAAGAAAGTCATTATTTAGTGACAAATAAATCAATTCATCTAGGGGATGTAACAATTATAAATATATATGGACCCAACTCTGGAGCACCAAAATATATAAAGCAAGTATAAACAGATTTGAGGTACAGTTCAGTTATAGTAGGGAACTTAGATACCCTCTTTTCAGAAATGGACACATGATCAAGACAAAATGAATAAAAAATCAGACTTAAACTAAACTTTAGAACAAAAAGACCTAAGAGACATGTACAGAACATCCCATCCAAGAGCTATAGAATACATATTATTCTCAAGCAAATGGTACATTCTCCTAGTTGGATCATATGGTAAGCTAGAAAAAAATCTTTAAAATTTTAAGAAAATTAAGTCATGCCAAGTATCTTTTCTGCCAACAATAATATACAATCAAAAAGCTTTATCAGGTAAACTTAGGGAAAATTACAAACACTTGGAAGTTTTTTGATGTGCTCGTGAGTGACCAATGGGTCAATGGAGAAACTGAAATGGAAATTAAAATGTTGAGACAGACAAGAATGCATAAGATTTTAATATAACAGAACTCAAGGGATGAAGCAAAAGTAGTTTTAAGAGAGAAGTTTATAGCAATAGATGACTACCTGAAAAAAGAAGGAAGATGCTAGACAAACAACCTAGAGTTGTACTTCAAGACACTAGATAAAGAAGAAACTACTAAGAAGAAACAAACTAAGCCTACAGTTAGTAGAAGGAATGAAATAATAAAGATCAGAGCAGAAATCAATGAAATAAAGACTAGAAAAATAAAGAAAAAAATTGAGTTGCTTTTTGAAAAGATATACAAAATTAACAAACCTTTATCTAAACTAAGAAAAGACTCAAAATCAGCAATTAAAGAGAAAATATTATATCTGATGCCACAGAATACAGAGGATCAGAGGAGAATTATATTCAAAGAAATTATGTAATCTAGAAAAAAATGATAAATTCCTATACACAGGCAACCTGCCAAAGCCATATAATAAAAACATAGAGAATCCGAACAGACAACAAAATGAGTAAGGAGAATGAATCAGTAATAAAATACCTTCCATCAAAGAAAAGCCCAGAATCTTATATTGTTATTGCTAGATTTCACCATACAATGACAAATTAATATCAATCCTCTTTAAGATCTACCAAATATTAAGCAAGAGGGAATACTTGCTATCTCATGGTAAGAGACAAACATTACCATGATACCAAAATCAAACAAGGTAACCAAAAGAAAAGAAAATTACAAGCCAATATGCATGATGAACATAGATTCAAGAAAGTATAAGCAAATTGAATTTAACTGTATATTGTTTTGATCATTCTCTATGATCAAGTGGAATTTATCTCTTGGATATAAGGATTCTTAAATACACAATACACACAAACCTATAAATTTGACAAACTATATTAACAGTGAAAGAGAAAAAAATTATCATCTCAATAACTGCTTAAAAAGCATTTGATAAAATTCAAAAAACTTTAACAATAAAATTATCAACAAATTAGGCATAGAGGGAATATATATCCAAACAATGTAGGTCATGTATAGCAAGCCTTCAGTTAACATGCACAGTAAGGAATAAATGTAAGCTTTCTGTGTAAGGTCAGGAAAAAGACCAGGATGCCCATTCTGACCACTTCTATTCAACATAGTACTCAAAGTTCTAGCCAAAGCAATTAGCTAAGAGAAAATTTTAAGCTGTATCCTAATTAAAAAGAAGATAAATTGTTTCTGCTTTCAGAAGACACAATCTTTTATAGAAAAAAATCCTAATGACTCCATCAAAAATACTCAGAATAAACAAATTCAGTAAAGTTATAATATAGAATATAAAAATGCCAAAAACAGTAGCATTTCTATACACTAATAATGATCTATCCAGGGAAGAAACCAAGAAAATGAAGTTATTTACAATAACCATTCACCCCAGAAAAACAAACAAATAACGACTTGGAATAAATGTGTTCACCTTCCAGCTGCTTTATTTTATTTATTCTCTCACTCCTCTCTCTCTCTTCTCTCTTCTTCTTCCTCCTCCTCCTTTCTATCTCTTCCTTCTGTGCTCTCTTGCCCCCCACCCTCTCTCTCTCTCCTGCTCCCTCTCCCACCTTGATATATATCATCCTTCAGTGTACCAATTCATGTGTCAGGCAGTGAGGTTGATAAGGAATATCATAAGAATAAGAGTGAGGACACTTGGACATCATTTTCAACTCTGCCATTGCTATGCTCTATGACTTAGACCACTGGCTCTCAATTGGATATTTTTACTTTCCATGGGGACATTTGATAATGTCTGGAGACATGAAGACTGAAGACTGCTACTGTGATCTAAGTAGAGGTTGGCAATGCTGTTCATCACCCTACCACATGCAGGATACTTTCTCGTAACAGAGAATGATCCAGTTCAGAGTGTCAACAGTGCCAGAAGCAAACAAAAAAAAAAATCTAAGAAAATCGCTATATCCCTCTGAGTTTAGGTTTTCTCACCAGTGAAAAATTTTAATCATCTCAGATACTGTCTACCAATAAGGTCAATGATAAAATAAGCTATAGTCATAGATGAGTACCAAGGCATTCAATACGGTTCACAATGATTTAGAAACACATTTATTCTCAAGCCCATTTCAGAAGAATCTGATGTAGACACAGGACAAATGACTGGGTTGAGAAAATCTGGTAAAAGAATAGATTGCAGGTCTCTTGACAACTGGACTGTCAACCTCATTGCACTGCTTCCAAAAAGCAATGTGACATTCTAAGAAATGCCTGACTGGAAATATTTGCTGAAGTTTTGTTCACAAACTACAATAAAACCTGAATTTATTCTTTTGTCTGTATAGAGTGGGTGAAGTTTTTCTTGTCATTTTTGCATTACCTTCAAAGACCTCAGGCACTTTAGTTCATAAAACAATCCATTTGATTATTTTTCTGTGTTGCTAACTCAAGTGTTTCTTTATATAATCCCAAGATGCAGTCCTGTTAAATAATTGATTACATAGATCTACCTTTTGAGTTTTACAGATCAGTATCAAAAGTTTCATTTCCCATGGTGATCTCTTAAAGTAAATTATAACATTTTATAGCATATTTTATCCATCTAGTACTGACTTGATTAATTTCTTAGAGAACTGACCCAATAGGAAAAATTTTATTTTCAGTCATTTTAAATGTAGCATAAATTTAAACAAACTGGCTGCCACCACTATATCATCAAAAGTCAAATGAAGACAGTTTATAATGCTTAGCTCTTCAAAATATGTTTGTTCAACTTATGTGTGTTGCTCTTGTAAGATATAGATGAAAGGTTTAGAAGTCTGTCATGTTTATGTACCAAGTTTCTCTGACAGCATCACAGACAGCATAGGCTACCAATTATCATCTCTATGTTGGAGCTGATTTACCCTTATCAAAAGCTCTAGTTTTTAGTCATGATAGTGATCACAGATTTTTTATGGACGAACTGTGCCAAATACTTGGTTTCAACTTGAAAGTCACTCATTATTTGACCAAAAGTGTCACTGGAACAAGTACGTGAGACATCACTGCTTCTCTTCTCTTTTATTTTTAAGTGGAAGTTAATTTGAGGTGTTGTAACAAGCAAAGGCAGAAACAAGTTCTTCAGGTTCAACACCTTTAATGAGCAATAAAAGCCAATTCTGCATCAAGTAAGCATCTAATTAAACAGATGGCAGACAAGAACAGGGATCTGAGAAGGGTGATTTTAAGCCAGATTTTGCTGAATCACCTTCTAAAGAAGGAGGCAGATAGACCATTGAGAGAGAAGTTTGTTGGACTAAGAAAGATATGAAACTTTAAACCACAGTAATGCCTGGAAAGACTCATGTTTGCCCAAAAGGAAGTATAGAAAACATGTCACTGAGTTTGTGATAAAAGATTGCTCCAAGTAAAATTAAGAAATAATTAACTTCTAAATTCTAATGTTACATTATACACATGAAGCATTGACTTACACTAAAAAAAGAGGATACTTGTTACCCAAAAGCTTTAACGGATTTCAAAACAGAAAAATCAATGTTTGACCAGCATTTTATATAAAGGACATTTAAGAACTTTGCAAACCCACAGAATATAATAGTTGTTTATGTGACTAATAGATCAAAGCTTTTTCTGTTAAACAGATAGTTTTTCATTTCACAATCAGGCATTGGTACCCTTGAAACATTATTTTATCCCAAGGATAGAACAGCAACAACAAAATTTACACATATTTGTGACAAGAAAAACTATAAAAATGAAAGTGCCAAAGTTTATTCAATTTTTTAAAAGAATGAAGGAAATTTGATTGAGCTTATAAGATAAACAATGCAGATTAATAATTTACTTGCATTGTATTATTTATAAAATAAAGCCAGAAAACACATTCTGAACATCAAATAAATTTCAGTTTGGCCACTAAAATACTTTACTTTGAGAAACACATCTTCATGTACCAGGGAAAATTCAAACAGTTAAATATTCTTTATGTGTTCATATAATACAGATGGAATGATAATTCTGCAAAACCTTACAGATTCTTACTTCATACGTATCTAGTCCACCTAAGAATAATCATTTATCAATTAAATTACTGAAAAATTCAGATGGAATTCATATACCCATTTGTTTTAATTAAGTAAGTCTATAGAAAGTCTTTGGAATTAAACTAAGTGCATGATTTAATTTTTGTCAGAGAGGCATCAGAGATCCTAATACAGTTGGGTGGGATCTCTGTATTTCTGCACCTTTATGCTGCTTTATATGGATTTGAACTTGAGTAATATTTTTGACTTCTCTGCATCATTTAAACAGTGATTTGCCTTCTCACATGACTCCTGGCCATTAAAGATTCTATCCTCCTTTTTCAGCCTTTCTTCTGCTAGCTTCTGTTCCTCCTTTTAAACTGTAAATGTCACTATTTTCCCCAAGACAGGGCAAGTCATGCTGTTTTCTCTATAACATGTCCTTTAGGAATTATATTCTCTCATCTCCTACCTTCAACAACCACAACTATCAGTAGTTAATATGTCATGACATTGCACAAATATGTCTAGAATGACTCTTCTGACCAGGGTGGTTACCACTAATTGTCAGGTTAACAACCCTGTTAAATGGATCATTTGAGAAAATTCATCAAAGGAAAATAGAATATTGGTACTTTGGGGGACCAATCAACTGGACAGTCAACCTTATCACAATACTTCCAAGAGGATATGTGGCAATGCAAGAAAACATCTGGCTGGCATTTTTTGTAGGCTTTGGTCATAAACTAAAAAATGACCTATTTTTATTCTTTTAACTATATAACCTTGATGAAGCTTCCTTCCACAAAATTAGATTTATTTCAGAAGCCATATGTTCATCAGCTGATCTATTTGGTGTCTTTTCTATGTTACTTACTCAACCATTTCCCTATATATCTCAAACCACAGTAAATATTAAAATAACTCTGAAGCCAATTCCACTGGCAACTGATTTATTATAGATTCTTGTCCATTTTTGTTGCCCCTATGAAACAGGGGAGAAGGAATCTTAACAAAATCATTCTTACTGAATGCTTACCTTCCACCAGGCACAATAATGCTGTGATGTGTTATTATCATCATAATATAGATAGGATCTAGCAAGTGACTCATCTGAAATTTCAAAGAAGGCAGCAGAGTCAGGATTCCATCCAGCTCTGAACAAAAACCTAGTCTCTTGCCATAATACTCCAGATGGCAACAAGTCTTTCTTGCTGTCTGTTTTGATTATCTATCTGCTCATTTGGAATCTCTATCAGCAGCACTACACAAGGACTTCCTTAGTTTTTGTTGCTGCTGTTGTATTTTTGATTGACAAATAATAAGTATTTTTGTTGTGGGATACAATGTGATATTGCAATTCATGTATACATGGTATGATGATCAAATCAGAGGGATTTACATATCTATCATTTATTTATCATTGCATTAAAATGACAATATTCAAAATCCTCTTATCTAGCTTTTTTTTTTTTTTTTGGTACTGGAGATTGAACTCAGGGGCACTCGACCACTGAGCCATATCCCCAGCCCTATTTTGTGTTTATGTAGAGACAGGGTCTCACTGAGTTGCTTAGCACCTCACCATTGCTGAGGCTGGCTTTGAACTCGCGATTCTGCTGTCTCAGCCTCCCTAAGTGCTGGGATTACAGGCTTGCGCCACACGCCCGGCTTATCTAGCTATTTTGAAATGAATTTTTAAAAGGTGTTCACATAGAATTGAGAGTACAATTCTGGTTACAAGAGGCTGAGCAGAATAAGGAAAGGGAGGTGGAGGAGAGTTTGGTCAATAGGTATAAAGTTATAGGTAGAGAGGAGCAAGAAGCTGTGGCGTGTCAGTTCATTGTAGAGTGATTATAGATAACAATAGTGCTTTATATGATACTTTTTAAATGGTTTTTAGTTGTAGGTAGACAATACCTTTATTTTATTTATTTACATGTGGTGCTGAGGATCGAAACCAGTGCCTCACATGTACTAGGCAAGTGCTCTACCACTGAGCCACAACCCCAGCCCCATATAACAGTTTTAAATTAGGATTAGATTTGAATCTCAGTTCTTATCACCTACTTGTACAAATTCAGTCAAAATAATACTACTTTACTAGTAATACTTTTATACTGTGTAAATTGACATAATGACATCTGTCTTACAGAGTTGGGTGTGAATTACATTAGACAATTATAATAAAGAACTTAGTATAGTGCCTGAAATCTCCTTTATGGAAGGTAACTCTTAGAATCTCAGGTCCCTCTTTATCATAGCAGTGTACTTCATTACTTCTTTAGTTACTCCATGAAATCTCCTGTTAATAATATATATGAAACACAAAAGATATTTTAAGGTCATGTCTAGGGAACAGAAATATAAATGCTAATGAATGCATATATAGCACAGAGGAATTCATAACATTTTGATGAGTGAAATTATCTAGAAGGATATTACGTTTCATAAAGTCATCAGTAAATGAAAATATTATTTTCATTTCAAGACTGATGGGGTTTTAATCAACCAATCATACACTAATAAAGATTTCAGTGATACTGCTTTATACAAATTGAAAGAAAAATGCTGAATCAAAGTGTTTACATTTTAAAAGATCTCCTGTGATATATATATACATATATATTTTTGTACTGGGGATTGAACTCAGGGGCACTCGACCACTGAGCCACATCCCCAGCCCTATTTTGTGTTTTATGTAGAGACAGGGTCTCACTGAGTTGCTTAGCGCCTCGCCCTTGCTGAGGCTGGCTTTGAACTCGCGATTCTCCTGTCTCAGCCTCCCAAAGTGCAGGATTACAGGTGTGCGCCACTGCACCCAGCTCTGTGATACGATATTTTGAGGCCTGATTTGAGAAACATTTTCTGACTTTGTATAAATTAATATAGAATATGTATTGTCCAAAGGAATTCTCTAAGAAAATTAACATTCTTGTTCATTCAGTTTTGTTATTTAATGAAATGTGGTTAAGAGGTAATACTAAAAAGTGACTTATTCAAAATTAATTTTCAATTTCTTTTTTGTTTTCTTTCCTTTTTTTTTTTTTAGGGATCAAACCCAGGGTGACTAAGCTACATCCCCAGTCATTTTATCTTTTATTTTGAGACAGGGTCTTGCTAAATTGCTGAGAGACTGCTAAATTGCTGAGGCTGGCCTCAAACTTGTGATCCTGTTGCCTCAGCCTCCTGAGTCACTGTGATTATAGGCTTCTGCTAGCACATCTGGGTAATTTTTGAATTGCTTTTTTTTTTTTTTTTGGTACTGGAGATTGAACTCAGGGGTACTCAACCACTGAGCCACATCCCCAGCCCTATTTTGTGTTTTATGTAGAGACAGGGTCTCACTGAGTTGCTTAGCGCCTTGCCATTGCTGAGGCTGGCTTTGAACTCGTGGTTCTCATCTCAGCCTCCCTAATTTTTGAGTCTCTTAAATATGATAGTTGTGGAAGACAGATTTTAAGATGGTCCCCTGTTGTTTTATGTCATGCCTTGTGTGGGTCTGCCAATGAGCTGGGGTCCCAGGGGATGAAAATAAGGGGTCCTCAGGAAGGATGAAACCGGGTCCCGTGGGACAAAGTATGGGATGGATGATTGCAGAGTCACTTCACCCAGACTCTGGGAGCTGTTAAGACTGCTCTTCCAGAGCAAGACACAGAACCCATTTATTCCAGGAAATGTAACAGTTTATGAACAGTCCTTGGACCAATCATGGCCCTGAGGTTATAGCCACTGGGGTACCGCTCTGTGTCTGGTGCACAGTCCATGGCATAGGGTGAGGAAAGGGAGAGGGAGGTGCTGAAGGTATGCAGAGTGCTCCTCTGGTCCCCAAGAGTTCCTCCTCCTAGCATTCATCTTTGTATAATCATCTCCCTTTGAGTGTAGTTAGCATTTGTGACTCACTTCTAAGAAATAGAATATGACAAAAGTGATAGGATGTCATTTTAATGGTTATATTATATAAGATTATAACTTTTCTTGTCAGCAAATCTATCCCTTGTTAGCTTCAATAAAGCCAGCTGCCATGTCATGTGCTGCCCCATGGAAATTTCCACAGAACAATGAACTGAGGTCTGTCTCCAGTCAACAGCTTTAGAAGTACATGAGATTCTAGTCCAAATCCCAAAAGAGACTTAATATTGTCATCAATATGATCTATGAGCTTGGAAGTATATCCTGCCCCTGTTGATCCTCAGATGAAAACCCATCCCTGGCCACATGATTGGAACCTCATGAAAAAATGCTGAGGCAGAGGAACAACCTAAATTGTGCTAGGATTTCTGACCCACACAACCTGTAATATAGTCTGTCATCTAGAGCTTCTAAATTTATGGTACTGTTACATAACCGTAGGAAAACAATACAGAAAAATAATTGTAATGATTGCAATTGTCATTCAATGAATGTTCATCACAACGTCAGAGTCTCTGATATGTGAAATAGGTAGCTATGTAATAGATACTTGCTAAATTCTAAAAATCACATTAGGAATCTGAGTTAGGGACTATTACTATTTCTAATCAGATGAAACACCTAAGACTCAGAAAGTTTTGCTTTTTTGCTGAGGTTGTATACTGATTATGCTAAAAGTCCACAACAATGATCTCTTTGCTATACTTTATTAGTGAACATCTAGCATTAAAATAATTAGTTGAATTAATTAAAGAGTATCATAGATGAGAATGAACTAATAAATAAGCCAGACCAAATCCAAGAATTCTGTGAATAAGGTGAATTTATGTCTAGCAATTGCTGTGCACATAATCTAACATTTCTTCATATAGACATTATACTTTATTATTCTAATTGAATTTCAAATAAATTTGTTTTGTATTTCAAAAATTATACTTATGAGAGTATTGAATAAAATTGGTAAACCAGGCAATGATATCAAATACTATTTGTTTTGTGTGATATTATTTATCAATGATATCTAATTGCCTTTTTATTTCAACATTTCACCTCCCATTCAGCACAATATAAATCACTATTCAAAATATTTGCCATGTTTGTATATATAACTTGTGTTCTCAGATATAAATAAATGACAGTTTTAATCATAGTATTTTGTGCAAATTTCTTAATTTCTATATTTTAAGAATGAGTTTGCATGAAGAATAGTTAAAAAAGAGGCTGCATATCAAAAGCATTTCATCTTACTCATTATAGATTTTATTTTTTAAACATGCAAAATGTTATTTCATAGATTCTAGGTCCTTGATGTTCTGAAAAAGGGAATGAAACACAAATATTGGAGGTAAAGGGACCAAATAAAACACCTTTTAAAGTGCAGAAAAATAAGAAAAAATAAAATGGAAATTAAATACTAATAAATAAAAATAAACATAAAAGTTAAGTAATAAAAATTAACATAACAGGAAGGAAAAATTAAATTAAAACAAAAGTTTCAATCCCTTTAGAATCCTATAGCAAGTTATTTGGAATTTTTAATGAGTAAGATTTTCATTTGGGTCCAAGTAAGCACTGTTTTAGTGCTTTGATATTGCTTGTTGCTGGTCAAAATCATTTATTAATCTTTTAATATGAACCAGCTTGTTGTAAAGATACACACATCTACATTTTTCTTCAGGAAAATTAGGATTAAGCTGTCTCATCTTCTGATATTCTAGTGAGATTCTTTGATTTATATTATGATACTCTTTTGAGTTTGGAGATACCAGCTTCCTTTCTGATTCTAAGCTAACAAAAGCTTTAGATAAATTCAGCATCTTGGCATACAATGTCTGATATTCATCATAATCTACTCTAAATTCCTGTTCATAATGGCAACGTTGCTCCTGGGAAGCTATAGGGTAATATTTAATCAAATAATCCTCAAGTCCAGATGTTGAACTGGTGTTCTCAGAGGTAGAACTTTCTTTTTGAAATTCTTTGCTTGACTTTGGCTTTGTACCTTTATCTTGGTTTTTAGAACCTGTCTTCTTCTCTGTCATGTCAATATTACAAGTTTGGTTTTTTGCCTTATGTTTAAACTTCTCATCAGATATCATTTTTTTTCTCTCCCCTAGCTTTGGATATTTCATTTGAATTGAAATAGAAGCTAAGTTTTCCAAAGAAGAATGCTTTTTAGGTTGGCTTGGAAAGATAATAGTGTCTTGACTGACACTGCCCACATATGGATCTTGAGTCTCACGTCTTCGTGGATTGCTGCAAGAATCACAGTTGGAATTTACAGGCAAAGAAGGATTTGAAATGGGCGAGTAGGTTGTAGAAAATGCTGGGCAGCTCTGTTTGGCTGGAGCAGCAGAGGTTGGTAGGCCAACTGCAGATTTTTCCTTGTTACTAGTCAAGTAGCTACTTGATCGCGGCTGTGCTAGAGTTGTCAGGTGAGATACTCTAGCCCCTTTTTTCATTAAAGGATCAGTAGCATCTAACTTGAAAAACTTATCTCGAGAAGATGATGTGCCACCTATAATAGAATCTATAGAAGACTGTGAGTGATGGGTGCCAGCATTCTGAAATGAATCTATTTTTCTGGAAAGTACCAAGTCCAATGATTGCCTGTCTAGTTCATTATATCCAGGCCAATCTCTCTGGATCTCTCTATAAATGCAATCCTTCAAGGAATATGAAAAATTCTGGGTATTTAAGTCAGCTACCTGGTAAAGAATTTTTCCAAGGGAATTCTTGTCACTTTTTTTTATGCCATCTTTCTGCAGTCTAATAAGCAGCTCGGATTTCTTGTACTCCTTCAATGCCAATAAGTGAATTACCCTGTCCCTATATGGTCGCATATGGACACTATTAGCGACACGTGACTTTCGAATTGTGTATGCAGGGTTAATGGGGGCTGTTCTTTTTCTCTCAGGTGCTGGATCTGGAAAAACCTGTGGTGCTTTTCGAATTGGCACTCTTTTCCCTATTTGTGGTTTTCTGATAATTTTCCATTTATTGCAAGATTTATCTTCTGCCTGGGCTGCTCTTACTGGCATCATCTGATGAGAGCTCTTTGTTCTATTTTCTGACATTTGATCTGCTATCGTTTGTGGGCAACTGAGCTGTAATACTGGACTACAGTCTGAAACAGTTTGGTGGGGATGATCAGTTTTGCCTTGATGATTGTCATTATTTAAATCTGACAACTGAAAGTTATAGTTGGGCACATCAGTATGTGAATTTTGGGGGGCAATGTTGATAAGCCCTTGAAAATCTTGGATTTGATGAGAAATTTGAGGAGGTTGAGCATTCTGAAGGTTCTGGTGGGAGTAACTTGCCTGGAAGACTGGCCCAGTGAATCCCACAGGCAGGCAGATGATAGTATCTTGTCCTGGCTTTATGGTTTCTACCTCCTCCACAGACACACATCTTTCCTGGTATCCTACGGCCTCAATTTGTTTGCCTCCAAAGGCTGCCAAATAATCATAACTGAAAAAATCAACATTTAATCAGTAAAATATATAGGAAAATAATTACTCTTCTTGGCAATAATTATCTCTTATTTACTATTGTTTGTAAAACTCTGATCATAAAGGATTTGTCCCAATGGAACAAAGCAGAAAAGTACCTGATTAAGACGGAATTTGGAGAGGAAGTTTGGTTGTCAGAATCTAATCTACTTTTGTTTCACTTTTATAGGTTCTTTTCAGGAAGAAGTGATAACCTAAACTGCAAAGTGCTAAATGATTCTCTGAATTCAGTGTATAAAAGCCATCTTTTTCTAGTGAATTCAATATCAAGTAAACATAATTAGTATGAGGATCAAAAGGACCCACAGGCTTTTGGAGATCAGAGGAGTTGGCTTCCATTTGACATGAAGCCTTCCTTACATATTCTCTGACATGAGAACCAGCTGTTGAGTCATTTTTGGGTTTGGGTCTTGATCTGTGTACAAGGGCTCTCATTTGATAGGTAAATGTGTTATTTGGATTAATAATAAGTAAAAACACATTTTAGAGATGCCTACTTGTCTTTCTCAACCTTCTAACTATTACTAATAAGTGGAAGTGATTTTCACTTCCTTAGGTTGTCATTTACACCCATTATTCTGCTTCTTTTCACTCCTCCTACTGGGAATCCTCAGCAAACCACAAGTTTATCCAGGTGTTTAAGTGTTTTGCCCCTACTGAAAGAAACACTGTAGCTAGCCATGTTAGAGATGTACAATTTAGTCTCTGAATGTACACAAATTACTAGGAATCATTTCTAATCAGGTTCACCTCAAAAATATGTACAACTTCCTCCTTCTCCCACACTACTAGTCTGATCCTTAGATTTCCCTAGGTATCTAAGGTATCACCTTCCACCTAGCCACATATCTAGAATACCTGTGTCATACCCACTAATCCTCAAATATACTTCTCATTAATTTCTCTCAATAACATTTAGTCAGCCACCAATTTTTCCATTCATATAATAGATATTCATTGAACACCTATCATATGCCTGATAGTGTTTTTGATTTTGGGATATACTGCAATGTATAAAATAGGAACAAAATCCATGCTCTCATTATGTCTACATTCCTTTAAGATTTTAATGCAGAACATCTCAAGTACATGGCTTATCTCCCATCCCATGGTGGTCATTGACCTAAATTATGCAGAGAACATCTTAGCATACATTATGTAGTCTCCACCATACTTGATTGCTTGCTTCCAGTCTTTTCTGGTCTGCTAGCAATGATTTCAATCAACACTGCTTTAATAGAGGTGATGGTTGGCATTACTTCCAAAATAAAATAAAATTCTTTGGTGTGACATACAGGACCCTTCTTATTCAATCCTCAGTTTATACTAAAGCCTGTGACATGTGTCTAAAAGCTGCATTGATCCATTTCCCTTTCCTGCATCAGCCTTTCATTTGATATTCCTATTTCCCATTATGCTCTTCCCACTGATCTTCGCACACATTATTCCTCTACTTTGGAGAGTCCTCACATGGCCATTCTATCTACAATAGAATCCTACACTGACACTCAGATCCAGGACTCTCTTTCCACTATCTTGTTTTACTTTTCTTTAGAGCATATTTATTGCCTAGAGCTATGTTGCATATATTTCTTTGTTTCACATAAGTCTTCTCCACCAGAATATGGTCTTAATGAGGGTTTGAATTTTGTCCATTTTTTGCACTGCTCTATCTCTAGTAGCTAGAACTGTGCCTGGAACACAGAGTAAACATTTAGAACTTATTGAGCAAATAAATATATCAAAGCCATCTACTTTTAAATTTCACTTTTAATAGATTCACCCTAAGTTCCTATTCAACATTAGAATATCAGCTCAAATGTAATGACATAAATAAGATCTCTCTGTAATTGAAACTAATACTCCCTTAATTATAATCTCAAACATTTGGTGAAAACTCTAAAACACCAAGCATTTCATCATAATTACTTAAGTGTTCACCTCCTCCAGTGGAATGTGACCTCTATATCCATAATGACTACATTCTATTCATTTTGTGTGAGTCCTCCTTTTTGTTCCTAGTACTTTACTCTACAAGTAGCAGACACATAGCAGAAGACCATCTCTAAATGTTTGGTAAGGGGAGGAATAGTAGTACCTTTGCATTTACTATATATCTTGCATTTAATATATCTTTGCAATATACCAGGCAAAGATATATTACTATCTCATCAAAGAGTTATTCAAAGTCTATTAATGTCAAACAAAGGTTTCATTCCTCTAAGATTTTTTCAGGTTCCTGTTAACTTCATAGCATATTTATAGAATTGAAATTATTGATATAGATAGAAAATAAAATACTTCCTCAGAAAACCAATAGACTACTGAAGTATACTCAGCCATATAGTGTTTTCATGCACACACAAATGCTTTGTTGGATTCTTCCTGGAAATCTGTAGTAAAACTGGATGAAATAATCTAACCTTAAGTATATTTATGTCTGCAACCATTGGAAAAATAAAATAGTCCTTGAGTAACCCTATTTCCACTAGAGCTAATAACAAAATACATGTTGGCAAGAGACTGCAAAGAGGGGCACCTTGAGAAAAAAAGTACAAAGTTGTGTTGACAGACATAAAAGAAGACTTGAAAACAAAGAAATATTTCATTATTTCTGAGAAAGAAACTGAATAGTGTATGGATGTCACCTATTTTCAAATTAATACATGCATGTAATATGATTGCAATAAAAACTTCATTGGATTTTTCCTTTGCATCTGCTAAAACTATTCTAAAATTCAACTGTAAGAACTAAAAGAATTTTGCAAAGGATAGTAACAATATAGAGCCTCTCTATTAGGTAATATAATATAAAACTATAATATTTAACAGAATGAGGAACTAGAAGAAGAAGAGATAGAAAATAGATGAAAGTGAACAGATATTTTTGAGACACAATGCCTGGGAACAAAATAGAGGATAAACAGGACCATCAATAATTATTGAAGAAGGATCATTAAATAACATTACTTAAGACAAGTTGTCAACATTTTAGCAAAAATATCAAATTAGAATCTCCCCTTATAGCATATTATGGAATGAATTCCAGATGTATCAAACAGTTAAAGGCAAAAACATTAAACCATAGTACAATAAAATATTTGAAACTTAAGTGCTATGATAGTATTTACATAGGAAAACATGAGTATACTTTAACACATAAAAATAATTATAAGATAATGAACATTCAAATTTTATCCCATGAAACCTCAATATTGGTATCAATGTAAGAAAAACTTGAAGAATATAATCAGATTTCTTTGTTCAGGGGACACAGTATAGTACTACAATTAATGAATACTGATAAAAAGTTATTGTTTTGTATGAGCCTTAAGTAAAAGCTAACTGATCATATTATTGAATATTATCCTTTTCAATTACATTGGTGTCAATAATAAATTGTAGTCTAACAAAATATGTAAAATTGAAATTCTCTTCTAAGTGGTCTCCTTTGCCACATTGTTGCTAACACAGAACAAATGTTTATTTCAGAAGTTACCATATTGGATAAGAATAACAAATAAAATGCCCGCACCATCAATGTATTTTAAAAATCAGTGAACAATTGTTGTTCCATTCTGGCAAGCCATTTGTAGCTAACTTAGACTTCCAGAAAATTCTATAGTAGTTAAAGTGACAAAATTTTATTAATCAATCCCACTTAAAGTTCTATGTCAATTTCCCCATTTTATAATACTTCAAAACCTGCCTTTTGTAGGGTGTGGTGGCACATGCCTGTAATCCCAGTGGCTTGGGAGGCTGAGGCAGGAAGATCACAACTTCACAGCTAGCCTCAGCAACTTAGTGAGGTCTAAAGTAACTTAGTGATATCCTGGCTCAGAAAAAGAAATCTTAAAAAATAGAAAAGGACTGGAGATGTGGCTCAGTGATTAAGCACCCCTGGGTTCAATCCCTGATACCCCCCAAAAAATGAAAAAAACTGCCTTTGATCAACATTGTAGAGACTGCACACAATCTAATGAAATCTTCTGTGAGAGAATAGGAGACATTTATGCCAGTTATCTTGAATTTCATTGATATTCACTCTATAGTCAATTTCCTGATTTTGTAGTAAAACAAAGTAGAAACCCAATCTAGTTTGAATCATTGTTGTACTTATCAAAGCCATTAAGGTCAAGCCTAGTATAGGACTATGTCTACCAGTTCTTACCTATCCATTGTTCTTGATCATCATCCAATATAGGAGCTCTCTGGAGCTGTTCTCTCTTCACTGCGTGTTTTCACACTGCTCTAAACCTCCTTTGCTATGAGACCATATACATTCCCATACTTCTAGAACTCTGACTTCACAATTACCAGTCTCCTCTAACATTCTCTACTGCCTGACATAAAGGGAAACTCCACTTTCATAAGGGTGCTACTTTATTATAACCCTCTTGAAAGAATCAACTTGTTTTCTTATAGCTCAAGATTGGTGTCTTAGTCTACTCAGGTTGCTATAAGAAATGATAATAGACTGGGTGGTTTATAAACATCAGAAATTTATTTCTCACAGTTTTAAATAAAATTTAGTTGTAGATGGACAAAACACCTTTATTCGATTTATTTTTATGTGGTGCTGAAGATTGAACCTAGTGCCTCTCAGGTGCTAGGCCAGCACTATACAACTGAGCTACAACCCCAGCCCTATTTCTCATAGTTTTGAGGCTAGGAATACAAGTTGCCTGAAGATGCAGCATCTGGTGAGAGCATGTTTTTTGGTTCATAGACTTTGCCTTCTTGGTATATCCTCAAATAGCAGAAGAGTTGAGGGTTTTCTCTGGGATCTCTTTTATAAGGATCCCATCCATGACGTTGTCATCCTCATGACCTAATCATTTATCAAAGGCCCTACCCACTATCATCACATTGGAAGTGAGGATTTCAACATGTGAATTTTAGAGGGACACATGAGACAATAGCCATTCCACCCCTACCTCTCCCAAAATTCGTGTCCTTCTTACATAAAAATATGTTTATTTCATCTCAATAGCCCCAAACATTTAAAAAATTCCAGCACCAACTAACAAGTTTAAAGTCCAGAGTCTCATATAAATATCCTCTAAAGCAGATAAGGATAAGATTCAATGTACAATTTATTCTGAGGCAAATTACTCTCCAACTGTGAGGCTGTGAAATCCAATATTTTATGTGCTTCTGAAATGCAATGAATCCAAAAGGGAGAAATAGGAAACAAGAAAGGAATAACTAGTCCCAAACAAATCAAAAATCCAACAGGGAAGATGACATTAAAACCTGATTCTGAGGAGTAACATTTGGCTTGATGTCATACCTCTAACCAACTGAAAATGCCATCCTAAATCTCAGACTTACTAGGGCAGATGTCTCCACTTTCTAGACACAGTGGGGTATCACCTGTACAGTTTTTCCATGTAGGAGTTTAACCCCCAAGGCTTGGGCAGCCCTGTGCATGGCAGCTCTGTGCCTGTGCACTGTCTGAGGTGGTTCTCTATGGTGACTCCACCTTTACAGCATGGGAGACAGTTTATTGAGGAGAGCTTCCAAGAGTTCATTGACTGCTCCAAGAAGAGTTTAGTGACCATAGGCTGATCAATATTCCTTATATCCCTCATGCTGCTTCACCACCAGTACCTTCTCTTCCTTACAGTGTTTTTCCCATTGGCAGCCAGCTGGATGAGTGACACCTATCATTTATACAGTACCCTCAGTTCTGCACTGGTCCCCATCCAGAGAGGGATTTTATATGTTAGGCTGTAGAAACATGAATATCATCACAACTAACTTTCTTGTTTTGCTTATATGACCAGCATGTCAAGGAGCAACTGTCCTGAAGTCCATGCAAGAAAGTAGCTTTCAACAGAAAACACCAACTTGCCATAGTTCCCAATGTGCATAAGATTAAGCTAGTGTCTTTTAAGATAATACATATCTGGACTTTCCAGCCCAGCCTTGCCCTCATTTTTCCCTTAACATGGCAGAAAGGGGACATTTGGGGACATGGTGTTTAACTGCCCCTCTTTTCTTCAGGGATGATACAGAATTGCAATAATAAGAGTTCTCTGTCATGACCTTTTGCTCACTGGAGTTCTTGCATTCCCTGTGATGGGAGGGCAGCCCTGATTATTTATGAGTTTCCTTCCTATTTATTATTCCATTGTCTTGGACAATGGTTCCTGATTTCGCTTCAGATGGCTGACTAATCTCCTAATCAGATGGTAATCTGAATAAATCCTTCATATTTTCTCCCAAAGAGGCTTTCACTATTTTCTTATGGACAGACTGAGAATGTTGCAAATCTTTAAGATTTGCTTCTCTTTTGGTTGAAAATTCTACCTTTAAGTCATATTTCTCTTCTTGCATTGTAATATGAGTACTCAAGATAAACCAAGCCACACCTGTAATACTTTGCTTGGATATTTCTTCAGCCAAATACTCAGTTTCACCTGCTATAATTCTGCAAGTTCTTTGATACTTTAAAACAAAGATTGCTTTTTCCATTACCTAACAGCATATTCCTCCTGTCCATCTGAGATCTCATCATAATGTTCTTTACCATATATATCTTTATTAAAATTCTATTCATAATTGTTAGGCATCTCTAAGAATATTGAGTCTTTCTCTATTACTCTCCTTTTTTCTGTTTGAACTTTTACAAGAATCGCCCTTAATGGTCTCTTCACAGCAATTTTATAAGCTTTTTTTATAATGAAGCTTCTCAAAACTCTTCCAGCCTCTACCCATAATCCAGTTCCAAAGCTACTTCTTCATGTTCAGATATTTGTTATACTAGTTATCCACTTATCAGTACCAATTTTCTGTTTTAGTTTATTCAGCTGATACAACAGACATTTATTTCTCAAAGTTCTAGAAACTGGGATATCCAAGATATAGGTGCAAGAAGATCTGTACCAGATCAGTATTTGGCCAGAGCCTGCTTTCTGATGTGTAGATGACATATTTCTTCATGTCCTTACATGGTAGGAGGAACAAGAAACCTACCTGAGAGCTCCTTTATAAAAGTACTAATCCCAAAGCCCAACTTCCTAATACTTCCCAGCTCCTAAAGACTCCACTTCCTAACATCATCCTCTTGAGGACTAAATGTCAACATGTTAATCTGTGGGGAAGGATGCAAATTCAGACCACAGCAGTTGGAGAGTGAGAATATTTTGTTTCTTGCTTTCTACTGCTATCAAAAGAAGATCCAATTCTTCCTTCATTTATTCCTAAAGTTACTTCCTCTCCTAAATCATAAATAATCTGATTATAACCTTTGTACCATAAAGCTCCTAATAGCATGTACTCTGAGGTCAGTGTCAGATTACTCTTCCTTGGGTTCTATAGTTTCCTACTTTTCAACCTTTATTTGATCAGTAAATGGACCAGTTTAATTCTTGCTTCAAAGCCTTTTAATATGCTGGTCCCACTCTGGCAATATTCTTTCTAAATCTGCTTCTTTCATTTCCACACACAATTTGTCTACCCATCAAGCCCCTACTCATC
This sequence comes from Xerus rutilus, assembly GCA_028644305.1. NCBI lineage: Eukaryota > Metazoa > Chordata > Mammalia > Rodentia > Sciuridae > Xerus > Xerus rutilus. The sequence continues at coordinate 7,078,849 of CM053417.1, forward strand.
CTCCTAATCCCAGTATAAATATCTTTAACAAAGCCTCTGTTCGACAGGGACTCATGAAGAAAGAAAAGGCATATCCAAATTAGGGCAAAAAAAGGTTTGTTTAGCTTTGTGTCACTGACCAAAATACCTGACAAGAACAACTTAAGGAGGAAAAGTTTATTTTTGGCTCACAGTTTCATTGGTTCCATCCATAGTTGGCCAATTCCATTGCTCTGGACCTTTGGTGAGGTGGAACATCATGCCAGAAAACCATGGCAGTGGAATGAATTGTGCTCAACTCATGGTACCTAGAAAGCAGAAAGAAGAAATAGCCAAGACACAAGATTTAATCCACAATAGGACACCCCCTGAAGACCTACTTCTTCTAGCTGTGCACCTCCTGCCTACACAGTCCAAATTATTAGTCTATGAAATGGATTAATTAACTGATTTGGTTACAGCTTTCATAATCTAATAATTAGATCTACAGATTCCTGCATTAACAAACAACTTTTTTGGGGGGGAGTGTTTTAGTCAGCTTTTTCATTGCTGGGATTTAAAGACCCGAGCAGCACAACTGTAGAGGACGAAGAGTTTATTTGAGGGCTCATAGTTTCAGAGGTCTCAATCCATAGACAGCCGATTCCACTCCTCAGGGCTCCAGGTGAGACAGGAACAACATGGCAGGACAGTGGGGCAGAGGGAAGCGGCTTACATAGTGATCAGAAAGCAGAGAGTCCACTCGCCAGATACAAATATATACCCAAAGCCATGCCGCAATTCCCACCTCCTCCAGCCACCCCTCTGCCCTCAGTTCCCACTCAGTTAATCCCTATCATGAGATTAAGTCATTGATTGGGTTAAGACTCTTACAACCCAATCATTTCTCTTCTGATCTTCTTGCATTGTCTCCATGTGAGCTTTTGGGGACACCACATATAAACCATAACATGGAGGATAATTCATATCCAATTCATAACAGAGGGCTTAACCAAGAGAATATTTTAAAGATGTATGCATATTTTAGGAACACTACAATGGACACTGAAATAAACTGAGGCTAAGTAATAGCCCTAGGGCAGGAGATAAGAAGGAGAGAGTTTTGTAGAGGGAAAGTGGTGGTGAAGTATAGTGAAAAATTGTTAAGAAACAAAAAATAGCCCAATAGCCATAAATTGAAGGTGTGTGTGTGTATAGAACATTGAGTGCTCTTTTAGATCAACTTTCTATATAAAGGAGAACAAATTGCCATTGATATCACAGAATCAATTAGATTTTCACATTAAACACCCTTGTAGCATTCTGTATTAATTTAATTTTTAGAAAACTAAAATTGTACCTGATCCCTTTAGTTACAATCTCTTTCCTTGGAATATAGAGGATCAAAAGTAATAAAACATGATCTCTATATATCTTGTAATATACATACCAATGTTGTCATTAATAAGCACAAATCTGTGACAATGTTCATATTTCTTTTGGTACATATATGACAACAGGCTATGAAAGAGTCTCCCATAGCAATGTAAAATATGGTAGCATTGTTAATGATTTTACAGACAATATTTCCACTAATATTTTAAAACACAAAATTGCATGTATTACACTCATGCCTCTGGTTCATACTTCTGTATATGTGTTTTACAGATAAGTGTTATGATTTGGATCTTTTCATATTGCCCCACAAAGCTAGTCTTAGCAAAAACAAAAGAAACTAGAGATACTACCCTGCATTCCATCTGACCAAAATGGAATGAAATTAGAAATCAATGACATATTAAAAAATAGAAGCTACTCCAACACCTGGAGACTCAATACTATGCTATCAATAATGTATGGATAATAGAAGACAACAGGGAAGAGAGAAAAAAATTCTTAGAGGTAAATCAGAACTCCGATACAACATATCAAATTCTCTGGGACACCATGAAGGCAGTGCTGAGGGGAAAGTTCATTGCATTCAGCACATTCTTTAAAAGAAGAAAAAAATCAACAAATAAATGACCTGACATTACATCTCAAAGCCCTAGAAAAACAGGAATAAACCAACACCAAAAGAAGTAGAATAGAGGAAATAATTAAAATCAGAGCTGAAATCAATGAAATTGAAACAAAGGAAACAATTCAAAAAACTGACAAAACAAAAAGCTAGTTCTTTGAAAAAATAAATAAAATTGACAAATCCTTAGCCACCCTAAAGAAAAGAAGGAGAGAGAAAACACAAATTACTAAAATTTCTGATGAAAAAGGAAATATCATGACAGACTTTACTGAAATACAGAGGATAATTAGAAACTATTTTGAAGATATATACTCCAGTAAAATAGAAAACCCTGAAGACACTGACAAATTTCTAGAAGCATATGACCTACCCAAACTGAACCAAGAGGTTATACACAACTTAAACAGATCCATTTCAAGCAAGGAAATGGAAGATGTCATCAAGAGCCTGCCAACCAAGAAAAGCCCAGGACCAGATGGATTCTCAGTTGAGATCTACAAGACCTACAAAGAAGAATTAATACCAATACTCCTTAAATTATTCCATGAAATAGAAAAGGGGAGAAAACCTCCAAACTCATTCTACAAGGCCACTAGCACCCTGATATCAAAACCAGAAAGAGACATATCAAAGAAGGAAAATTTCAGATCAATACCCCTGATGATCATAGATGTGAAAATTCTCAATAAAATTTGGACAAACCACATACAAAAACATATTTTAAAATAATGCACCATGATCAAGTGGGGTTCATTTCAAGGATGCAAGGTTGGTTCAACATACGGAAATCAATAAATGTGATTTATCACATCAATAGACTTAAAGACAAGAATCATATGATTATCTCTATAGATGCTGAGAAAGCATTTCACGAAATGCAGCACCTCTTCATGTTCAAAACATTAGAAAAACTAAGGATAGTAGAAACATACTTCAACATTGTAAAAGCAATCTATGCTAAACCCAAGGCCAACATCATCTTTTTCTTTTTTAAATATTTTTTTAGTTGTAGGTGGACATAATACCTTTATTTTATTTATTCATTTTTTATATGGTGCTGAAGATTGAACCCAGTGCATCACATGTGCTAGGCAAGTGCTCTACCACTGAGCTACAATCCCAGGCCCCAACATCATCTTAAAAAGAGAAAAATTGGAAGCATTCCCTCTAAAAACTGAAACAAGACCAGGATGCCCTCTTTCACCACTTCTATTGAACAAAGTCCTTGAAACTCTAGCCAGAGCAAATAGACAGATGAAAGAAATTAAAGGTATGCAAATATGAAAAGAAGAACTTAAACTATTGTTTGCTGACCACATGAATCTTTACCTAGAAGATCCAAAACATTCCACCAGAAAACTTCTAGAATTAATAAATGAATTCAGCAAAGCAGCAGGATATAAAATCAATACCCATAAATCAAATGCATTTCTATACATCAGTGATAAATCCTCTAAGAATGAAATTAGGAAAACTACCCCATTCACAATAGCCTCAAAATAATAAAATATTTGGGAATCAATTTAACAAGAGAGGTGAAGGACCACTATAATGAAAACCACAGGACACTAAAGAAAAAAATTGAACAAGACCTTAGAAGATGGAAAGATCTCCCATGCTCTTGGATAGGCAGAATCAATATTGTTAAAATGGCCATACTACCTAAATCACTATACAGATTCAACATGATTCCAAATAAAATCCCAACATCATGCCTTATAGAAAAAGAAAAGCCAATCATGACATTCATTTGGAAAAATAAAAGACCCAGAATAGCCAAAGCAACCCTCAGCAAGAAGAGTGAAGCAGGAGGCATCACAATACCAAACCTTAAATTATACTACAAAGCTATAGTAACAAAAACAGCATGGGACTGGCACCAAAATAGACATGTAGATTAATGGTACAGAATAGAAGACACAGAGACAAACCCGCTTAAATACAGTTATCTCATACTAGACAAAGGTGCCAAACATGTACATTGGAGAAAAGATAGCCTCTTCAACAAATGGTGTTGGGAAAACTGGAAATCCATATGCAGCAAAATGAAACTAAACCCCTCTCACTATGCACAAAATTCAACTCAAAATGGATCAAGGACCTAGGACACTGTACCTAATAGAGGAAAAAGTAGGCCCAAACCTTCATCACATCCAATTAGGCCCTAACATTCTTAACAAGACTCTTAAGTCACAAAAATTAAAATCAAAAATCAATAAATGAAATGCATTCAAACTAAAAATCTTCTCAGAAAAAGAAATAATCAAGGAGGATAAAAGGGAGTCTATATTCTAGGAACAAATTTTTGCCACATGCACATCAGATAGAACACTAATCTTCAGGATATATAAACAACTCAAAAAATTTAACACCAAAAAAAAAATCCAATCAATAAATAGGGTAAGGATCTGAAAAGAAACTTCTCAGAAGATATACAATCAATCAACAAATATATGAAGAAATGGTCAACATCTCTAGCAATTAATAAATGGAAATCAAAACTATTGTATGATTTCATCTCACTCCAGTCAGAATGGCAATTATCAAGAATACAAACAACAATAAGTGTTGGTGAAGTTGTGGGGAAAAAAGGCACACTCAAACATTGCTGGAGGGAGTGCAAATTGGTGCAACCAATCTGGAAAGCAGTATGGAGATTCCTTAGAAAACTTGGAATGGAACCACCATTTGACTCAGCTATCCCAAATCCTTGGTCTATATCCTAAAGACTAAAAAAAAGCATACTACAGTAATGCAGCCACTTCAATGTTTATAGCAGCACAATTCACAATTGCTAAACTGTGGAAGCAACCTAGATGCCCTTCAATAGATGAATGGATAAAAAAACTGTGGTATATATACACAATGGAATATTACTCAGCAATAAAAAAAATAAAATCATGGCATTTGCAGGTAAATGTATGGAGTTGGAGAACATCATGATAAGTGAAGTAAGCCAATCCCAAAGAACCAAGGGCCAAATGTTTACTCTGAGTAGTGGATGCTGATCCATAATGGGGGTAACTGTGGGGACCATGGGAGAAACAGAGGAACTTTGGATAGGGCAATGGGGAGGTAGGGGAAGGGAGAGGGCATAGGAGTAGGAAAGATGGTGGAATGAGATGGACATCACTACCTTAGGTACATGTATGAAGACACAAGTTGTGTGACTCTATCTTGTTTACAATTGGAGAAATGGAAAATTGTACTCCATATGTGTGCTATGACTTAAAATGCATTCTTCTGTTTTAAAAAATAAAAGTAAATAAATTTTAAAAAAAGAATGGTATATGAACACCCACAAATGATAGCAATGTCTAAGACTTTACTATAAACTGGTAAAAATTCTTACCCAGATTGTCAAAAGAGTGGAATTATAGTTTTATTCTTTAGTCCTTGGTTTGATTAATTGTGTAGGTGAGCATTACAACTCAAGTTTCCTTTTACTTTCTTTACTTTCACAAAGACAGTGCTTGCAAGAACTTCAGTTCATTTCACCCAACCACTGCATTTCACAGCCTAAAAATTGAGGCCCACAAAATAAAATTACCCTACGTTATACTAATTGTCAGGTCTCAAGTTATCCCTTTCATGAGCCATTATTCTTTCCTTTTTACCAGTGTTCATATTCAGGTATGAATAGAATCTGATAACCCAACTGATAGAAAATAAAGAATATGCATAGAAGTAGAATGAAAATCTTATAGTTGTATTTGTATTAGAGTATTCAGCATGGAATCAAGTAATTTAAATAGTCCCATCTTCTAAAGTCTAGAGTGATGTGAACGAAACATTCACACTGATACACAATAGCCTCTTTGCATAGATCCATAAATAATTAATCCTGGTAAAAATGCCTTTACTACTTGTGAGGGCATTGTAACGGATCACAAAACATTATATCAATCAAACATTTATGTCATATATAATTTTGCCAGTATCAGAAGGACAGAACCATAATTGTCCACAGATGAACCAGATTTATGGAGAATTAGGCTCCACTGTATCTCTAAACAATGTAATTTCTTTCAAACTTAGATCTTATTTTGATGAAAGGCTCTTTAAGAGAAATCTCAAATATAATTCCAACATTAAAATTTTCATAAACTAAGCAAATCAAATTAAAAGTAAATTGGATAGGAAACTCTGTAAAGATTAAGAAGAGAACAGTGACAATGAATTAATTGATTTTGACTTAGCTAATTTGTGCCTGAATAAATTAAATGACAGGTTGTGAGAAGCCTCAGGTTTCAAACTGAACTAGATATAACTAGCAAAATTTGAAGTAACATCCAATGGAATAGGTCACTAAGGTACTAAGATTGACCTTCATATAAAATGAGGACTCTCTCTCTCTCTCTCTCTCTCTCTCTCTCTCTCTCTCTCTCTCTCTATATATATATATATATATATATATATATATATGTGTGTGTGTGTATATATATATATATATATACACACACATATATATACACACATACATGATATATATCACACACACATATATATATACACACATACATGAATAGAAACATATTCCTATATGCACAATTATTGATTTCTATTATTATCTGTTCTTCATTTACAGTTACTATCTATATTATAGGAGTATAATAGGATATAGTCCAAAACGTACAGCTATTCAATTCAGATGAATCTGGCCTTGAATTTCAATATTACCTCATATTATGAAATAATGTAAGTTAATTAATTTCCCAAAGCAAAACTGTATCATGTGTAAAATACTTACTACCTCATAGACAGCATTTGTGCATTTAATTATTTAATACCTGGTAAATTAAGCATGTTTACAGGCTACAAACAAACCACCTTAACTTCATGTCAGTTATTAAAATAAAAAATATATTGTAAATTCCAAATGCATACAATATAGGTAAGGGATTTTTAGTATTTCATATTTCTATATATTTGCCAATATGAGCATTTTATGAGTTCATGAAAGAGACCATCTCCATTTAAGAATTCTATAGACAATGATTTCTCAAAGTATAGTCTACAGATAACTGAGTCTCCAAGACGCTGTTAGTGGGTGTACGAGGTCAAAACTACATCCTCAAAAGTAGTAAGACTATTTGACCTTTTCACTCTGTGAACATTTGAATTTGTAGTGTAAGGTCAATAGTAGATAAACTGCTTGTACCTGAGTATGAATCAAAGCAGTAGCACCAAAAATAAAATTAGTTTCACTTTAGAATATCTTTGAAAAGGAAGGAAAATGATTAATCTATCGGCCTTGACCATGAGTACATAACTTACAAAAGTTAAACATGCTGTGTAAGGCATGAAATGTACAGAGTATGATGGGCACACTAAAGAAGAGCTCTTGTGTGATAGAGTTGGGAGCTGAATTAATCATTTCTCTCATGGCACACCATTTTGACTTGATAATAATGACTGACAGACAAGCTATGTCTTTGTCATATTTGGGTATTTAACAAGCATTTCTTAAAAGTGAACAAAATGAGGGCTGGGGTTGTGGCTCAGTGGTAGAGTGCTTGCCTAGCATGTGAGAGGCACTGGGTTCAATCCTCAGCACCACATAAAAATAAATAAAATAAAGATTTGTGTCCACCTACAACTAAAAAAAATATTTTTTTAAAAAAGTGAACAAAATGAGCCTGTCACTTCAAGGAAAACACCTACAGTGAAAAACTTCAAGCTCTTTAACAATAATTAAAATTTCAGAAAATTTTCATCTACCATAGTAAGCTTTTAATCTTTTCAATACTTAAACATTACACTGATTATATTAATAATATTAAACAACATGATTATGTAGCTGTTATCTAGGTCTATGCCCAATGGAAATAAAATCACAGATACACAGGATGCAAATAGGAGCTTTATTCATAATTACCCAATACAGGAAACAACTCAAAGGTTCATCAGCTGTCAATTGTCTAAATAATTGTTGATACATTAATACAGTGAAATATTCAGAAATAAAATGGAGCTTAGAAAACACATAAAAGTATTGATCCCCTAAAGATGCCCACGTCCTATTACTATAACATATGAATATATTGCCCTACATATTAGAAGTAACTTGCACATATGAATAAAGTTAAAGGCATTTTTTGGTACTGGGGATGGAACTCAGGGTTCCTTAACCACTGAGCAATTTCCAGTCCTTTTTACTTTTTTTGAGACAGGGTCTTGCTATGTTGCTTAGGGCCTCACTAAGTTTCTGAGGCTGGCCATCAGGAAAATACAAATCAAAATCATAATACCACTTCCCTTCATACCTATCAGGATGGCTATATTCAAATGACAGACAATAAGTGCAGGTGAGGATGTGGAGAAATTGAGATGCACATTTTTCTCCAATGTGAATATAAAATGATGCTGTTACTATGGAGAACAGAATGCTTTTTTGGAATGTCATGTAAAAGGAATTACACATCATTTTTTCACTTACCATAGTGCATTTAATATTCGTATATGCTGTACAACTCACAATTTATTATCTTGTAGTCCAGAAAGTAAGAAGTCTAACATAGGTCTCACTGGGCTCAAATCAAGCCATCAGCAGGATTATGCTCTCTAGATGCTCTAGAGAATATTCAGTTTCCACACCTTTCCTAGCTTCTAGAAAATGCCTACCTCCATTCTTTAACTTATGTTCTGCTGTTCCTCCATTTTCAAAGCCATCAATATTACATTTCTCTGACCTGTCTTATATTACCAGTATTTTCTATGACAAAATCTGTGAAATATTCTACAATTTAAAGGATTTTTGAAATTAGATTTGGCCTATCTGGATAATCCTGGCTAATTTCTCCCCTTAAGATCTTTACCTTGCCAGGCATGGTGGTACACACCTGTAATCCCAGGAGTTTGGGAGACTGAGGCAGAAAGATCATGAGTTCAAAGCCAGCATCAGCGAGGCACTAAGCAACTCACTGAGACCCTGTCTCTACATAAAACACAAAATAGGGCTGGGGATGTGGGTCAGCGGTTGAGTGTCCCTGAGTTCAATCCCTGGTACCAAAAAAATTAACCACAATTGATTGACTGATTAAAATTTTAACAATTTATTCAGTAAAATGGAAGTCGTAATGATCAATAAAGGGAATAGCCTGATACTTGTTCAGTCTTCAATTTTGCCTATTAGGAATACCAATCCAAGGTTTTGATACATACTGTATTTATTTGTATCATATGCTTCTATATGTGTGTATTAACAAAATAATAGAAATAAAGTCAAGCTTTATTTCCTTTTCTTACTTTCTGTTATTCCTTCTTTCTTTTGCTCTTTCTTTCTTCTTTTCTTTTTAAGAGCAATTCAATGATTCAGGGATTCATTAGTATAATACAAAGACAGAAGGGGAATATTTTAAAATGGTAGTTACCACCAATGCTAACAGTCATTTCATTATGCATGTAGCTAAGTATATTATTAATTTTTTCCATTATCCACTTTTCTTTAGAACAAAAATCAAAGGCCATAACTTGAACTTGAGATATATACATTAGATAGATATGTAATTATATATAGTCCTATATAATCTTGAGCAAAATGCTTTTAAAGTAATATTACATTTTAAAATCTTGGAACCTGAATAGCTCTGTTGATTTGTACTTTATCTGAATGAAACAAAAAGAGAAAATCCTTTTAATTAGAAAATAATATGCTGATAACACATCTCTTGAACCTAAAAATGTATTTTTAGCTTTGTATTTTTCATAGACTATACAATATCCTGAGAAGTTTCATTATGAAAACAATGTCAATCACAACTTTAAAAACTTACATTGGAAGGAATTAATAAGAAAATAAGTTGAAAGGTGAAACTTCATCTGTTCTTAATATTTTCTATTTGTTCTAATTTGTTATACATGATAGACTGCATTTTGACACATCATACATAAATAAAGTATAACATCTCATTCTTCTGCTTGTACATGATGTAGAGTTATACTGGTCATGTAATCATATATGTACATAGAGTCATAATGTCCAATTCATCCTACCCCTATACCACCTCTCCTCCCTTCACTCCCCTCTGTCTAATTCAAAGTACCTCTATTCTTCACTAGCCACTCCCATATTGTGAGAAAATACTCAGCATATCAGAGAAAATATTCAGCCTTTGGTGTTTTTTGATTGGCTTAGCATCATAGTCTCCAGCTCCATTCACATAACACAGAATGCCATAATTTCATTCTTCTTTAAGGATGAGTAATATTCCATTGTGTATATATACCACATATTCTTTATCCATTCATTTGTTGAAGGGCACCTAGGTTGGTTTCATAGTTGAGCCATTGTGCATTGAGCTGCTATAAACATTGATGTGGCTGCATCACTATAGTATGCTGATTTTAAGTCCTTTGGGTATAGACCAAGAAGTGGGATAGCTGGATCCAGTGGTGGTTCCCAAGTTCTCTGAGGAATCTTCATATTGTTTTCCAGAGTGGTTGCACCACTTTGCAATTCCCACCAGCAATGTATGAGTGTACCTTTTCCCCCACATCCTTGCCAACATTTATTGTAGCTTGTATTCTTGATAACCACCATTCTGACAAGAATGAGATGAAATCTGAGTGTAGTTTTAATTTTTCATTCTCAAATTGCTAGAGATGTTGAACATTTTTTCATATATTTGTGGATCAACTGTATTTCTTCTTCTGTGAAGTTTCTGTTCAGCTCCTTAGCCCATTTAGTGATTGGGCTGTTTAGTTTTTTGGTGTTAAATTTTTTGTGTTCTTTATATATCCTGGAGATTAATACTCTACCTGAGGTGCAGGTGGTAAAGATTTTCTCCCATTCTGTAGGCTCCTTCTTCATACTCTTAATTGCTTCCTTTTCTGTGAGGAAGCTTTTTAGTTTGATCCCATCTCATTTATTGATTCTTGATTTTACTTCTTGAACTTTAGTAGTCTTGTTGAGGAAGTCAGTTCATTAGCTGACATGATGGAGTGTTGGGTCTATATATTCTTCTGGTAGATATAGGGTTTCTGATGTACGTCTAGGTCTTTGTTCCACTTTGAGTTGAGTTTTATGCAAAGTGAGAAATAGGGGTTAAGTTTCATTCTGCTACATATTGATTTCCAATTTTTCCAGCACCATTTGTTGGAGAAGCTATCTTTTCTTCAATGTATGTTTATGGTGCCTTTATCCACTAAGAGGTAACTATTTATGTGGATTTGTCTCTGTGTCCTCTATTCTGTTCCATTGGTCTTCATGTCTGTATTGATACCAATACCATGTTGTTTTTGTTACTATAGCTCTATAGTATAATTTAAGGTCTGGTATTGTGATACTTCCTACTTCACTTTTCTTGCTAGGGATTGGTTTGGCTACTCTGGGTCTCTTACTTTTTCAAATGATTTTCATGATTTCTTTTTCTATTTCTATGAAGAATGTTATTGGGATTTTAATAGGAATTGCATTATATATGTATGGCTTTTGGCAGTATGGCCATTTTGACAATGTTAAATCTGCCTATCCAAGATTACAGGAGATCTTTCCATCTTCTAAGTTCTTCTTCAATTTATTACAGGCATGTTCCACCACTCCCAGCTCCATTGAATTTTCATTTGGGTTATTGCTTCCTTCATTTCTAGGATTTCTGCTTGGTTTCTTTTCAGAATCTCTATTTCTTTATTTAAGTGATCCTTCACCTTCTGAATTTTACATCTGATTTCACTCCTTACATTGTCTTTTGCATTAGAGAGCAGTTTAACTATGTACATTATAAACTCCTTCTCTGACATTTCTTGTACTGTGGTATTAATTCTATTATTGGAGCATCTTGGTTTGTTTGGGGTAATTTGTTTCCTTGGTTTCTCATGCTGTTTGTGTGTGTACACATCTACCAGTGTGTATCCAAGGCATTACAGTTTCTACCTTGTAGACTTATAGTGTCCCTGAAGGTTTCCAGTACCTCACCTTTAAGGGAGAGATAAATAATAACAACACACCATGCAAACAATATACAGCCTTAAACCAAATAGCTTTTATTAAGATGTCTACCATTTTGTCACAAGAAACAGAAATGATGTGTTCAATTATTGTCTAGAATATAAAAAGTAAGTTTGAAAAGGGGTTTATCACTTCAAATCATGAACAAAGAGAATAGATGTGGTGTAGAATGTCATGTTTATGAGGAAGGAGAGAGAAGATAGAAGTAAAAAATTATAAGAAGAGTGAAAGAGGAATTAATAGAGGTTGTTTTTAGCAGGAGAAAAGAGAAGAGAATGAAGGGAAACAGATAAGTGAGAGAAAATATATATGCAGAAAACATTTTTAAAAGGAATAAAATTAAAAATAGAAAAAAGTAAAAATAAAAGAATGCACAAAACTGCAATATACTATTCAGACATCCTAGTCTTCAATAATCTGATGCATAAAAAACACTTGGTTTGAAAAATGGTAAAAATGTGAGAGAGAAAAGAAAAAAAACAGGATCTTAATGAAAATTTGAACAACTATTTCCCTTGGAGTTCAAATTTTTGAAATTTTCCTTCTCAGCAGTTAGGTGCAATTGTCTGAATTTTGATGCTAGCTCCACCTTCATGTTTGTTGGTGTTGCCAGGGTGAGAGAGTTAGTCCTGGAAGCAGGGTGTTATGATTTGGATGCAAGATGTCCCATAAAATATCACATGTGAGACAATGCAAGAAGGGTCAGAGGATAAATGTCTGGGTGTGAGAGTCTTAACCCAATCAGTTAATTAATCCTCTGATAGGGAATAACTGAGTGGTAAATGTGGTGGTAGGGCGTGGCTAGAAAAGGTGGGAATTGGGGTTGTGGCTTTGGGTATGTATTTGTGTCTGGCAAGTGGAATCTCTCTCTCTCTCTCTGTCTTTGCTTCCTGACCACCATATGATCTGCTTCCCTCCACCACGCTCTTCTGCCATGATGTTCTGCCTCACCTCCAGCTCCAAGGAATGGAGTGGCCTTCTATGGACTAAGACTTCTGAAACTGTAAGCCCTAAAATAAACATTTCCTCCTTTAAAATTGTTCTGGTAGATCTTTTAGTTGCAGCAGAAAAAAAGCTAACTAAAGCACAGGTATAGGATTAAGTATGCTCCGGTCTCTTCATTGGATGTCAGTTGGTCTGGAGATTTTAAGTCAGTACACCTCCAAGGCCCAGGAATTGCCAGTCCACATTGGAAGACTGCATCACAGGATTCTCCTTTGGGATCCCCTCGTATGGTGTAGGAGCCTGTTCCTAACCCACTACTTTGCCTGTGGACCCCATGATTCTTGTTCTCTGATTCAGTCTCTGAACTCGAGCTCTCCTACCCCCACCAGTTAGAATTCCTGGTCAGGCATGTCTCTCCTAGCCAGTCTTACAAGCAGCTAGATTGGAGGGGGAAGCTAGGTGGTTTTTCACCACCAGTATTCCCCTGTGTAAACCTTTCTCCATCCTTGATTTTCTCCTAGTCACTTAGGCACACTCTGTTGCACAGCATGGGTTTGCCTAGCTCATTTTTCAAGTCAGACTCAGTCCTTGGCTCCCCCAGCTCCTGGCCCCTGCAGCATGGCTGCAAAATGGTTCCTTCTGCTGTCTTCTGCACACACTGCAAAAGAGATGGTGGCTTCCCTCCCATACACAGAAACTGTGCAGCACAGCTTACTGTTTTTTCAAGCAGTGCATCTGATCTCTAAGCTCTCCATACCCCCAAAAGCTTCAGTGTTCCCAAGAATGGGGATTCCTTTATTTCTTTATTGCTTTAATGCATTCACATAGGGACTGTACTGGCTAGCACCTCCAGCTTCTCTCTTGGCTATGGAACTGGGAATTTTTCCCCCTTATTTTATTATACTAGATCTTCTGAGTCTCCTCCAATCTGTTTTGAGAGTCCAGTATTAAATTCCAGTAATGTCTCCTCTAATTCTTCATCATTCACCTACCTTGTTGAAAAGCTGCCTGTCTGCTTTTCTTGGTTCATGCCATGGAGCCACTAGGTTAGTGACCCTTCTATTCCACTATCTTGCCGCCTCTCAAAATGTTTCTTTTTATTAAAAAAGAGACTAAATCAATTTATCATAAATTATCTAAACTATTATATTTGTTTTCAGAAAAAAATAAGCACTTCTTTATACAAAGTCTATGAGAAGAAATGTGTTGAAATGATTTAATTTAAAATTATAACATTACCCAGTCAAGTTGTTATCCTAACTCCTTCTCAGGAAAAGCACAGCATACTTACAAATGTTATTGGTGATCTCTATAGCAGCAGTTAGTTTCAAAACCTGGGAGAATTTAGCTTCACTCAATCATATATTATGAAATGTCTTATTTGTTAATAATCCAAGTTTTCTTAGGTGTACACATGGCACCATTTTATAGAAATCTTTTCTAGTCACAGAAATCCTTTCTTGGTCTATATAGTGCTTGATAAACATTATAAACTATTAGTATAGTAAGTGTTCTAGGAAGAATTGACACATTTTGGCCACCAGTATATCCCACATTATTAAATGTCTATTTCTAACCACCTTCTTCAGTGAAAATTGGTAAAGAATGGTAACCTCCCCTGCATTATCCAGCCCAACAGTGCTAACTTTGTGATGTGGGTAATTGAATAGGCTTCATATAGTAAAGAGAATCTCAATATTGGATAGCTGACCCCATTTCAGTCAACTGGGCCACCAGGTTTCTCCCATCTCTGGTTGAATGAGAAGAGAGACGCTCCAGACTCTATTTCTGCTACTGTAGTTCCCACTCTTGTTACCAGTTTATTTTATGCAACCAAAGGGCCATTGAAGCCCAGGCCACCCTGTGCTCACAGACTTTCAATTACTAGCTGGGTACTTGTCTAATTCCCAGACATCACCACTGCACTGTTTGTAACAAGCCCTGCAGAGCACTGTCCTTCAACTCCTCTCTGGAAGGTGGGACTGACTGCCTTTGGGTTGTTTTTATACTTTCTCACATAGTGCCCTTTGAAGGACAAATGTTGAAAATATTGATCAAATTGAATTTGCCTCTTTGTTCTTTACTTGCTTGCACTTTTGGTGCCACATGTAAAAATACTTTGGCAAATACAAAGTCACAGATATTTATGACTATGTTTTTCCTGTATGCATATTTACAGTTTAAGTTCTTACATTTAGGAACTTGATTTATTTGGAGTTATACTTTGTACATAGTATGTTGTAGGAGTCCAACTTCATTCTTTACATATGGATATTCACTTTTCCCTGCCTCAGTTGTTACAGTGACTATGCTTTCCCTCTTAAATGGTTTTTGCACTCTTGTCAAAAATTATTTGGGAATGGTTTTTGCCTCACATGCCACACACTTCACTGTTCTTACTGAGATTTTGTAACTTTTCTTGAATAAATATTTCTTTATTTGCTGTGTGCTCTTCAGACAACTTCCAAAGACTTCACATGGTTGCTTTTAAATTTTATTCACCAATTATGGTTGTTTTTCTGGGAAACATGTCCACAAGACACCTCACACCACTATTCCAGAAGTCAAAAATATTTTAAATGATGTTGCTTTGTTTGCATTCCAATCTCAAATGATATAACAATTGTAAGCTCATTTAAATAACAGCCTATTATTTCAAATATATAAGTTGTTAATGAATAGTATAACTGTACAGGAAACATAACAGAAGAAGACATGAGAATATGAAAATTAAAGTATTGGCTATGTTCACCAATCCTCAGTCTTGTATCATAATTTTTAACAAAATCTGATCAAATACTTATATTAAAAATCCCCAGGTATATAAGATTGCAAAATCTGATATATATCCTAAATCCATTCTCCTCATTCAGTGATATAACTAACTCTATCAAGGTACTGATTTTATTTCAGTAAAAATAAATTGGCTTTGACCTATCAACTGGTTGTTTGGGTGGTACTCTCTGCAGGCCATGATGAAATAATCTTGTGGTTCTACCAAGATCTAATTGATTCCTCCTTACTGCAATATCCTAGGATCTTCAACTTGATAATAACTTGCTTTACTGAGGCTCCTTGAGCCTCTCACTTGGGAATCATTTGCACAGCTTCAATGAAGTAAGTCTTCCTTGGGTTCAAAACCTTTTAAAATACATTTTCCTTATTTTATATTTTTCCTCTTCAATTTTTAAAATTATCTTATTTTTTCGTTTATGTATGTATTCATTTGCCTCTTCAAATTTTTGTTTCATCAACTCAGCAAATTAATTGTAATTATAGTTGGAGATCATCCTTACATTAATTCTGAGATGACTGGGACTTGAGATACACAACAAAACTTCATATCAATGGTTTTCAAACTCCTTATCTCTCAAAATTTAATTTTATTGTCCCTCCAGGTTTAATTTCTGCTTTTTACATATATTTCATTGACCTAAGTTTGTAGCACTTATTTTCTAAATGGAATAATTTAACCAAGGATTATTTAGAGTACCAGTGGCCATTTGAGGAACTTTTAATATTAAAAAACTATTCATTGAAGAGATGACTTGGAACAAAAAAGGGAGAAAAATCCCAAACATCCAATTATCTACCTTTGCATTGATATGAAGATGCATCCAAAGGAAATATTCAGATTTTAAAATTGTCTTAAGAGATCCTTCAGTCAATGCAAAAGCAAAATGTGAAAAGTGATTGACCTCTCTCTTATATCTCTCTACTTGGTACTCAAACATAACATTTTTATATTTTATTTGTTTTTATTCTACTATTCTTTCCATCCTCCATTTCCTCTTTCCCTATCTCTGCCTCTGATTTGTTCCCCTTTCTCTTGGCCAATGAGGAAATCTCTAAAGCTTAATTACCTCTGAAAGAAATGATCATTCAGAACAGGAAATATCTTTTGACTGTTTTTAAGTCATTGTCTTCCTTCTAAGCAGAAAACCATTGTTGAAGACTAAACTAGACAAGATAGAGAGGAATTTGGAATCATTTTTGGCACATATAATCCAGGGCTCTGAGATCTATACCAGTTTATTCATGTGATGATGGGGATCACATATGGAAAAATATTTTTAAATAGTAGAATGGAAGGACTACCTAGGATGCCTTATCAGATCTCCAGATTGCATACAAAATCAGAGAACTTTAGAAAACATTAAATTTTGGACAAGGTCTTTGGTGGCCTACCTCAAAGTCTTTATTATGAAAATAGACAGGGCTCTGATTCAGTCCTGTAAACCAGGAAAGAATGAGTATATTGGAAACTTCACAGATAAGTATCTTAACATCTTTACACATCCAGAATAAACTATGAAGCATATATGTTCCCTTTTCTCACATCATATTTTGTAAGTCTTAAACCAGTGGTTAGAAAGAGATTTAAATACAAGCAAAAACTAAGCTGGGACAGAGTTCTATTTACATATTTTCAATGTCTCTGTAAACATTTTGAAAGAGCTTCACAAGAGAGCCAATATACAACTGAAAATAAATCAATAGCCTAGCAAGGGTAGTGGCACACATCTGTAATGCCAGCAAATTAGGAGGCTGAGGTAGGAGAATGGCAAGTTCAAGACCAGCCTAGCCAATTTAGTGAGACCATGTCTCAAAATAAAAACAAAGTTTAAAAGGGCTGGGGATGCTCAGTGGCAGAGTGCCACTGGGTTCAATCTAGCCTTATAGGAAAAAATATTACCACTTAGCTATGATAAAATGAAAAACAGAGTCTCTTACAAAAGACACTTAAAACTCTAAACTCTAATTATACTGAGAAAATTGTTCTATATCAGTGAAGAAAACAAGGAAAAATATGATGTGAATAATAAACACAGATGCCTCAAGTGGTAAAAATCTACCAAATTTCCTGGTTTTCCCCTAAAATTCATAAGAAGAAACTCCTCAGGTAAAATATTCTCCTGATGGAGAATTTTTGAGGATTCCTATATTCATAGTGATATAAGAGCTAAGTTAGACATCAACTTAATGCTACCCTTGAATGTAAATCAAACTCAAATTAAGGGTGAAGCTCCTTGACATTGGTCTTGACAATGATTTTTTGGATGTGATATCAAAAGCACAGAATACCAAAGCAAAAATAAGCAACTGATATTACATCAAATTTCAAGACTTTGAGACAACAAAAGAAACAATAGAAGGCTGGGATTGTGGCTCAGTGATGGAGCACTTGCCTGTCATGCATGAGGCACTGGGTTCTATCCTCAGCACCACATAAAATAAATAAATAAAATAAAGATATTGTGTCCATCTACAACTAAAAAAAATTTAAAAAAAAGAAACAATAGAGAAAAAACTTACAGAATGATAATATAAGAAAACTAATATTTGGTAAGGTGTTAACATTCAAAATACATTAAAAACTAATAGAAAAATATACAAAATCCAATTTAAAAATGAGTAAAGAACTTGACTAGACATTTTCTAAAGAGTAATACAAATGTCCAGCAGGCATACAAAAAAGATCTCAACATTACAAATAATTAGGGAAATGCAAAATAAAAACCACAATGATATATCCTTGCACAATTATTGGGATGATTATTATCAAAAAAGACAAGGAATCACAAATCATGGTGAGGATGTGAAGAAAAGATAGTAATTACATAGCTGGGGTCTTCTGGGAAACTGAGGCAGCATGAAGCCTCCCCTTATATCCAAGCTTATCCAAATGTAGCCTTTTCTATTATAATTTAACTTGCATCATTCTGAAACCACTTCTGTACACATATTATTATATTACAATAAATCAGCATCGCTTCTAATGCACCATTACATGCCCCTACTCCCCAAGTCTAGGTCCAGTTCTAAGGGACCATACCACAATTCTTCAACACATACTCCTCTCTGTCCCCTTGACCTATCTAAAAATGTTTAGAAAGAATTCTGCTTTCAAGTTTTCAATCAGGCATTTTTCCTTGCAAACACAATTTGATATTTTCTCACATTTTTTAACTGGGAAAAATATTAACATAAAATCATGCTCATGTAAGTACTCACATAACCACATATCGGTGTTTTATTGTATATATTCTTCATTTATTTTCATAAAATCCAAGGTGCAAATTATAAAACAGTGTTGACTGTCATTCAGTCAACTGAAAAAGCCTATATTCTTAAGGACTTTGATTAACTGGTTAGAAGAATATTAGCAGTGTGACATCTTGAATGACAATGTTTTCCCTCAGAAAAGTGGAGGAAAAAAAGCTTTGTATTCAAGGTAAAAAGCATTATGCAGAGTATTCTAAATCCTGGGACTGAGTCTTAACTTACGAACCTCTGAATACATGAACTCGAGTAAAATTGTTTTTGTTTTTTGTTTTGTTTTATTTTGTCTCATTTGGCCTCAGTTTCAAATTCTAAACTATTGCATGGTTGGACTAGATGGTCTCTATGGACACTTTTAGTTCTGCAATACAATGAATGGTTATAAATATTTAATTTCAGTATCTGAGTCATCTGTAAAAATAGTTTCAAAAACAAGCTTTGCAGCAGGAAATCTTTTTCTACCATAGCAACTACCAGGCTCATATTACTTTGTGACACAGCAGAGCTGTAAGTTTGCAGCAGAGATTAAGATGCTTATTCCCATACTACTGTCTACTACCGCAAGTACAGGCAGATGGCATTCCTGAATCAGAGATAGCAAATGCTTACAAACAAAAGGGAAGAAAATCTTGGCATTCTTTTGTTCTCCCTGACCACAGAACACTGCTTCAACAAGTCAACAAGTATACATCTTAGCATAATCAACAGTTTAAGTGTTAAGTGTGCAAAAATCAACAAGAAATGTGTATTGCTTCTGTGAGGAAAGAAAAACATGCATTAAATTAAAATATAAGACCACGGAGTGCTTCAAATGTTAGCATGAAGTTAAAACACAGCCTGTACTAATACTAGTCAAGAATAGAACAAAACTTCCTTACCTGTTATACATGGGGGTAACAATCAGGAATGAACCTCTTTCTTGTTTCAACATCAATCATGCCAACCACTTCACATTTTGTATCTTACTATTATGCTATACTGAAATTTGTCCTATTTCCAAATATGCCTTGTCCTTTCAGAACTCTGAGCTGTTATACATGCCAGTCCCTGTTTTTAACATCCTTAATCACCCCTACCCTTTGTAAACTACAATTCAACTATGTATGACCAAATACATGTCCTGATTTTCTTAGGCAGCAATTCACCTCTTTAGCTTTTTTCCTTATATATGATTCTATTATAATATTACCACATCACATTATAATTTTCCTGTAAACATATCTACTTCAAGTACCTCCAAAATTACAGTAGAAAACTGTCCAATTTGGAAATCACCTATTTTTACCAGATTTCTGAAGTCAATTCAAATTATACACTAACTTTATTTACACTAATATTAGTATAATCAAATATTTCCTTCTTGTTCCAATTTTGGTATTTTGATACTTCTTCAATAAGTACATTCATGTAAGTGATAAAATATTTTTCATGAAATAGATCAAAGTAGAAGCAAATTTAAAAAACAAACTTGTATTTTAGGCTCAGGAAACATATTTTAATTATTCCTAGAATACAGAAAAATGCTCAAGATGTCCCTCAGTAGCCATGGGAGAATGGTTCTAGATCCCCTGTTGCTACCAAAATCCACGTATGCTCAAGTCCCTTGTATAAAATTCTATATAATATTTGTATATATTCCAGCATATCCTCCCATATGTTCTAAATAATCTCTGGAACATTTATAATACACAATATAAAATAAATGCTATGTAGATAGCTCTTATACTGCATTATTAAAGGGATAATGACAACAAAAATATCTGTACCTGTTGAGTACTGATGTAATTTTTTTCAAATACTTTTTGATTGACAGATGAATCTGCAAATATAGAACCCACATGTACAGAAGGCTGGCTGTACCCAGCTTTCTACATAAAATGAAATAAAACATTAAATGAAACCAAATTTGCAAATAAAATTTAAATTAGAGTAGAAAATGGAAAGCATTACAGAGAGTAGTGTATTTGAGTCAGAAATTGAAGTCTGGGTGGGTTTTCAGCAAGCCTAAAAAAGTAAAAATAAAATAATCTAGATAAATAAGACAGCCTGAACCACATGTAGTCTGTCATTATGAAAGGCTGATTAGCCTAGTGTGGTTGTAACAAAGGACCCTTGCCTGGTGCAGCATAGTGTGAAATTTGGCTTAAAATGAAGATGTGGGATACTTTTTATGTTATACTAAGGTATGGACACTTTGTAAACAATGAGAATCTTAAAAGATTTATAAGGAAGTGAATATGCTATGATGATATACATTTTTTGAATACCACTTTAAGAGAACAGGAATTGGCTTGATGAAGGTCTTCAGTGAAAGGAAGCCCAAATTGAAAGTTATGGTCATAATTAAGGAAAGAAACTATGATAGTATATACTGAGGCAGGAAAAGTAGACATGAAGAAAAATATATAATAATGATATGTATAAGATTTGATCATTAAGCCGGGCGCAGTTGTGCAAGCCTGTAATCCCAGCACTTAGGGAGGCTGAGACAGGAGAATCACAAGTTCAAATCCAGCCTCAGCAAGAGCAAAGCACTAAGCAACTCAGTGAGGCCCTGTCTCTATATAAAACACAAAATAGGGCTGGGAATGTGGCTCAGTGGTTGAGTGCCCCTGAGTTCAATCTCCAGTACCAAAAAAAATGATTTGAAAATTAGGTATCAATGATCAAGAGTATAATGGGAGTCAGTATTGATTACAAGGGATATTTTAACTTATATTTTGCAATAGGTGTAGACTCTTAGGAAATTGCAAAGATAGTATAGTAGTTCAGGTAAGTCCTATGCAACTTTCACGCTGTTTCCTCCAATGGTTACTATTTACATAATTACAGTACAATATCAAACTTAGGAAATCAACACAGGCTATTTTATAATATATGTAGATTTACATGGTGTTCACCATTAAACTCAAGATACAGTACTATATAATCACTAATGACCACAAAAATTGCCCACATGCTGCCTGGCCCTTTATAGTCAAAACCCATCTTCCTTACCTTCACCATCCCTAACCCCTAACAACCACTAGTGTTTCTCCATTTCCATAATTTTGTCTTTAGAAAATATTATATAAATGTGGTCATGCAGTATATCTCTGTGATTCATACCAACTAGCTGTCCAACAATTGAATTAATTCTGATACTATTTATCTTGAGTTAATTTCAGATGTCACAATCCAGTAGGGAAAGCTAAACATCTATGGAAAGAAATAGAACTCAATGAATGCAAAACATTGATTTATTTAATCATTGAGCAAAATTTCCTGACAATCTACTATACACCAGAAGTGTTGTTAAGTATACAAAGATTGTTACTTTGTGAACCCTTTTCCATCATATTTTCTAAAGGATAACTTCAGTTGACTAAATAGAGAAATAATGTAAAAATCACACAATTCTACTAAAAAAATACTTAAGTGTGCTTTTAGAAGTATTTACCTCCTATACATTTCTTCCTTCGTTTTACTGGAATAAATCATATAAAATATCCTCATAGTGATAATTATTTAATAACTACTTTAGTAGAGTATCACTACTATGAATTTGAGAAGAAATAAGAGCAATTGGATAGGTTTTAGACAATGAATTCCAAAAATTTTTGTTACTCTTTCTGCTTCATAAATTTGTAAAGCATATGTAGCCTATATATGGTTAGTATAAAAGAGATAAAGTAGAAACCACAGCATGTTAGTAGTCAGAAGAGATAATGTTCAGGTAAAGATGAAGGATATTCATTTCCATAATCTCTTTGCATTCAATATTTTTTTTCAGTTTGTACCAAAACTGCTAAGTATTCTTTTCCTCAAAATAATGCAGGTATTAATGTAATATTCTCACTTAAAAAAGTAAAAGTTTAGACAACTGAATATCAGTGATGGGCACAATTTTACAGATGGCATTGTAGAAAGAATGTATTGAAATAAAACTAAATTTAGAAATGAAAATAGCTGGGTGTGGTGGCACATGCCTGTAATCCCAGTGGCCTGGGAGGCTGAGATAAAAGGATCCCAAGTTCAAAGCCAGCCTCAGTAACTTAGGGAGGTGCTAAGCAACTTGGCAAGACCCTATCTCAAAACAAGAACAGGCTGGGGATGGAGCTCAGTGGTTAAGTGTCCCTGGGTTTATTACCTGGTACAAAAAGGAAGGAGGGGAGGGGAGGGGGGAGGGGAGAAGTAGGGAGGAAAGAAGGGATAAAGACGAGAAAGACTATCTGATCAATATCTGACATTCAGATTACTGCAGACAGAACGAACAAGGATTCTCTGTCACCACTATTAATAAATGATAATACAAGGAGATAATTATCTCAGTGCATAAGGTTTAAGAATGCAGACTAGTATGATGTAAGAATGCTAGGGATAGGGGGCTGAGGTTGTGGCTCAGTGGTGGAACACTTACCTATTGTGTGTGATGCACTGGGTTTGATCCTCAACATAAAATAATTAGATAAGTGGAATAAAGGTATTGCATCCATCTACAACTAAAAAATATATTTCTTAAAAAGAATGCAAGAGATAAACAAGAGAGACCAAAACAATCATATGATTGGACCCAGACTGGAACTGAACAGACATATCTGTATCAGATCTTACTGCAGAGGGTATTCAGAAGTTTATTTTAGAACTATACTTTATGTTCATCTTGATTTATTGTATCCATAATTATATTCATGATAATAAATCTATATAAATGATTATATACACATAAGTATAATTCTATTGTATACATTCATTCAACAACTCTCACAGTATAATAATTTAAAGTATTGTTAAACTATTGCTTTGAAAAGTAGTGAATAGAAGGGTGAATGAGGTAATCAGCACCCTTTATAACAAAATTTATTCAAATCTATCAGTAGCACTTATAATCTAGCATTCCTTAAAAAATCTCTTTGGGATTTATTTTCTTTTTAAAAATGCTATTATCATGGTTTTTAACTAACAGTATGCTGAATGAGTCCTGTCTGAAAAATTCTGCAAGACTAAGGGAATAGATGACCTTGTTTCTGTGTCAAGGAAAAGAGATGAATTTCCAGTTATGTAGGGGTGAGAACAGTCAGGTTTTATAGAAATTTCTAGTGATTTGTAGAACTAATAAATGCAATTACTGAGGCTATTAAAATTAATGCCCAACTACTTTTTTTCTTTTTGTTTTTTATTGGTTGGTTGGGTGTTTTGTTTTGTTTTGTTTTGTTTTTGGTACCAGAGATTTAACCCAAGGACACCTAATCACTAAACCACATCTCCAGACCTTTTTATTATTATTAATTGTTATTATTATTATTAAAAATTATTATTGATTTTCAGACAGGGTCTCATTAAGTTGCTTAGGGCCTTAGTCTCTTAAGTCACTGGGATTGTAGACATGTGCCACCACATGCAGCAGGACCTTTACACTACAAAACATTAGTCAACAGAAAGTTTGAACTTTTTGAGGAACAAAGCAAGACAGAGTAGGCCAAGGCTCCAAAGAAAACTGCAAAAATAATAATTCTAATGCCCAATCAGGGCTTCATGCTCTATCTAACCATGAATCTTTTGTATAAGCGCCATTTTACAAATGGGTTTCCTCATCTTCCTCACATAGTTATACTTCTGGGCACAGCTTACACCACTTCCTTGGGAAAGTCTGTCGTGGCTCATAGGCACTGAGTCAGGCACTTTATTTTGTGTTCCCCCAAAACCCTGCCTATTCCTATTATAACCAGGATAACATGCATTTAATTACCTACTTACTTATCTTCTTACTCTACCAAACTATGATCTCTATGGAAATCATGGCGAAATATTAAGCATTATACCTATAGTGCCCAGCACAGTGCTTAGCCAACAGGAAATGGTAAATAAATATTTGCTGAATGAGTAGGAGTGAATTATTCTCAGTATGCCAAGCAGTGCTCTAGCAACTTTACCTGTTACATTATTTAAATATCTAATAGTCAAGATTCCTAGAACCAATAGGATATATAGAGATACATAAAAAGAAATTTAATATGAGGGATAACTCATGCAATTATAAAGGCAAATATGCCATCTGCAAGCTGATGGTACAGTTCCAATCTGAAGGCCAAAGAACATTGGAACTAATGGTATAAGGTCTAGTCTGAGTCTAATTGTTTAAGTATGAGGAGTGCCAATGTGCAAGGATAGGAAAAGATAGATGCAATGTCCCAGTTCAGAAAGAAAGAGTAAATTTGTGCTTCCTCCACATTTTTGTTCTATTCAGGCCCTCAATCAATTGAACAATGCTCACCCACATTGGTGAAGATGTACTCCTTTAACTCATTCTACCAATGGAAATGCTAATCTCTTCTAGAAATATCCTCACAGATGCACATAGAAATAACATTTTAACTGCTGTCTGGACACACCTTAGCCTTATCAAGTTGAAACAAAAACTGAAGTATCACTAATTTCCAAATCTTTCAAAGCCTGATATGTCAGCTTGGGATCCCCAAAATGCAGACTTCAAAATGGAATTAGACGTTTAAGAGATTTTACTGCAGGATAGATATGTAAGGAATAAAAAGGTGAGAGGAAGAGGAAATGGAGAGGTCCCTTTTCACAGTCTGTGAAAGAAGAAGGGCAAAGAGTTAGGAAGATCTTCACATGCAAGTGCAATACTGAGATATTATTAGCCAGGTCATTGGGATATTGGTTATAGAAAAAACTCAGGAGGGATAGAAAAGACCCATCTCTAGTATCAATTGCATGGTCAGTCATTGCCTGTAATAGCCCTGGAAGAACGACTACAATGAGAGTAGAATAGCAAATCTAAAGGAGCAATTTAATCATAGTAATATCCCTTGTTTCAAGGTCAATATTGTGTGATATTAATAGAGCCCCTCCAGGTTTTAGATTAATGTTATTATGGTATAGATTTTTAATTCTATGATCTTTAACTATTTAGTTCTTCATATCCAAATCTGGCTTACAGACAGCTGAGAAGTGAGCCTTCCATTTTACCCAATCTAGCAATCTCTTTTAATTAGTATACACTATACTTAATGTAACCATTGATTTGGTTGGATTAAAATATACCATTTAAGGGCTGAAATGCAGCTTGGTGGTAGAACACTTGCCTAGAATGGGCAAAGCCCTAGGTTCAATCCTCAGCACCTCCAAAAGCAAGCAAACAAAATCTACTATCTTACTAGTTATTTTCTATTTGTTCCATCTATTCTTTCCTAGTTTTTCTCATTTTCCCTTATTTCGAATTATTTGACATTTTGGGGGGGTTCTCATTTTTAAAATATTTTATTGATATACAGCAGTTATACAGAATCATGGGTTTCATTGTGGTATATTTGTATATCCACATAAAATGATTTGGTGGATATCGCTCCCCGCCTCTCTCTCTCTCTCTGATTCTCTTCTATTCTACTGGTTTCCCTTCTATTTTCATGAGATCCTTTTTCCTAGCATATTTCTTTCCTCTATCTTCCACATACAAGAGAAACATATGACCCTTGACTCTCTCAGACTGGCTTATTTCACTTAGCACGATGTTCTCCAATTCCATTCAGTTTCCTGCAAATGACATAATTTCACTATTCATGGTTGATTCACACTCCATTGTGTATATATACCACATTTTCTTTATTCATTCATTCATATGCTGATGAGTACCCAGGCTGGTTCCATGTCTTGTCTATTGTAAATTGCACTGCTATAAATGTGGGTGTATATACACCTCTATAGTATCCTGACTTTAATTTTTTTGCATATATATCCAGGAGTAGTAGAGATGGATCATACGGTGCTACCATTTTACCTCCATTGCTAGCTTATTACTTCTACTTTAAAATATTACTTAAATTTACATTATTTGTATATATATTTATATTAACTATTTATACATTATATTTAAATATTCATATTATATATACCTCTTTTAAGTTTATATTACCACTCTAGTGTTTAAATTATATTTAATTAACCATAGTCAAGCTTCAAATAATATATCTTTTCTTCCATAGTATAAGAACATTAAAATAGCTGGGTGTGTTGGTGCACACTTGTAATCCCAGCAACTTGCGAGGCTGAAGCAAAAGGACTGCAAGTTCAAGGCCATGTTTGGCAACCTAATGAGATCCTTCAGAAAACAGAATCTGAGGATGCTGGGAATATAGTTCTCTGGTAGAGAAACTCTAGGTTCAATTCCTAGGACCAAAACCAAACAAACAAAATACAAGAAAAACTATTGTTTTGTCATATATTTTACTTTTACATAGGCTGGGAGTTCAGGGTTCACATTATCATGTGTGCTTAAGATAGTCAATTATCTTTCAAAACAAATAAAAATAATCTTTAATATTTCCCTTCATATAATCAAACCCAGAGCGATTTAAATTTTTCTCTGGTATTATACCCCCTTTGCATACCCCCTTTCCTTGAATATTTTTTTCTCTTTCTCTTTCTCTCTTTCTCTCTTTCTCTCTCTCTCTCTCTCTCTCTCTCTCTCTCTCTCTCTCTCTCTCTCTCTCTCCCTCCCTCCCTCCCTCCCTCCCTCCTTACCTCCCTCCCCCTCTCTCTCCACACACACACACACACACACACACTTCCTCTTTGGTACTAGAGATTTAACCCAGGGGGGCACTGTACCTTCGAGCCACATCTGCAGTCCCTTTTACTTTCTATTTTGAGACGGGTCTCACTAAGTTGCTTAGAGCTTTGTTAATTTCTAGGCTAGCCTCAAACTTGCCATCTTCCTGCTTCAGCCTCCCAAATAGCTGAGAGTATAGGTTTGCACCACTGCATCTAGCTCTCATTTATTTTTTGAAAGATAGTTTTTCTTTGTATAGAATTATGCCCTTTTTTATGGTGCTGGGAATTGAACCTAGGGCCTTGTGCATGCAAGGCAAGCTCTCTACTCACTGAGCTATATCCCTGGCCCCTAGAATTATATATTGAAAGGTTTTCTTTTATTTCATAACCTTAAGGTTGCCATTCAAATAACTTCTGACTTTCATGGCTCCTTACAACAAGCCTACTCTAATGACATTTTGTACTAATCTTTGCAATATATCTTTTTTCTTTTTTAATATTTTTTATTTGTAGATTGACACAATACCTTTATTTTATTTATTTCATTTTTATGTGGTGCTGAGGATCAAATCCAGGGCCTCACAGGTGTGTGGTAAGCACTCTACCACTGAGCTACAACCTCAGCCCTGCAATACATCTTTTTTTTTTTACTACAATTATCATTTTCTCTTTTAGTTTTCAAAGGTTAAAGGGTCTAGGGTTGTGTGTGTGTGCACATGCACATGCATGCATGTACATGTGTGTATGCTTAAGTTTCCTTTATCCTCTTTCACATTTGTTGAGATGTATCTTATTTTCTAATTTTTTTCATAGTTATTTTCTAATTTTTTCATTAATTTTCTAACATCTCTGGGATTCCAGTTGCACATATGTTAAACTTTTTGATATTAAGACTAATAATCTGGTGTTCCTAATTCTTTTATATTCTCATTATGCTAAATTTGCATAATTTTCATTAATCTATCTTCAAGTTCATTGATTCTCAAGTGTAACAATAAGATCATCAAAGACAATTCTCATT
Organism: Xerus rutilus; assembly: GCA_028644305.1. NCBI lineage: Eukaryota > Metazoa > Chordata > Mammalia > Rodentia > Sciuridae > Xerus > Xerus rutilus. The sequence goes on from CM053417.1 coordinate 7,107,355, forward strand.
TCTGTTACCATGCCTTTGTTTTAATTTTTCACTTTATCACTTAACTCTTTATTATAGTTCCCATCTCTCTGTTGAGATTCCTCTTCTGCTCAAGAACATTGCCCACATTTTTCTTTAAAGTCTTTAAATATTTACGCATGGCTATTTTAAATTTCCTATATGATAATTGTAATGCCTGGCTCAGATTGGAGTCTAGTTCTGTTGATTTCTCTCTTCAAAGCAGATTATTCATTCTTGCTTTTTTGAGTATCTCATGTTTTATTAAATAAGCATAGATTCCATATATTGTATTTAGGACAGTAGAGACTGAGTTAAATAGGATTAATGAGTGCCAATTGGCAAGTTTTTTTCTTTTTCTAGGCCATGAATCATGGAAACTCAATCAATCTTATCAGAAGTTAAGGTTGCTTTGGGTTTTGTTGCTATTATTACCTTCCATACACAACTGGCTATAGATGCCTCTACATTATCTTATTCTTAGGCTTACTTGTCAGAAGGTTTTACCCAATGTTGGAACTCCACCCCTCAATTTTAGGCCTTCCTTCTGAACCTGTTACTCAGAGAGGGCCTCTCACCATGTTCTTAAGGAAACCCAGTGTATTTGACTGTCTACCAAAATAGCCCATTGTTCTCAACAATAATTTATGCTATATTGGAGTGGTCATTACTAACTTCATGGCAATTGGGTTCACACATAACATCCACCTCTTCATTGTTGGCCATTCCTTACATGTGCCAATGACAGTAGTTCCCAAGAGGCCATCGAGTGAAAATCCAATGTGATATCATTGAGTTATCAGTGACTTTGATTTTCAATGCCTTTTCATTGTGCATGGAATCTTATGGGCATTGTTATATGTTTTCAAAAAATCTCCTTCTTCTTTGTGTTCTTTTATGTCCATTCACATGTCTGCATTACAGATCTCCTGTCTTCAATTATCTAGTCCTTTGACTTCCAAGTCCACAAGCAGACAATGAGGTCATTTGGATATTTCCCTGGAATTTATTTTGATTATTACCTAGGGCTACCCCTCCTTTCAAACACTACTGAATACCATACACACTACTCCCAAATCTACATATTGGAATGACATATTCTCATCCTTTTTCAAGGATATATGTGACTGAAATGCTGTCATCATTGCTTTTTAGCTTTTTTTACCATTACTTTTTAGTATGAACCCCATTCTGAACTGATTCATTTGTACAAATAGCTTGATCTTTTTCCTTCTCTTTCATATGGTCTTCATTGTGCAGTGAATTTTGAAACCTCAAGCCTCCATGATGGATGATGTAGGAGTCTGAGCTATCTGTTAATGCCCTCTAGTCCTGTTTTGATTTGACCCCTGGAATGACAGCTATGATTGAGGCTACTACATGATTTAGATTGTAGTAGCGTGTAGTCATTCTTCTAAATACATGTGGTTTCTTCAAGGCCTAAATGCCAAATTCAACAGAGATATTACAAGGGCACAATATCGCTCACCATCCTTCACTCCTCACCCAAGGTGAAATATTATTTTTTTGTTTGGTTTGGTTTTGGGTTTTTTCTTTGTTTGTTTGTTTCTTTGTTTGTTTGTTTTTGGGGGTTTTTTTGTTTTAGGTACTGGAGATTGAATTCTGAGGCACTTAACCACTGAATCACATCCCAGCCCTTTTTTCATATTTTATTTAGAGACAGAGCCTCACTAAGTGCTGAGGATGGCTTAGAACTCATGTTCCTCCTGCCTCAGTCTCCTAAGAGGCAAACTGTTTTTGTATTTATTATCTTAGAGAATTGAGTATACAGGTCATAGTTCGGGGGACATTCACTCTGTATTCTCCTCTTTGATAACTCCTCACTAACAAACCAATTACACCGCATGGATGTTACTCCAGCTACTAAGTACATCAACCTACATCATACACTTGGGAACTAGACAAATATTGAATTATTCTGAGCACTCATTGGAACAATTTTAACCCATACATTAACCAGTACTTCCTTTATTACCTAGCTTACAAGTTTTTACTTTAGCAGGGGGGCTATGATGATACTCTACGTCTGCAGATATCAATACTTACTCACACTCCATGACCAATAGTCTACAAAATATCAAGGTATTTATTCTCCTCTGTGTAAATTCATCCACGTAAGTGGCTATTAGCCTCCTGTACCTGCATTCTTGAGTGTTTCTCTGGTTATAGGTATTAAGTAGCATCCTCATTATGTGCCTTCTATTTTGCCCCTTTCTCCTTGAGTTTTCCTTAACAATCTCTATAATTCCCTGCAGGGGAAGTCTCTGTGGCTGTTACTCTTGGTCAGTGTGATAATTATATCCTCTTGACTTCTGGTGGATAAGCACCATTATATGGTCTCTAGTACACAGGGACCAGTTCATAACCACAAATATAAGAAAAGTTAACCTGTGTAATCAGGTTATAATCAGTTACAACCTTTATAACTTCTAGGCCTGGCCTGCAGAGGAGAATTGATGATTAATGTAATGACGCCAGTGTCCTGTCACAAACATTTCTCTCTTCTGGCCCTCCTACGAAACATAATCCTCAGAAAGGTCTTTTAATGATAGTATTACATGTTACATGTATTCAAGCTCACTTCCTTCAGCCTTTTTTTTTTAATTCCTTCTTCTCTAATCTTCCAGAGAAGCTCAGGAATTTCTACTTCATTCTGCATGTACCATTGCTTTCTCCTGGTTTTAAAGAGCTGTCATAGTGGCAACTTTGCTTCCTCCACTGAGGTCCTTACAAGAACGTTAAATTCAATATTCTGAAAAAAATACCCCCTAGTCAATAAATTCATGCTCACTTAGTAGAATTATCTGTACCTCTTAAACACACAAAATCAAAAATCAATCCTAAATGTGAATGCTGGGATCCTTCCAGAGCATGCTAGAGTTAAAAACTGAAAGTTTTCATCTCCCCTAAATTCATAATTTGAAATCCTAATCCCCAGCTGCCTGAACTGTATGAAATAAATATCTGTTGTTTAAGTCACACAGCCAATAGTAATTGTTATAGCAGCCTGAAGTGACAGCTAGCTGATTCCTGCAGTTCCTTTGGGGTGTAATCTTTCCTCCATTTTCAAGCTTGAAATTTCCCATATTAGTCAGCTTTCTGTCACTGTGACAAAATACCTCAGAAAAACAACTTGTAAGAAGGAAAGACTTGGGGCTGTGCTTGTGGCTCAGTGGTGGACCACTTGCCTGGCACATGGGACACACCGAGTTTGATCCTCAGCACCACATAAAAATAATAAAGTGAGGGTATTGTGTCCATCTATATCTAAAACAATATTAAAAAAAAAAAAAGTCTGGGTGAGGTGGCGCAAGCCCGTAATCCCAGCACTTTGGGAGGCTGAGACAGGAAAATCGCGAGTTCCAAGCCAGCCTCAGCAACGGCGAGGCGCTAAGCAACTCAGTGAGACCCTGTCTCTACATAAAACACAAAATAGGGCTGGGGACGTGGCTCAGTGGTCAAGTACCCCTGAGTTCAATCTCCAGTACAAAAAAAGAAAGAAAGAAAGACGTATTTGGTTCACAATTTCAGAGGTTTCAACCCACGGTTTGTTGGCTCTGTTGCTTTTACCCCTGTAGTGAAGCAATATCATGGTGGTGAAAAGAACTGCTCACATCATGGCATGAGGGACATGCCTGCAATGACCTACTTCTTTCCAGTAGGCCTTAATACCCAGAGATTCTATCACTCCCCAACAGTGCCACAGACCAAACCTTTAACACATGGGACTTCGTTGGAAACAACTAAACCATACCATTTTCCTGTGTGAATTTTCCTGGTACTTAACCCTAGTTATTGGTTTAACAACAAAAAAAGTAGGTGGGGGATATTCCCTAGGGGATCACATTTTACCTTCTGTGAAGAGTGCCTCTATAGCATTTCCCAAATGAATAAGGTGTGCTCATTTTGGGGGGTGCTAGGCCACTTCTATAAGCTATAAAGTTTCAGGTATGTCTTTAGAGCAAAAAATCTTAAGAGCACAGATCCATATACCCCGTCTTATATTTTAGGGTCCCAAATTGTTCAACCCAGGGCCCTTAAGGTGTCTTAACAAACTACTCATGGAAAAAGCACTAAAATGTCTCTGGAGCTCTCTGACTTTAAATCCTCAGTGTTGTCAGTTGTGTTTGCTACTCTGCAGCAGAAAAGGGCTTCTTTGCAAGCTATCACAAAGATTACCTGGCTCTCACACTTAGCACTTAACTACTTTATAAACACTTTTTTTTTTTTTAGTACCAGGGATTGAACTCAGGGGCACTCGACCACTGAGCCACATCCTCAGCCCTAGTTTGTGTTTTATGTAGAGACAGGGTCTCACTGAGTTGCTTAGCGCCTCGCCATTGCTGAGGCTGGCTTTGAACTCACGATTCTCCTGTCTCAGCCTCCCTAAGTGCTGGGATTACAGGCTTGAGCCACTGCGCCCGGCTAACACTTTCAGTTTTCAACGTCCTTCTACAGGGTGAAAATACAATTTGATAATAATGATAAGCATTACCCCCTACCACTCACCATATCTCTCAAAGTGAAAACCTTTATTCTAGAAAACGTGTTCTTCTCTAACAAGGGATTACTTTAGATCATCACTGATGAAATATTTACCAACTAAGATATATTGTTCTAGGAAATATCCTTACTTCATATTTCATTTACAAAGGGGTTGTTCTTTCTAAACAGGCTTTAACTAAGCCAATCCCCAAACCCACCTTAAGATCTTTTTACTCCCATCACTCATGACACCTGCTGTGTTAATTTGGACCCTTTCAGAAGCAGATGTAGATATAGTTTTAGATATGCAATATACATATTGATAAGGAGGAAACAGTAGGAATAAGTAAGAAAAGACTTTAGACTGTGATATTTTTTTGACTATGGCATACAAGTGAGAAACTTTCAGCCTAATGAAAAGGATCCGTGGAAAGGTTGCTAATAAGGAAGTCTTGCGTCAAGCAGAAATGATATGGATCTGATATACCTTTTGTGATTCATATTTATTTGGGACTACCCCATGGAAATGCATGGCCTTAAAGCAAGCGCCATGGTAAATCCAAACATGCAACAATTGGGGATTCTAAGTCTACTCTGCTCCTAACAGAAGGTTCTCCTGAAGGAAGATCTGAGCAGTGCACCTTCATGGCTGCCACATCTGGAAAATGCTTAGTACTTTCTCAGGAAGATTTTAGATGATGCAAGATTTTAGATGCTGCACAAATGGATCTATTCTGAGTTATTCTCAAAATTAGACTTTACAAATTTAATTAGAGCCGGGCACAGTGGCACATGCCTGTAATCTCAGCACTTAGGGAGGCTGAGACAGGACAATCGCGAGTTCCAAGCCAGCCTCAGCAACGGCGAGGTGCTAAGCAACTCAGTGAGACCCTGTCTCTACATAAAACACAAAATAGGGCTGGGGATGTGGCTCAGTGGTCGAGTGCCCCTGAGTTCAATCTCCAGTACCAAAATAAAAATTAATCACAGAGAGAAATCAGTCACTATATAAACCACAACCAAGAATGTTAAGATTAGAAGGCAGAAAATTGCTATATTGGTCCTTCAGATAATAGATGAAGGACCACATCAATATGTTCACTAATTTCAAGTCTGAAGTAAGCAATAGCCATCACAGTGCAGAGCGATCCAGAACACAATGAGCAAAAATAATCCAGAAAATCAAAAGCAAGATTCAGACTACATCAGAATCATTCTCTTATCAATAATGTTTTCAGAATATCATATGAACTTTCTACAGATAAAAGGGACACAGCCCCAAAGTATGTCCAGCCCAGGCCTTGAAGTCAGTGAGTGAGCATATCTGGTGAGGGCAAGGAGAAAAGTAGCCCACACAGAAAGCAGTTGTTGATCTTTTATAGTTTCCATAATGGTCACTTCTTTGCAGCCTTGGTGCACATTAAGAACATGATTTCATTGATGAGCTATATTCACCTAAAACCACGAAAAGGCACTGGACATGGACAGCAACTATTATGGGGTTTCCATCTAATGGCAGATCTTTGACTCATTCACTCGTCACACCTAATAAACAATAATTATTTGCTCCATCCTAAACTGGGCACTGGAATTACAAAACACTGACTTCAAGGAATAAAATGAAATTTGTTGCTTGAGTGATGGTACATTTGATTGATTCTCAGAATTCCTCTTCCCCATTGCTAAAATAAAATTTGATTTTTTGGGTTTTGTGACTATCAAATAGGATAATGGGTTTGAAAATATTTAAAACTAGAAAGTTCTATACATTTTTGAGGAGTAAGCATTATTTATATACCATCTCTGTTCAGATACATTCATGTTCCTTTTACCTGACCTCTTGAACATTGATGGTGTAAGTTTGGGTGGTCTTGACATAAGTAAATGTCTCATTAGTGAAAATACTTTCAACAGATTGAACATTGTTAAATTGCCAATCCCATAAAAGTTTAGGACTGTTGTTTTACTTTTAAATGTTTTTATACAGTTCCTGTGGACTGGCAGGAGCCGCAGAGGGCCCAGATCTGCCCTCAGGAAACTCCATGGGTGTCCAGCCAACGGGAGACCAGGGACTGCTAGCCGCTAGCCACTGGGGAGCCCAAACTCAGGGTAAGAGTTCCCGCAGAGACCCTAGCACGAGGCAGCCCTGCCCAAGGGTGGCCTGGGTCTGCCCAATTCCACTCCAGAGTTCCTGTGGACAGGCAGGAGCCACAGAGGGCCCAGATCCACCCTCAGGAAACTCCACGGGTGTCCAGCCAATGGGAGACCAGGGGCTGCTATCCACTAGCCACAGAGGAAGGCACACCCAGGAAGGCACACGCTGCAGAGATCCCAGCGTGAAGAGGCCCCACCTAAGTGCGCTCTGGGCCCACCTCAGTTCTAATCCAGAGTTCCTGTGGTCAGGCGAGACAGAAGGCCCCAAACCGCTATTAGGGAATGCCAGGAGTGCCCAGTTGAAGGCAGACCAGAACCTGCTAGCCTCCAGCCCCAGGGGAGCTCACACTCACTGTAAGGGTCCCACACAGACTCTCCTGCTTGTGACCTTGCCTAAGTGAGACCTGGGCCTGACTACAGTTCTGCTCCAGAGTTCCTGTTCACCAGCAGGAGTGCAAGAGAGGGGCAAAACAGCCTTTAGGGGCTGCCTCAGGAGCCCAGCCAAGGCCACTCCCACTGCCCTCTAGAGGTACATCCACTACCTCTGCCACCAACTTTAGTGGCAGTAGTGCCCATCTGGGGACACTGGGGGAACAGAAGTGGCTCCAAGGTGAGACACAGGTAATCTGGAGTGTCAATACAAGATTATAGGATAGAAGCTGCAATACCTCAGATTGGTATTTCAAGAAAGGAAGACACGCAATCAACATTAAAAAACAAGGGAAGAAAGTGCTCCAAATAAACCTGGATACCACTGTAACAGAATCCATTGACAGCACAGTTGTTGAAATGTCAGAGAAAGAATTCAGAATGTACATAATTAAAATGATCAGCGAACTAAAGAATGACATAAGTGAACAATTACAAGCAAAATTTGATCAATCCAACAAAAAATAGGTGAGCAAATAAAGACAACCATCTATCATTCTAACAAAGAGATAAGAGAGTAATTACAAGTAGAAAAAGATGACTTTAAGAAAGAGCTAGAGATTGTGAAAAAAAACCAATCAGAAATACTTGAAATGAAGGAAACAATAAACCAAATAAAAAACTCAATAGAAAGCATCACCAGTAGACTAGAACACCTGGAAGACAGAACCTCGGATAATGAAGA
>CM053417.1:7115625-7294602 GCA_028644305.1 Xerus rutilus
TAACTTTATGTATGACTGCATATATGTTGTGATTCTATACAACTTACAACTAGAGAATTGATACGTTATCCTCTATCTATGTACAATGAATCAAATTGCACTCTGTTATCATGTAAGCCTAAATAGAACAAATAAATTAAATATTAAAAAAATAAATTAAAAAACATTTTTATAGATATAGAATGTGATGTATATACAATATTGACTATTGCAGACTAAATAATAAGTTGAAACCGAAATTTTTTTTTGCTATGAACCATTAAGAAAGTAGTATATCTGAGTTTGCATATGTGTGTGTGTGTTTGCGCATACATGCATAATCATGAGGACAGTGAGGACAGTAAGAAAATAGGAATAAGAACAAATCCATGGTTAATTCTAGCTAGAATTACAAAGAAGGGGGTCTATCCATTTTTAAGGACAGCCCATGTTTTAGATTTGATCATTACATAAGAAAAAATGGTACAATGTGAATTTCTTCAAGATAACATTTAAGAAAGTTGCAGTAATTACTGAATTCATTTTTTCTTCTGGGAAATATTTGGGAATGAAAAAACAGTTTGAGGATGAGAAATAAGTATAACAGTAATGGAGAAGTGGGGAATTTTACTGTCAAGGAGTAGCCTCATTCATTAACACATGCACGCTTTGGCAAGGTACATGTGGAACATTCCCTTAATTGTGGGATTATGTAGCTCTTTCACTGTGTCTGCTAGAGGCTCCACTTCTAATTTATACAGTCAGTTTTCTTGGTCACAGTATGAAGTCTTACAGCTGAGCAAGTAGCTTTGGCAATAAGTCTAAGGTACTGAGGTTGAGGGGGGACAATGGGAATTAAGTTGGCTGAAGGCCTGGGTACCTCAAGGGCATCTAACGTGAAATCTGTTAATTTTCAGTACTTATAGAGATGTTAGTAACTTCCTGCCTCTGTTTCTAAATGGAATAGGGAAATTTTGGCTGCCTGTGAACTTGTCATAGCAACAAAGAACAATTTCATTCATTTTGCCCAGAAATAGCTTGTGGTGTGTATGTGTACAGAGTGATAGAAGCTTGTTCAAATGAATATTGGTTCGGGAGCTTTGGGGATTATGAAAGGGGGCACAGCTGTGATTCTTCAGTGGCTAGGTGAATGAAGGCAGCCATCTAACAGGGATGGAAGAGCCAGCTGGAATGAAAGCAGCAGCAATAGTGGCAGGAAAGATAAAGCTTTAAAACCCTGGGAACCAATACACACAGGCTTCCCTCTAACTCTCTGCCATTAAGTAAATTTCCATTGGAAACAATCCAGAAAAGATTCCAACCTATTGTATATCCCCTTACACTAATGGCAGGGGGGGAAGGAGTTAGGAGAAGCTGCGGGAATACCACATATGAATTCAAAACAGAAGTCAAATTCTGGCTCCCCTTAGAGAACTGAGACCAATGCATTTCACGTCTCTTAGCTTCACATTTTCTCATAGCGTACAATAGTTGAGAGTGTCAAGGCTAAGTAAGTCTAAGGGGTTCAATATCCAACTCTTACACTTGCCAGTTGTGTATTCCATCACAAATTCATTATTGTTTTATGCAAATATGGATGATAATAATAATAATAAATAATACATCAATTTGTACTTTCAGAGACGTTAAGATTAAATGAGTGCCTCATGAATAGTTGAGTGCTCCAGAGTATGTGTTAAATGATATAATATTTTGGACATTGGGATATTTTCTGCAGGTTTCTACACTTTCATTGTGAGATATAACCAAGCGTGTTAAAGCCCCCTCAATTGTGATAAAAGAGCAAGACAGAGCTGCAAGTTAGAGACAGACAGGGAGAAGAGAAAGAAAAGCCAGGGTACTTTGTTGTTGTTGTTGTTTTTCTCTCCCCAGTGGCAGACATCTTATTTATTTATTTATATTTTTATTTGTTCTTTTTAGTTATACATGACAGTAGAATGTATTTTGACATATCATACATACATGCAGGATAACTGCCCATTCTTGTGGTTGTACATGATGTGAAGTTTCACTGTGGTGTATTCATATACGAACACAGGAAAGTTATGTACAATTCATTCTACTGTCTTTCCTATTCACATCCCTTCTCCCTTCCCTTCAGTCCCTTTTGTCTAATACAATGGACTGCTATTCCCCCCCCCCCACCCCACCTATTGTGTGTTAGCATCTGCCATACCAGAGAGAACATTTGGCCTTTGATTTTCTGGGATTGGCTTATTTCACTTAGCTTGATAGTCTCTAGTTCTGTCTGTTTACCAGCAAATGCCATGCTTCCATTCTTTATGGCTGAGTAATATTCCATTGTGCATATGTACCATATTTTCTCTATCCATTCATCTGTTGAAGGACACCTAGGTTGATTCCATACTTAAGCTATTGTGCCTTGAGCTGCTATGAACATTGATGTGGCTGCATCACTGTAGTATACTGAGTTTAAGTCCTTTGTGTATAAATCAAGTTGTGGGATAGCTGGGTCAAATAATGATTCCATTCCACGTTCTCTGAGGAATCTCCTTACTGCTTTCCAGAGTAGTTGCACCAATTTGCAGTCCCAACAGCAATGTACGAGTGTGCCTTTTTCCCCACACTTTTGCCAACATTTATAGTTACTTGTGTTCTTTTTTTAAAGGTTGGAAAAATTACTTTAAGAAGCCTTAAGAGGCACTGAATATAATTCAGCTGTAATCCAGGCTTACATACAATTAAATAATAGTTCATTTCCAAAATAAAAGTTATCATAAGTGAAACCATGAAATTTCCTAATACTTGGTTTTTTTACATTGCACTAATTTCCTAAAACAACTCTGAGGAATCAATATTTACAATTGATGGAATATTTATGAAAAATCTGCCATTGCGTATATTTTTATGTGTATATATTGTATATATAAAACCCAAGAGATTGTATGAACTAGAGTGCAAAGCATAGGGTGTGAAAAAAGAGCAAACATCTTGTCTGAAAACTTAGTTTTCTCAGGACTGGGATCGAAATCTTAACTGCTATAGAGAAAAGGAAGCTTTTCCGGTTTTAATTGTTCATCTGTGTCAGAAAGTCCTTATCTCTGAGGTAGAAACCACTGCAATAAGAAGGGAGTGATGGGTTTTCCCAAAGGAAGACTTGCTTAATTAGGACAACTTGTCCTGGTAATTGGGTGTAAACTTTTTATGTTTCCCAACCCCATGCTTCACAACACCAGGACGTTTCAGTAATGGTTCATCATAAACCTAGCATTCTCCATCTTCATGGAATAACCTTGTCTCCCACGGAATTTCCTTCTCCTTCCTTTCTCAGGCTTCTGCTTTTTGTCCTTCTTCAAGTCTGTGCTTTGCTTCAGTTGCTGCATCAATGTCTCCGATTTTTAAATTGAAAGTGACATCCTCCCAAAGGCAGCGGGACTCATACTCATTCTGATCTTCCAATTTTCTTACTTTCTTCTTGATTATAGGCAACTTCTTGGTATCTACAAAGACCATATTTTCCCCTGTTGCGTATTTTGTATACATTGCACCATTTCATTCCCCTTCAATTGAACAGAAAGACTTCTTATCATTTGGAGAAAAATATCTCAGCAATAATTCTGTGTTTCTTGCCTCCATAGAAAGATTTAGTGTGGAACACAGTATCTGAACTACAACCAGTTTTGGAACAATTAATATTGCATTCTACTCCTAATTCCACCCAGGACACTGTGAGGATAGACCTTCCATAACCACTGGGGAATGTGAGAATGTAATGCTCATTGAAGTCTAGACATGAGACACAACCTTGCCCTATGTTGTACACCCCAATTGACATCCCAAGGAATTTGGATTTAGTCCAGATATGAGCATTGAATTGGATTTTTTTGTTAAAACATTCAGCACAAAAGGCTGAAATGGGTGGATTTTGGGAAACCTACTTAGCCACGAATGTCACACTGTTTTTGGAAACCAAGGGAACCTGTCCTGAAACTAGCTCTGTGTTCTCTTCAGTGTCATTTGGTAACGTCCAGTGACACTGAAAGGTCTCACCCAAAATGGGGTTGGATGGCTTTTCGGAAACTGATCCTTTCCTTCCTTCATGAAGGAAAGGTACCTTTTTACACCCTGAACCATTCAATCTCTGGGATCTTTCTGGTCACTAATGCTCATAAACAGGTCTAGATATGTGACAAAAGGTGCATGATAATACTCTTGTCCTCCTCCACTGACCCTGCGTTTCCAGTAACATCTCTATTTTCATGTAAATCAAAAAGGTCAGCATCACTTATCCCATTCGATATGGAAGAATTCAGTGATTCTGTGGTATCTGGGCGCTTCAGGCTATTTCCCAAACTGCTGTGTGTGGAGATTGAGGCAGATCCAGAAGAATCTATTAAGCACTTTGGGGAGGAGCCATTCTGATAGAATTTGTTGGCATCATATAATTCACCTTCATTCTTAGAGTAAGAGAACTCTGGGACTGTATTTGGACACAAGTCAACATGACTTGGAGAAGTTGGACTGCTACTAGGTGGTGAATGCCCACTGCCTGTGCTGTTTGGTGTTGGAGTCTCATAATGTCCCAAGGTAGCTAATACAGGTCTAACAGATAAGGAAGATGGACGCTGCTCTGACTTACACAACTGAGCTCGTTCTGGAGGTAAGATATTCTGGGAAGGCATTGTGCTGATTAGGAGTTCCAAGGGACTGGGTTGATATGTTGTATCTACAGGATTAATAGTACTTATAATTCCATCTGCATGCTTCTCTGCATTACTCTGGTCTACAGCAATCTGCAGCAACATGATGCAGTGTTTAATTGATTCTAGCCTGCTATTTGTTGTCTCTTTGAGGGTTTCAATTTTCTTTCTCTGTTTATCATCTTTACAGTTTTGAAGCTTGTCATCAAAAAGCTTTAGTTGTTCTATCAAGATTTGTAGGTAAGCAATTGCCTCTGTCAGTTTCTTGTCAAAGTCTTGGACACTAGCAACAAATCCTGAATCCAAATCCCCAAAGGGCAATGGGAAGGAGGCAGGAGGACCACAACATTGGCACCTCTGGCCATTCACTGAGGCCCCTGCCTTCAGTGCCTCCTGGGGTGGGAGCAGAGGCTGCTTCTGCGCACCCCTTTTCTACTCCCTCGACCAGATCCACTTGTATTCTTGATAACTGCCATTCTGACTGGAGTGAGATGAAATCTCAGTGTAGTTTTAATTTGCATTTCTCTAATTGCTAGAGATGCTGAAAATTTTTGCATGTATTTGTTGACCAATCATATTTTTTCTTCCATGAAGTGTCTGTTCAGTCTTTTGTCCATTTATTGACTAAGCCAGGGTATTTTGGAAGAGAGGGATATATCTTATATTCTATGCAATTAATGACAAAATACATATGGATATAAGGAAACACAGATGTGAAAATTGAGCTATTTAGATAATTCTCAGCAATAAATATCAACAGCCATGATACACAGAGGCAATTATTTCAGTGCAGACAGAGAATATGCATATTAGGGAAGTTAACATAGTAGGGAAGCCAGTATTAGATCAACTTTCTTTTTACTTTACAGGTCACATGTTTATTATCCAGTACAGAAGCTGGAAAATGTCTGAGGTAGCCCCAGGAAAAGCAAAACCAATTTATGTCAGGAATAACAGGCATATAGATCAACTTATAATTTTAATACCTTACAATTGCTGGTATCTGGAATTGATGTGTAATGGACAGTCAGGATAATAGCCATCTCTCACCCACCCATAGGTTTGAGTTGTAAAAATTCTATTCCTAGCAAGTGTAACCTAGAATATGGGGCTCCATTCTGCTAACTCTCCCCATTTTCCAAGTGGATGTTTTATTCCCATGTGCCCATAAAGGTGAAGGTTCTCTGACAAATAGATGAGCTGAAAAGAAAAGGGCCTACAATGGCAGTCTAGTTCTCCTGAGGTAGAAGAAACAGAAGATGCAAAAAGGAGAAAAGCAAAGTATTAAAACGATAAATTTTATCCGAAAGCTTTCTACTACAGTTCCTCATACCTTTACTCCCCAAGCCAGTTTTCTCCCAGGCCTGTCACTCCAAAAGTTCTGGGAAATCTACAAATCTTTACTCACATACTTAAAGTTACTGAAAATTCACTCACTCATGAAAATTGCTTTTTTCATGTTAATTAGCCCACTAATACATGCATTTTTAGAATAGGTTGGGCAAAGGGAAATATGAAACCTATAATGCAGGGTACTTTCCCTGTTATCTATTGATCAGATAATAAAGAAGACATCAACGTAAGGATCCCGAGAATTGCCAGAACACCATAAACAGTCTTGTGATCACCAAAATGATGTCATACTCACGTACTTTTCTAGGTCCACCCCTCAGCAGTTTTCCTTTCAAAAAACAGCCCAAGAACCCAAAAGTGTTTTCACTCTTGAGATAGGCTGCATTCTCCCTTGAATGTATACTTCTTGTTTTCCTAAGTAAATCTATGTGCCTCAATATCTGACAGATGTGAAAGTTCTTTTCCAAGAAGTACATAAAGAACCCTTTTGTCCTATGTTTACGAATCCCAAAGAGAAATTGGAGGATTCAGCAGAGAGGTTTTGAGCATTTAAAGAAACAGAAACTAAGAAAAGCCCTCCTGGAGTTAGAACAAAAACAATAGAGCAATCATCTAGCAATTAGTTGTCCTACTTTGAGGTCCCACTCTCTGGTGATCCCCCTTGTTCATCCCCAAAGCTGCTCCTCCTCCCCCATTTTCTTCATTCTACATTCTTTTAGTAACCTTCTTATCTCACTGTAGGCTTTCCTAAGTACTGATTAGTATTTAATCCAACATCCCATTCATAGACCAAGGGGGTACTTCAAGGAAAGTAAACCACTATCCCTTTACCCATATTTTGTGCAATGACAAAAATTCTATTCAGGTGGAAAAAGAGGTCACAAAAACAGACAGGTTGATAGCTCTTCTTAAGCAGACTAATTTTACTTGGAACAAAATGTGTGAAAGTTCATAGCTAAGGAAATTGCAAAAATGACAATAGAGTTCTTGGTATTGAACAACAAACAAAATGTAGATCAGCTAGTATTTAAACAGAGAGAACAAAAGAAGCCCAAGCTAAGAAAAGCCCTCCTGGAGTTAGAGCGAGGCTCAGAGACTAGAAACATCTAGTCCCTAAAAAGTGGCCCAACTTTAATTGCATCAAACCATGGAGCAATTTATGTCTCAGGGAGTTGTCAAAAACAATAGAGCAATCAGCTAGCAATTAGTGGAGGTTAACAGCTGGGTGTGTACTAATAAAGACAAACATACTTGATGGAGAAATCAGGGAAAGAGAAAGAGAGCCTTGCTAAAACCAGTCACACACTGTTGTCAAAGTGACTGTGTATTATTTCCAAAGCAATTCTTCCTGTTGAGTGACACTGAAAGTTGCATCTTTTGGGTGAAATAAATTCTACTCAACTATTGTAGCCAAGTCACTAAGAGCAAAAACAAAAAAACAACAATAAGCAAGCAAACAAAAAGCCCAGGAGGGATGAGGCAATAAGTATCTAGAGATGCTGGGATATATTATTCCAAATGTTCACTATTCAGTAAAATACACAAAGCATGAAAAAGCGCTTTCATACACATACATACCACATACATACTAGGCAAAAACAGAGGAAATAAACCATGCCTTTGAGGGGAAACAGACTTTGGACTTTAAAGCAGCTATTTTAAATATGTTCAAAGAACTAAAGGAAATGACTTCTTTTTTAAATATTTAAAGGAAGGTATGGTGACAATTCCTCATCAACTGGAGAATATCAATAAAAAGGTTAAAATAGCATAAAGAAACAGACGGAAATTCTGAAGTTGAAAAGATCTCACATCCAGACTCTAAATGAAATGAAAAATTCAGTACAGGGCATCAAGAAACGATTTGAAATGACAGAAAATACAATCAGCAAATTTGAAAAGAAATCAATAAAGATTAGGTAATCTTATAAACAAAAAAAAGAAGACAAATAGCAGAGCATCCAAGAAATGTGAGACACCAGTAAACACACAAGCACATATACAATTGGAATGTCAGAAAGAAAGAAGATAAATAAAAGAACAGGAAATGTATTCTTAAAATTAGTTACTGATTCTTGACTAGTGTTATTTTGGGAAATACATTACGGAATAAAGGAATGTTTTACATCAAAAAAATTACTGAACACTTAACCAAATTTGGTGGAAAATGTTAATCTATAAGAATCTCATAGACTCCAAACATGGCAAACACAAAGAGATCTATATACAGTCATACCACAGTAAAGATGAAAACCAAAGACAAATCTTTGCCTATTCCTCCTGTCTAAAGAAAATTTCCTATCCTTTAATCGACATGTTTGCAAGGCTATTCCTCTCCCTCAGCTTCTGGCAGCCACCATACTATGTTCTGTTTTTATGTGATCAAAAATTCTTTTAACATAAGCACAATCATGTGGCATTTTTCTTTCTGTGCCTGGTTTAATTTACTTAATGGTTTCCAGGTTCATTCATGTTGTCACAAATGATAGAATTGCCTTCATTTGTAAGGCTGAATAGCATTATATTGTGTATATATGCTGCATTACCTTATATGGTTATTAGGTCAATTTAGCCATTTCACAATTTATACATATTTGGAAAAATGCATGGGATAAACACATCAAATTTTTGTCAACTGAAATTAATTTAAAAACAGAACAGAGTAAAAATCTTGAAACCAAGAAGAAAAAAGCAAAATGATTCATCATTTACAAAGGTATACCAGTGAGTATAACAGCTGACCTTTCCTGAAAAATAATGTAGGCCAGAAGGTAAGGGGTTGACATTAGCAGAGTAATGAAAGAAAAAACAGGACAACCATGAATCTTATATTCAGAAGAAAATAACATAAAAAATGAAGACAAAATACATACATTCTCATATTCAAAACTACAAAGATAAATTTGTTTCTAGCACATTCACATTACAAAATCTACTAAAGGAAATTCTTCAGGTTGAAAGTAATACCAGACAAATCTGAATACACACATATTTAAAAAAAACACAAAGGGAATTGGTGACAAAAAATATGTATGTAAGCCGGGCGCGGTGGCTCAAGCCTGTAATCACAGCACTTAGGGAGGCTGAGACAGGAGAATCACGAGTTCAAAGCCAGCCTCAGCAACAGCGAGGCACTAAGCAACTCAGTGAGACCCTGTCTCTACATAAAACACAAAATAGGGCTGGGGATGTGGCTTAGTGGTCAAGTACACCTGAGTTCAATTTCCAGTACCAAAAAAAATATGTATATAAGTATAAAACACAGCACAATTGCATATTTCTTCTGTACGGAATTTAAAAAGTAATTACACTTGCAACACATATACCACTGTGGTATGGGATGCTAATATGGGAAAAATTGTGTATATACTCTCCATATTTCAGTTCATGATTTCAGTGACCCCAAAACTGATATAAAATGTAAAGTATATTTTTAAAAGAAATAAATTGGATACATATTTTCATTCACATTATAGGACTTATAACACATAGGAATAATAATAGCATAGTTGACAATAGCAGCAAAAAAGATACAGGTGGAGAAAGCTGTATTAAAGTAAGGAACAGACATCATGTCATAACTCAAAATGGTACTGGGAAAGAAGAAATCTTAAAGGAAAATAAGAACAATATAAAAACTACTGTGAATATATATGTGTTCTCTTTCCTTTCCTCAGCTTATTTAAAAGATATAAAACTAATGTAACAATTATCATATTAATATATCATTGGGTTTATAATACAGAGACATAAAATGTATAAAAATAGCACAAAAAGTGAGGAGGAGGGAACTATAGAAGAGTAACATTATAATAGCTCATTGGAATTAAATAATATAAATCTGAGGTATGTTCTGATAAGCTAAGATATATAGGGTAAGCCCTAGAGCAATCACTAAAAAATTAAAAAGTAAAAGAGGAATATATATAGTTTAAAAATCATTAAAGAAATTAAATTGTATAATAGAAAATATTCACTTAAGGTTAAAGAATACACTAAAAGCAGATGCAGAAGTGTCAAAAAATATGAGAGTTACAAAAAAATAAAATGGCAGACAGCTATGCAACTATATCAATAATAAGATCAAATGTGATCAGATCAATTTTAAACAGATTCACAATGACTTTTTAAAAACTGAGACACCATTCTATACAGTCTTTACAAGGCACACATTAGATACAAAGATAGAAATATTAAAAACTGCTTGAATTAAAATTATGGAAATTGGTTTATCATGTGAACACTAAACCCAACAGAGCTGAAGTAGCTATCTACATTCATATCATATAAAACAGAATATAAAACAAAAAAATATGAGCGATGATGAGCAACATTAAAAAATAAAATGGCTGGGGTTGTAGCTCAGTAGTAGAGCTTGCCTAGCATGCGTGAGGCACTGGGTTCAATTCCCAGCACCACATATAAATAAATAAAATAAAGGTCTATCAACAACTGAAAAAATATTTTAAAGAATAAAAATAAAAATAAATAAAATAGTCAGCCAGGCTCAGTGGCACAAGACTGTAATCCCAGCAACTCAAGAGGCAGGAGGATTATGAGTTCAAAACCAGCCTCAGCAACTGAGCAAGACTCTTTCTCTAAATAAAACCTACAAAGAACAGGGAATGTGGCTCAGTAATTAGGTGCCCCTGGGTTCAATCCTCAGTACCAAAAAAGCAAATAAAATTTAAAACATACAAAATGGTTAGCTTATCAAGAAATAGCCATGAATATATATAGATATAACAAGGCAGGCCCCAAATACAGAAAGCTAAAAATGATGGAGTTGATGTGAAAATTAGTCAATTCAGCAATAATAGCTGGATCCTTCAATACCCTATTTTTAATAATAGAATAATTAGAAGACCAAAAAGGATATAGATAATTAGAAAAATATAAAGGAAACAGACATAACAGACATCTATTTTGTTTTAAGAAGTCACCAGGCCAGATGCAGTGGAACATACCCAGCAACTCCAGAGACTGAGGCATGAGGATTGCAAGTTCAAGCCAGCCACAGCAAATTTAGTGAGACCCTGTGTCAAAATAAAAAAAACAATGTGCTTGCGATGTAGCTCAGTCATAGAACACACCTGGGTTTAATCTTCAATATCAAATAACTAAATAAACAAACAGCAGAACACCCATTCTTCTGACACACACATATTCACCAGAGTAGAATTTATGCTCATTAGTGGAACAATTTTTAGTAAATTCAAATGTGTTAAAATCATATAGTATTCTCTACTTACAAGACAACTAAATCAGAATCAATAAGAAAAATAGGGGCTGGGGCTGTGGCTCAGTGGTGGAGCACTTGCCTAGCATGCATGAGGCACTGGGTTCAATCCTCAGCACCACATACAAATAATAAAAAAAATGAATAAAATAAAAATCCATCAACAACTAAAAAAAATTTTTAAAAAAAGAAAGAAAAATAAAATATTTACAACTATGAAAATTAAACAACACAATTGTATATAACTCAAGGCTCAAAGAAGAAATTGGTGATAAATCAAAAAATCCTTAGAGATGAATGTATTTATTTACTTATTTTTGAACTTCAATGTTTTTTATTTGTTCTTTTTAGATATCCACGACAGTAGAGTGTATTTGGACATATTATACATACATGGAGTAAACTTATTCTAATTAGGATCCCATTTTTGCAGTTGTACATGATGTGGAGTTTCACTGGTCATGTATTCATATATAAACATAGAAAATTATGTCCTATTCATTCTACTGCCCTTCCTATTCCCATCTCCCTCCCTTCTCTTCATTCCCATTTGTCTAATCCAATGGACTTCTATTCTTCACTCCCTCCACTCTCTTATAGTATGTTAGAATTCACCAGTAACAGACTTATAGAAATATAAAGAATTCTAAGGAAACACAATGAAGTATTGTGTGAATACAAATTAGATGATTTATATAACTTAGAGCAAATGGACATATTTCTAGAAAAACACTAACAAACATGTATAAAAATAAATAGAAATTTAATACAAGGCTAGGGATGTAGCTCAGAGATAGAGCACTTAGCTAGTTTGTCCAAGGCCATGGGTACAATCCCCAGTAACACAGAAAAGATTTTAAAAAAAAGTTTTGAGGATTGGGGGTGTAGCTCAGTGGTAGAGTTCTTACCTATCATGTACGAGGTCCTGGGCTAAACCCCAAGACCCCCTGAAACAACAGAATATATTAGAAATATTAATATAGATAAAATATGAAAAATTCGTAAAAACATTGATTTCATGATTTGAAATCCCCATCAGGAAATACCAAGGCCTCCACTAGTAATTTCCACCAAACATTTAAAGGAGTATTAATACCAATTCTTCATAATACTTCCAAAACACAGGAGAGGATGGATCACTTCGCAACTCATCCTATAAAGCTCTTTACCTGTTACCAAAATCAGACAAAGACATCACAAGAAAAGAAAACCTGACTAGTATCTCTTACAAACAGAAATAGAAGTTCTCCAAAATACTAGCAAACCAAATCCTATGAGGTGGAAGAAAAGGTTTTGAACACATTTGCAATAATGAAGTGATAAGCTTTTGATGAGATATATATGTTTAACTGAACTTAAACATTAAACAATGTTTTTAGTATGCATCTACCAAAACATCACATGGTATCATGGTACTTTTTATATGTTGCAAATCCTGCAACATATAAAAAGGATTAGACACCATGACAAAGTTGTATTTGTCCTAGAAAGACAAGGTCAATTTAACATTTGAACATCAAATAATATCAATTACTTAGTTAATTAATATTGTATCATAGAACAAAGGTCAAAACCAACATGGTCATTTCTACAGATATAGAAAAATCATCAGATAAAATCCAACAATGTTTCAGGATAAAAATAACCAACAAACTCGAAATATAAGAAAACTTCCTTATCATATTAAGACCAATTATAAAAACCCACAGCTAACATCATAGTTTGTTATATAAATACGTAAAGGACAGGCTCAATGTACTGGTCTCTTTGTTGTTTACTTCATAGCAGGCTAAGAACATTAGCTCAAAGCTCACTGGTACCAAACTCAAATTTTTATATATCCAATTGCTTTAAATATAGCCCTCAAAAGCCTATTTTTAGCCATTTAGAGCCTGCCTGCTTTGCATATCTTGCAAAATTACACGTAACATCTGCTAGCCATAGATAAAACAAACCCTGTGTCTATAAAAGACCACAAAATTGTGCTGCCCTTTGGAGCTCTCTAACCCAGAGATTTCCCACTGCCCTGCTGAGAAACATCACCTAGATACATAAGTCCCCTCTCTAATTTCTCTTTCCTTGGGAATCGCTTGCTTTCTCCTGAAGGATGACACTGCATTCCTTCCTCTGGAAGGTCTCCCACTGTGAGATATTTCCCCTCTCAGGCAATTTTGTCCCAGTAAAGCTTATCTTGCAATACTGCCACCCCATAGTTATGTTTTCTTCTCGATCCACAATGAAAACCTCCAACTTACCACAACCTTACTGATGAAAGACTGAATGCTTTCTAAGATCTGGCCCAAGACAAAGACATCTTCTCTTGCAACTTGTATTACTTTGTTTAGACTGCCACAATAAAGGACCACAGATTAGAAGGCTTACATAGCACAAATACCTTCTCTCACAGTTGTGGTGGCTAGAAATCAGAAATAAAGTTGTTTTCAGGGAAGTAAGAATTATTTGTTCCAGGCCTCTATTTTTCCTTTATTAAATCTATAAAGATTCTGTCTCTGGGGGCTGGGGTTGTGGCTCAGTAGTAGAGTGCTCACCTAGCACAGGTGAGGCACTGGGTTTGATCCTCAGCACCACATAAAAATAAATAAATAAATAGAAAGATATTGTGTCTGCCTACAACTAAAAAAAAAGAATTATACTAATTTAAAGAAAAGATTCTTTCTCTGAATATTGTTACATTTGAGTTACCAGGCATTAGGACTTCTACATTTGAATTTGGAGAATGGGACTTAAGATATCACTTTCTAATATGTACTGAAAGTTCTAGCCAAGGAAAAGGAAAAGAAATAAAGACATTCAAATTGGAAAGGAAGAAGTAGAATTGTCTCTACTTGCAATTGAAATGGTCTCATACATAGAAAATCCTAAGAAATGCAATATGAAGAAAAAGAAGAACTACTTCAGCAATATTACAGAATATAAAATTAACATACAAAAGTTAATTTATTTTATACACTAGTAATAAACAAGATGAAAATTTTAAAGCCAATTCATTTATACTATCATCAAAAAGAAATTTATCAAAATAAGCACAAAAATGTATGTTGAAAACTACAAAGTACTGTTGAAAGAAATTAAAGATTCAAATAAATTTAGAAATTCATGTTCATGGATTGGAAGACTTAATATTATGAAGATAATAACAATCCCCAAATTAATCCACACTGTGAATGCAGTCTCTATTACTATCACATAGCTGACTTCTTTTTTTTTTCCAAAAATTGGCAAGCTGGTCCTAAAATTCAGAATAGGCAAAACAATCTTTAAAAAGAAAAAGAAAGATTGTTCACACTTTGCAGTTGAAACTTACTACAATGCAACAGTAATTAGGTAAGATAATGCAGGCATAACAGTTGACATCTAGATCAATAGGATTGATTGGAGAGTCTAGAAACACACACATTTTTGCAATACAGTGGGGAAAGAACTATTCTTTTTCAAGCAATGATTCTGGGTTGACTGAATACTCACAAGCAAAACAATGAAGTTGAATCTCACACTATATATAAAAATAAACTCAAGATAAATCAGAGACAAATATGTTAGTGCTAAAATTATAAAGAAATTATTAGAAGAACATTATTAGGAAGCTGGGCGCGGTGGCTCAAGCCTGTAATCCCAGCACTTAGGGAGGCTGAGACAGGAGAATCGCGAGTTCAAAGCCAGCCTCAGCAACGGCGAGGTGCTAAGCAATTCAGTGAGACCCTGTCTCTACATAAAACACAAAATAGGGCTGGGGATGTGGCTCAGTGGTCGAGTATCCCTGAGTTGAATCCCCAGTACCAAAAAAAAAAAAAAAAAAAGAACATTATTAGAAGAAAATATAGGTATAATTCTGTATTACTTTAGATTAGGAAATAATTTCTTGAATATGACATCAAAATTACAGGCAAGAAATAATGTTGATAAATTATGTTGCATCTAAATGAAAAATATTTGTTTCAAAAGAGACCAACAATGAGGTTAAAATACAACCCAAAGAATGTAAAAATGTTTGAAAATCATATATCTCATAAGGATTTGGTATCCATAATATATATAAAAGTCAGATCAAAACAAAAAGACAAATTCCCATTGAAAAATGAGGGAAATATTCCAATTGACATTTTTCCAAGGAAGAAAAAAATATCATCAATAAATATATGAAAATATTCTCAACCTTACTAGCCATTAAGAAAATGCAAATAGAACAACCATGAGGTACTTCATATCCTCTAGGATTGATATAATTGAAAGGAGCTGACAATAAGTGTTGGTATAGATGTGCAGAGATTAGCACTCTCATGCAGTACTGCTGAGGAGGTAAAATAATGCAGCCACTTTGGAAATAGTCTGGCAGTTTAAAATTTTTAGTCTAGAATTACCATATGACCCAGAAATTATAGATTTAAGAATATACCCAAGGAAATGAAAACGTGTCCAAAAACAACTTGAATATAAGTGTTCATAGCACCATTATGTATCATATCCCAAAAGTGAATGCATTTCAAAGGTCTATCAACTAATGAATGGATAACAAATATTATTATTACTCATAGTATAGAATATTCAGCCATAAAATTTTATGAAAATCTAATGTATGCTATAATGTGGTTAAATCTCTTTTTTTGGAGGGGGTACCAAGGATTTAACTCAGGGGCATTTAGCCACTGAGCCACATCCCCAGCCCTATTTTGTGTTTTATGTAGAGACAGGGTCTCACTGAGTTGCTTAGTGCCTCGTCGTTGCTGAGGCTGGCTTTGAATTTGCAATTCTCCTGCCTCAGCCTTCTAAGTGGCTGAGATTATAGGCATGCACCACTGTGCCCAGCAAATGTGGTCAAATCTTAAAAATATCATGATAACTCAACGAATCCAAAACAAATGTAGTTTTATTCGCATGAAATTTCAATAACAGGCAAATTCATAGAGATTAATTATATTAATGGTTGCCAGGGGTTGAATCTAAGGGAGAATGGAGAGTGATGGGCAATGGTTGTGGTGATTACATGGGGAGTAATAAACATATTCAATAGATTGTTTTTATGGTTACACATCTGTGGATATATACTAAAATCATTGGATGTATATTTTAAGTGAATTGTATTGTGTGTGTATTATTTCTCAGAATTGTTTGAAAAACACAAATATGGCTTCTTTGTATACAATATCATTTCTGAATTAGAAAGGAAAAAGTAAACTTGATATAAAAACAAAGTAGGTAAGTTAGTATACAAGTCTAAATTTTCATTTTTACATGAAAAATCAGAAGTTATCATAGCCCTGGTTCTGGAATTTTTTTAGAAAAAAAAGTATGACCTGAGTAGCTGTTGCTTGCTCTATACAGTCTTGTCTCTCTATGGTATGTCACTAATTTATTTAATCCATCACATCCCTCGTTTGGGAAATGGTTAAATGCATGTTAAAATTTTCACACTACAAAAGGAAAACTAAATGAGGTTCAATACCATTAAACTGAGTTGTTGTTTACAAAATATTTTAACACTGTCTAGCACATTATAGAACTAGAAACATTCTGTGGGCTATGTATCTATCTAGGCCCTTCATGTACCTATCTTCCTAATCCTAAAATTCACCTAAATTCTGGAATTAATTCTATGACAATGACCTCTAATTTTCATAAATTTATGTGTGATGTGTGAAAATAAGGACTACTAGAAACTGTATTGATAATTTTAATATCTTAAAATTTTCAGGAAATGTCAATATACTTGAGCTAGTTTTTAATAAATTAGCAATAAATTCAAACTTATTCTCATTGGAAAACACTTTCACCAATACAGAGATAGCTCTGCTAAAATATTTGCTGAGATGACACTAAAGAAAATTATACCAGCATTCATATTGGGACAATAATCCATCTCCTTTACATTAAGTACAAATGTTATTTATGTAGAGAGACTAGCATTACACACTTTAGTAGAATAGAAATTATAGTGATTTACATTATATTGTGTGCCAGTTTTAAAAAATTCAATAAGATGATTTTAATAATTAATTACACAACAGAAATTAATTGCCTGTCATAGAGTGATATGTGTAGGAGAGCTAGATTGGAGCAAAATGAATACTGTGTTACTGTCATAAATATTCACTAAATTTTCCTGCAGTAAACCATACCCATACATACAAACCATAAAAGCAAAAAAGACATTTTTTTTTCAGTGCAAATATTAAGATACTGATTTAAAATCATAAAATTATGTTTTATAATAGTGACATCTATGCTACCTAGAAAACCAGATTCAATACTTGTATTTCATAGCATCTAAACAATACACGGATTTTAAATATACTACTGATATTTCACACTTTAAATTTATTTTGTATATATTACTAAATACAAATTCCTAATATAACAAAAGTACTATTATAAAAATTTGACAATGTATGCTCCCTAAAGTATCTCTCAAAATGAACTTGGAGAACAGGAATCAAATAATTCCTGCAGAAAGTCTATTGCTTCCATGGGAGTTCATATGGAAATAAAAATTTAAAAGCAAAAATTAAAAAAGCAAACAAAAAGTAATATTATTTCTTAAAGTTACCTTGTAATATTCCTTTTTACTCCAAGAAAATCTATGCATTGACATTTAACTATGATGAAATAACCAGTAAATTGTCTGTCATGACCAAAAGTCACACTTATGTAGAAGGAATATGTACACTATAAAAGTGAGTATTCCTAGGAATAATTTCAGACACTGTAAACCAATGAATTTATGGAGCAGACAAAATTTGAAATAATGAATGCAAGTACCAAAAAAGAATATAAAACACCAGACCATTATCAAGTTGAATTTACTTAAAATACTTCCCCAATCTACTTCTGAACGACCACAAAACCTGGCAAGAAAGAACCATGTATTCATGAATGAAAAATAACAATGTAAAGATATATATTATTCAAAGTAATCAAAATGTATGTAGTGAAGGATTATAATTTTGTGCCCCCTCCACACACACAAATACCTCAGGTGTAGAGGGAACCATTGAATGAAGACAAAATTAAAGAAATGAAAGAAATATCATTATGAAACACATTGGATATTAAATTCTTGAGAGTGAAAGAATATTCAAATAATATAATCTAGTACAGACTCTGAAACTGGCTATAAAAAAGGCAGTGTCAAAAGATGGAGATTTGGCTACCTATATATCAGGAGAAATCTCTGTCTTGTAAAAGCATAGGAATCATTCTGCTTTTTACTGGTAATTCTTTCTCTTAAAATACAAAATGATTTGTAACAAAGAGGGATTTCATTTGTTTGTCTTAAGGTAAATTAACAGAAAGTCATAAAACCATATTAAAATTAATATAAACAAGTATGGACAATTGTTTGGCTCAAGTGACTAAAATTATAGTAAGGAAGGATGGTGATCAGATATGATATCAGCAAGTTCCCAACTCTTGTTCTTGTTATACTCTTGAGTCATAAGCTGGAAATGGGATGGCTATAGTACTTCTAAACCTCGTGTATGCATGTAGCAATGTCCAAAGCAAAGGAGCTTATCACATATACTAGTTTTCTCTTAAGAAAGATAAAACTTCACTAGACCTGCTTGCCTGCAACCCCCTTCCAAAAGCCCACTAAATATCTCCCTGCATCTTATAGGACAAAATTTGGTCATATTCAGATTCCCTATGGCCAGGGGTATTTTATGTACTAATTGAAGTATGCCTGTTTTCTATTCTCCTTGGTGGCTTTTAACTGACCACACCCACTTCTGGAGCTAAGAATGAGGTCAGCTTCTTCTGAGGGACAGGAGCTATAATCCATAAGAAGGCTGGATATTTAAATGGATATCAGAATATGTTAGGCAGGATGAAATAAAAAAATCTGGTTCCATTTATAATGTTTGCTAATGAACTTCAAGCCCCAATCCTCTCTTCTTTTCTTGTACTATAACTGGAAAAGTGAATAAGAAAGCCTGGTTTCAGCTTCATTTGTCACTGGCAAGAAACTCAGTCATCTCCAATCTGACCCACTCATTGTAATCTCACATCAGCCCCATCCCCTAATCACAATGTAAGCCAAAGACAATTACTCCTCCAGAAACTCTCAAGCCATTTTCTGACCTATAAAAATGTTGGACAGAGATCCCTCCACATCTTGGGTGATTATAACAAAGATAGCAATGAGTGCTTGCTGAACAATCCACACTATTCTCCACTATACAACTGCAAGAAGGGAATCACAGTCCTTCATTATGAGCAGAAAATGAGAGTGATTTGAATAATATAGGAAATGTCACCACTTGAAGAGTTTACTTTTGTGAAGAAAAGGAAAGGAAAGCTGATGTTTAGAAAACAAAGTTCAAAAAGTCAATGCATCAATAAATAAAAGAAGACCTGAAAATGTCATTACACATATATGATCAAAATTGTCCCAATAAGAAATGCAACATTAAAATTACAAATCTTGTTTTATCTATCAGAAAGACAAATACAAAATTTGATAATACACAGTAATAGTGATGGTCTGGAGAATTAGGAACTCTGTTATAGATTGGATGGGAACATAAAACCATACATTTTGAAGAGTTAATTTGACAATTCTATCAAACTTTGAATTGGGCATGTCCAAACTCTAATAAAGAAAATTTTAAAATAGCAAAACACACATGGGGGTGTTCTAGTGATTTCAGCAAGAAAGCATAGGGCAGAAACAAGAAAAAATGTAACAGCTATCCCTGAGCAAAATTAGCTTAGAGAGACCGCAGAGGTCCAGTTAAGAACCTGTAGCAACAACAATAACAAAAAAATAATAATAGCACAGAAGGGGCAGAAATAAGAGTTTCATTTTGCCTTCATTATCTAATCCCCAGGGATACTTTGGCTCAATTTCAAGATGTATCTCCATGGTCCAAATATTCCCCTCATGGGGGAATAGAAGAGCAGTTCAGCAAACAGCTTCCCTAGCCTTTTTAGATATTGCCTAAAGGACTCACTTTGGATTGATCTTACCCTAACCTATGGGAGATATTGACATAGTTGAGCTGCCTGAGATACTTAGGAATGAAGAATGGCAGAGGCTATCAGTATAAGTCATGTGAAGGTATTACTGCAGTCCCCAGTAGTATGCTATGCAGAAAATCTTAGCAGACTGCACCACTGAGAACCAAATAGCACGCTCAGTGTTTTAGTCAACTTTTTCATTGCTGTGACCTAAACACCTGACAAGAACAACATAAAAGAGGAAAAGTTTATTTTGGCTCACAGTTTCAGAGGTTCAGTCCATAATCAGTTGACTCCATAGTTCTAGGCCAAAGGTAAGGTAGAACATCATGGCAGAAGAGTGTGCTGGAAGAAGGCTGCTCAGGACATGACCATCAGGAAAAAGAGGGACAGAGAGAGCTCTGCTCTCCAGGGACAAAACATAAACCACAAAGGAATGCCCCTTGTGACCTAGTTCACCCAGCCACATTCTACATGCCTATGGTTACCACACAGTTAATCCATTCAAGTGGGTTAATCCACTGATCAGGTTGCAGCTCTCATAATCTAATCATTTCACTTCTGAAAATTTTTGCTCTTTCTCAGACATGAGATTTTGGGGAACACTTCATATCTAAAACATAACACTCTGCCATTGCCAAAAACCCATAGATTTTATCACTGAAGACCCCATAGTATTCATTCTCATGTATTTCAGCATCTTGGTACCCCAGCTGAACCCCCATGATCTAAACACCAATGGCATAGCAATGGCATGTACACACATGACCCATACCCTGGAGCCACAGTCTTTCTGTTCACTTGAGTTCTGGAACCTGGCTTCATGGCCACTTTATAAGCCCTTATACCCAAGGCACCAGCTTCATTACCATCACACCCCAAAGCTGCAGTCCATATGTGCATACCCACGCACCAGATTCTAGTTCTATAGCTGCTCCATGAGTATTCCCATACCCAGAACACCAACCAACACCATTGCCACTAGAAGTACATCCACATGCCAGACTCAGACTTAAGAATAATCTCCTTGGTCATAACATCCTTCCATTGGGGTAAAAGGAAAAGAATGACTTCAGAAGCCTTCACCACTTAAAACTATAATAGGAATCACAACTACTATGGATACCCACACACTTGGCTACAAGAGCCCACAAAATCTTTGTTAATGCTGAATTCAATTGACAGAGCTAGAAGGAGATTGCACCATTGCACCTTCTCCAGAGCTGAAATCATTGCATGTCTCCCAAACAGTTCCTTTGGATCCACCTGGAGGTGAAGGTCTTTCTCCATTGAAATAATTCTAAAACATCTGGAACAGATGATTGCTCCACCAAGCATGCAGACATGAATGCAAGAAATGCACATTTTAAAACATGATACTACTGAGAAAAATGTTTCCAGTAACTGACCCCAAGTGATTAGAAATGTATAAATTGTCTGACAAATTATTCAAAATAATTCTATCAAGAAAGCTCAGTGAAGCCGGGCACGGTGGTGCAAGCCTGTAATCCCAGCACTTAGGGAAGTTGAGACAGGAGAATCACAAGTTCAAAGCCAGCCTCAGCAACGGTGAGGCACTAAGCAACTCAGTGAGACCCTGTCTCTACATAAAACACAAAATAGAGCTGGGGATGTGGCTCAGTGGTCAAGTGCCCCTGAGTTCAATCTCCAGTACCAAAAAAGAAAAAAGAAAAAGAAAAAAAAGCTCAGTGATCTAAAAATGAATATAAATAAATTTACAACATGCTATGCTTTGGAGGAATGTTCCCAAAAGATCTAAGTGTTAAAGGTGTGGTCCCAAGAGTTGTGCTTTGGGGAAATAGTATGAACTTTTATCAGACGAGGCCTAGACAGAGGTATTTAGGACATTGGTGACATGTACTTGAAGGAAATCATGGAACCCCAGTCTCTCTCTCTGTTTAAAGACACATGAAGCAAATAGTTTTCTCGACCATATGCTCCACCAAATGGCAATGATGAGCTACCCTTTTCAGAGATCCACAGCAATGTGGCTGATTTAGACTGAAAAATCCAGAATAATAAGACAAAATTAATCTTTGCTCTTTATAAATGCTTCAGCTATTTCATTATATAATGCCAAACCAACTAATACACAAAGTAACCAAATCAGGAAAACAACACATGAACAAAATGAGGACTTCAACAAAGGAAGATTGTTGAAAAGAATCAAACATAAATTCTGATTATAAAGAAAACCATAAATGAAATGAAAAATGTTTCAATAGCAGACTTACTCATGCAGATGAAAGAATCTGCAGTTGTAAGACAAAACATTTAAAATAATCCACTCAGAGGAAGAAAAAAAATGAAAAAAGTGAAGAAAGTTAATGAAGTTTATAACATATAAATCCAGGGAAAAAAAGAAAGGGACAAAAAGCATATATCAAGAAATTCAAAGGTATCCAAAGCATAACAACTCAAAGAAGACTCCATCATGACATGTTACAATCCAATTATCAAAAATCAAAGGAGGAGATCATTTTTAAGCAGTAAGAAAAAAGGACTCATCACAAATAAGAAAATCCCCATAAGACTATCGCATACTGCTTAGTAGAAACCTTGCAAGACAGAAGAGAGTGGAATGATATATTCGATGTATTGAAAGAACAAAAAAAAAACCTACCATCCAATACAACTGTGTAGTAGAAGTATCCTTTAAAAATAAAGGACAGATAAAATCTTTCCCTGGCAAAAAACACTGAGGGAATCTGTCATCATTAGGCTTGTCTTATAAAAAATGCTTAAAGAAGGTCTTCAAATTGAAATGAAACCAATTTAAACACTAATACAAAAGCAAAGATACCAAAAAATCATATTGCCAAAGGTAAGAAAGAAATGTACAGACTGAAGTAACAGTATAATGGTTGTGCATACTTTTAACCATAATGTAAAAATAAAAATAGAAAATCACATAAATAGAAACACAATGTAAAAAGAAATAAACTTTGAGAAGAATATAAAATATGAAGGTCAATGTCTTCAATAAATGGTACTGGAAAAATTGGAAATCCATGAGCAGAAGAATGAAATGGGACCCTATCTTTCACTATACGCGAAATTAAAGTCAAAATGGATAAAATGTTTAAATGTAGGACCAGAAACTACAAAACTAGTACAAAAAATATGGAGAAAATGCTTTAGGACTTTGAAATGGGGAAGGATTTTCTGGACAAGACCCACAAAACGTGGAAACAAAAGCAAAAACAGATAAATTAGATTATATCTAACAGAAATTCTTCTGCACAGCAAAAGGAACAATCAAAAAATTGAAGAGAAAAACCTACAGAATGGGAGAAAATATTGCAAACTATATGTCTGACAAGAAGTTATTTTCTAGACTATAAAAGAAACTCCCAAAATGCCATAGCAAAATAAAAATAATAAAAATGGTCAATAGTCCTAGTCATGTCTTTAAAAAGATATTCAAAAATCCAACAAAAAATACATGAAAAATTTCTCAACATTACTATTCATCATGGAAATTCAAATCAAAACATGAAGATGTAACACCTCATGTCAGTAATGACTATTATCAAAAATATTAAAGAGCCAAGCACAGTGGCACACACCTGCAATCTCAGTGGCTCTGGAGGCTGAAGCAGAACGATAACAAGTTCAAAGCCAGCCTCATCAACTTTGCGAGTACCCTAAGCAACTTAGCAAGACTCTGTCTCCAAATAAAACATAAGAAAAGGCCCGGCAATGTTGCTTGGTGGTTAAATGTCCCTAGGTTCACTCCCTAGTATCAAAAAAACGTGTGTATGTGTGTGTATTAAACATAAAAAATGCTCATAAGGAGGGAGAGAAAAGGCACCCTTACACAGTTGATAGGAATGTAAATTAGTACAACTCTTATGGAAAATATATGGAGATTTTCCAAAAAAAATTAAAAATAAAACTACTGTATGACCCAGCCATCCCACTAATGGGTATGCAGCCAAAGGAAGTGAAATCTGTATGCTGAAGAGACATTTGCACTCCCGTGTTCAGTACAGCACTATTTCCCATAGCCAAGGTATAGAACAGAAGGCCTTGGTGTCCATCATCTGATGAATCAATGA
Organism: Xerus rutilus; assembly: GCA_028644305.1. NCBI lineage: Eukaryota > Metazoa > Chordata > Mammalia > Rodentia > Sciuridae > Xerus > Xerus rutilus. Next base: position 7,139,934 of record CM053417.1, read on the forward strand.
AGAATATGTGTTATATATTCATAATTAAATGCTTCTCAATCATTAAAGAGAAGGAATTCTTGTCATTTATAACAACATAGATGAATCTGAGGGACATTAAGTGAAATAAAGCAGACAAAAAGATAAGTACTATATGATCGCACTCACGTGGAATATACAAAAGTCGATCTCAGAGAAATTTTGATAGAATGGTTGTTATCTGGTGCTTGCGAGAGGAGCGAGAAGTAAGGGATGGGGAGAGATTGATCAATGAGTACTAAGTTACAAAAGAATAGTAAGAATTTCTGGTGTATAGAAATAAGAAAGTTACAGTAAGGTAACTATACGTAATAATGTACTAATAATGTATGTTTCAAAAAACTAGAAGAAAGTATTTTGAATTTTTAACCAAAAGAAATAATAAATAAGTAGATATGTTTTATCTCATTTGAACATTACACAATGTATACCTGCACCAAAACATTATATGATATTCCACATATATGCACAATTTTATGTATAGTTAATATATTTAAAAATTGAAAAACTGAAAAGAATACAAAATTAGGGGAAGTATAATGGTTTTGTATATAATTTTAATTAAGTTGTAATCAACTTAAAATGTTTTAACTATGAAGAAGAGATCTATAATAAATGCACAAAGATTGAAAAGAATCAAAACAAATCACTACAGCTGGGCACGGTGGCAAAAGCCTGTAATCCCAGCACTTTGGGAGGCTGAGACAGGAGAATCCCAAGTTCAAAGCCAGCCTCAGCAATGGCGAGGTGCTAAGCAACTCAGTGAGACCCTGTCTCTACACAAAACACAAAATAGGGCTGAGATGTGGCTCAGTGGTCGAGTACCCATGAGTTCAATCCTCAGTACCAAAAAACAAACAAACAAACAAACAAATCACTACGAAATTTCAGTAAATAAATTAAGGTATCAAGAGAGAAAGAAAGGAACAGAACAACTGCAAAACAGACAGGAAACCATGAACAAAATAGCAACTGTAGTCCTCAACTACCAATAATTACTTAATGATCCAGCAATCCCACACCTAGCTATAAACAGAAGGGAAATTAAATCAGTATCTGGAAGTAATATCTGCATTTCCATGTTTATTTCAATGTTATTCATGCTAGCCAAGATATGGAAAAACTCAAATGTCCATCAATATCAGCAGCTATATATCTATATCTATAATACATATATATGTGTATATATATATTTCCATGTATATATTTGTGTGTAATTGAATATTATTCATCCTTAGGAAGGAAATTGTGCCATTTATGACAACATGAATGAATCTGGAAGACATTTTGTTTAGTGAAATAAACCACAGAAAATCATATATTGCATGACTTCACTTACATATGGAATTTAAAGTAGTTAAACTCAGAGAAAAAGACTAGAGTGGTAGTTACCAGTAGCTAGGGAAAGAAAATGGAGAGATTTTAATCAAGGGGTCAGAATTTTAGGTATTTCAGATAACAAATTTCTGGAGATCTAATGTACAAAAATGTAAGTATAGCTAACAAATTTGTATTGAGTAATTGAAAGTTGCTAACAATGTAGCTCTTAGTTGTTCTCACAGAAAATAGAAAAAAGAAAAGGATTACTACGTGAGGTGCTGGATATATTAATTAGCTTGTGTGGTATTTCACAATGCATATACATATTTAATCAATAAATTATACATCTTAAATATATAGAATTTTAATTACCAATTATTCCCCAATAAAGCTAGAAAATGCATATACTTTTTGAATCAGCAATGAAATTTCTACTTATCTGCATTCTAGTTATACTAACAGAAGGTTTTATCACTATATGCTTACAGCAATATTGATTGCAATAATGGAATACTAGAATGGGGAATTCCTATACCAGTAATGGAATACTAGAATGTGCAAATGGAGACATCCCAATTATCCATCAGTAGCAACTTGGTTAAGTAAGTTATGACTCAGCCATCAAAGTAACATTAAATAAATGATGAAAAGAAAAATGGAAACCTATATGTAATATATGGTAATATATTAATCATGTATTTAAGCAAAGGGATAAGGTTTAGGTAGATGTTTACTTTATGATGCATGTATTTTCAAAATGTATTAAAGTTGGTTCACTCTGTGTAGTGGGATAGGCATAACTGTAATACGTAGAGATTCTCTAAGTTTTTAGTTTATACAGTTCTGTAATATTTGAATTGCATAGTTCTTTATTCAGTATATATTTATTACATTATAAGGGAGCTCATATTACCTTTACAAAATTTTCTTTGAAAAGAAAAACTAATTAAGATAGAGAAGAAGAAATGAGTAAGATACACTCCAGGATGATTTTAATACATAAGCCCCAAAGGGCTCAATGAAGCACATCCATCTCCCAGAAACAAAAAAAAGAAAAAAAAAACTTCCATAAATGTGTTTTTCTGCCTAAGCAACATAACTTTAAAAGAGCCCTTTCCTGGATCCTCATCTCCATGCCTTAGACTTTCCTCCCCAGAGCCACACCCACTTCAAAAGAACTCCTACATGCTGTACTGGGAAAAAGGAAAATAGAGCTCTAATTAGGTTGAAATAATGGATTCCTCTAGGAACTCATAAAGGAACTCAAGTTTAGTTCATGAAAGTAACTTTGTTTGAGTGCAGTTTAACATGGCAGTCAGACTGCACGTATAACAAGTGCCAAATGCAGTAAAATGCGGTAAAAGTATATGCCATACACGTTTCAAAATTCAGAACCACAGTATTGAAAGTCACAGTCAGATACATTTTAATTCAGCTTAAAGGAGGATTTTCTAAGAATTCTTTTTCTTAGGTGGTCACCATGCCTCTGGCATTGACTCACTGCCATACATCCTTTGTAAGGCATCCAGAATTGGTTTTCTGAAACACACAATTCAGCCATGTCACTCTGCTTGAAGTGAAGAATGAGAATATTATTAACTATTTATATTAAAATATAATTAACAAGGTACTCAAGGAACATAGAAAACTTCACACTTTGCCTTCTCATTCATAGCAGAGTCTTTTCTGAGGGTAAAATGGTTTTAGATGTGATTACATCTACTCAATTGCTTTCCTGTGTTCATTTTAAACCATAATTAGAACACCTACCTAGGGCTGGACTTGTGGCTGAGTAGTAGAGCACTTGCCTAGCACATATGAGGAACTGGGTTTAATATTTAGCACCACATAGAAATAAATAAATAAAGTAAAAAAATAGAACACCTACCCAGGCCATTTGCATGCCTTTGCTTAAGGTCGGTTAATCATAGAAAATGGCATACACCCCAGAGTACCTATTCAGAACATCAAAGGTCGAAATAGTACATTTCTCAATTATACTTACCCGTGTTTTCTTTCTAAGACCTGCCAAGCTATGCCCTCTCCCAAAACCACCATAAATCTTATCATGAAAACAATGAAATTAATAAAGCAGATTTGGAAAAGTTACTATAATTAATTTGGAAATTATATCTCAAAGATATTATCGTTATTGTTATTATCATTATTATTACTGCTATACGATAGGACTTTTAAGATTTTGCTTGTTCAGTTCTCTCTCATTTTTGGTTATATAGTAATCAAAAGATTCATGATGGTTGAGTTTTTAATTTTTGACAACTACATTGCCTCAGGGATTATGCCCAAAATGATTACTAGTAACAATGAATTCCACCATTATATATAATAATAATGTAACTATAAAATATAGATAAATGATTATTGGAAATCTATAAAAGGCTCTTCTGGATTTCGGATCTTTCATTTCTCTATCCTCAAATCAGTCTGACCCATTTTGAAACTGTGACTTCCGGCAAGTCTCTACTTAAACTGTTTCTTTTACCCAAAATGGCTTCCAACTTTTGTGCTATAACCATCTACACAGTTAATTTTAACAATTAAAGTGTCTCACCTTCCATTAAGCCCTTCCTGTCACAATTCCTCTTGTAGAAGAATTATGACCTGTACATGTTCTTCAAAAACCTACAGCACTTCCATCTGTTTATTTATCCACGTGTCACTCCTACTATATTCAAGTATTTTTTTCTTATTGCTTAGTAAAGAGTAAGTACTCAAAAGTTTTCTTGCTAACTGATTGTTTAAAAAATAAAAGTTATGTACTGATATACAATGCAGGTCAAAATATAAATAATTTCCAGCATCCTATAATGTATTATTTCCTTCAAGCATATTCATAAATGTTGATTGAAACATATTTATGATGGTTGATTTTAAATATTTGTCAGATAAATCTAGCGTCTCTAGCATCTCAATCTTGGCATCTATTGATTTCTCTTTTTTTCTTTTTTTTCATTCAGTTTAAGATCCTCCTAGTTCTTGGTATGATAAGTAATCTTTTTTAAAATGGAATATTTTTAGTAATATGTATCCAGATAGCATCTAAGCCCTCAGTATTAGTTGGCTTCCTCTGATGTACCTCTGGAAAGGGAATAAATGAAGTTTTGTTGTTTTTTCCTGATAGATTTAGAAGTCTAGGATTCTCACATGGTCTTCACTGACACTGAGGGAGAAAGGGCTCCTCATTCCTGTCCTTTTGGGTTAGACATATGCCTCCCCACTACAATGAGAAAGTTATACCTTGGATAAAATGGTTAGGAGTGCCTTTGCCACTTGTTTTCAAATGGACCCTACTGACACTGTGCCGTGGTGACCTTGTCACTCCTGTGGAATGGTGAAAGTACTGACTTGGCCTCCTCTGATACTACTCCATTAGGGAACCAAAGGTGTATCTCATTACTTCTGGGTAAGGGTGAAAGCCCTGGCTCTTCACAGAGCCGCTAATGACATTGGGGTGAGGAGATGTGTTATTACTAGGTGGAAGAGTTGAAACTCCAGCTCTCCTTTCAGCTTCTCTGACACAACCCTATTAGAGGTAGGTGAGGGCAGGGGTTATCTTACCACAGCCTGGTAAGGGTGGAAGTCAAAGTCCACTGCTCAGCTTTTGCTAGTTTTAGTGAGGGTGGATATGCATCCTTACCATGGTATTTGACCAGAGTGGAGTGGTTATTTTCCAGAGGTTTTTTCTTACCTGGCTGCCCCTTTTCCTGTTACTTTAGCTACAGAGAGCTGGCTTTCATAGGGGCTCTTTGTCTGCATTCATTGACATTACAAGAAGTCAGTGATGTGTGAAACAAAAAGAAAAGCCAGGAAACACTGTTGTCTTTTTCCTTGCATCCCAAGTTCCCTAGCCAATCTACCTTCTTTCCACCTTTCAGAGTCTACTTTTCCTTATTTCATATATAATACTCTGGGGGTTTTAGGTGTATTTTGTGGGAGGATAGGGAAAAGGATGTGCACTCCATCATCCAGGAAGTGAAATTGCCCCCAACTCACATTAATGCTAGATATATTCACAGCCACTCTGGCAGCAAGGCATGTATGTGATCTCTGAGGATAAGTCTGCTGGGAGGCTTCTGAGTAAGATTTCCCCCCTTGATAGAAGAAAGCCAGGAAGCACAATTGGTGAATTTATCCATGTTTTTGTTTGTGAACATTATCAGCAAGGATTTATTGGTAGACAGCTATTTTATAACCATTGAAGGTACAAGTCTGATATTGAAAGTTAATAAGCCAAGAATGGTAGAGCAGAGAGACAGCAAGAGCTGCCTGTGTCCTTGAAGTTGTCCTTGTAGCCCTGGAACAAACCAAATCTGCCTCGACACTTGTAACATTAGATAATAAATATCCTGATTTTTTAAAGCCACTTTTAGTTAGATACTCTACTACTTATAGCCAAAAGTATCCTGATACACTAGATTACATCTAATTTCAAATTTAGGATTTTTATGCATGTTAAACTGAAATTAATAATTTCTAGACACTTTAATTTCATTCTTGAAACAAAACATCTTCTGAAACAAATCCTGATAGTTGCTGCCTTAGGATCCTTTACACTAACTGAATCTCATCTAATTGAAATGCTAGTTGTTAAATTTTTAATGACTATAGGCAATTTTTTTTTCAATTATTTCTCAGAAATCCAAAATGAAGGCTTTTAAATATTAGTTGCTCTTCTGTGATTATACTGAACTCATAATATAAAACTAGACATAAAATTTTTATCAGAATATGATGCTTTGTATAGAATCTTAGATTTACTTTCATGCCTTGATGGGAAGATAATCTAGATTAAGATTTAGTTTTTTCACAGAAGATTAAACAAGTCTTCCCTAAAGTTAACAGTGTCTGAAAAGACAATATTTTGTGATCTGCAAAAGTATTCCAGTGTTGAATCATTAACGAACAGTAAACTTTTGAGTTTGGAATCATTAGCTGAAGCAAAATAAAACACTTCATTTGTTTGCTTCAAATGCAAAAATAAGCAGCTCTTGATTTTCACAAGGGAGTTAATCTATTTTAAAAATGCAAGAACACATTCTAAGTTGTGTTAAGCTTAGTGAATAATTCACAAAATCAATTTTTCTATCATTAACATTATGTAGCACAAATTACTCAGAAAATATGAATTCATTTGAATATTTTATGGGCCAATCTTGTGTGAATTATATTTTAGACATAAAACAATACCAAGAAGTCATACTAATTCTAGCTATGTAAAATGTCAGTTTAAGTCCTCTGCTTCAGTACTAAGTGTATCTAACAAAGGCATAAGCAATGGATTATTGTGATCAGATGATACTCCCATATCAGGTAGGCCTAATACATATTAAGTAACTCATTTAGCTGTATTTTTAAAAATTCTATGTGTGTTTCTTGCCTCAGTTGTAGTTCATGATAGCAGATGGCAAATAACAGGGTTCCAGGCCCATCTTAAGAAGTTTGCCCAACTAAAACAACCAAACAACTAGAATGTAAAGCACAAATCATGAGTAAAGTTATAGAGACCAGTAAATATGAGAAAGCCAGTAAAAATAAAAGAGATCAAATTAATGTAGTAGGATGTGTTATAAATTCATTAGAGATACTAGATTGTAAAAGTTCATAGAATATGGTTGTATGTATGTGGGGGGGAATAAAGAGACCAGAAAAAGTGGAAAATAATACTTATTATCTTTTCTGACTCAGATAAATTTATAATATGGAATACTTAATGAAAGTACCACACTCCTCAGAACAATTAGTTATTTAAATAAAAATCATTTAAAATACTTTTGTATTTTCCCAGCTAATAGGAAACATATATACATAAAGGAAACATCGCATATATATTGAGGACCTACTATAATGTTATTTGCTTATCTTCATTGATACATTAAGTTTAAATCATCCCAATTCTGGTAATGTGTCTGGTGCTTTCATAAATACTAGGAAGCATCAAGCACAATTCCTGTTCTGGGACCTAATACACAGAGGGTAAGACACACAAATACACTTCAAAAGATTAATAAAAGACGGGCGCCGTGGCACAAGCCTGTAATCCCAGCACTTAGGGAGGCTGAGACAGGAGAATCGCGAGTTCAAAGCCAGCCTCAGCAATGGCGAGGCGCTAAGCAACTCAGTGAGACCCTGTCTCTACATAAAACACAAAATAGGGCTGGGGATGTGGCTCAGTGGTCGAGTGCCCCTGAGTTCAAACCTCAGTACCAAAAAAAAAAAACCAACAACAACAAGAGAGAGGTGACAGATATTTCAGAGGAGGAAGAAGACAAGAGAAGGCCAGGTAACTATGGGTTGGAGAAGATGAAGCAGGTTTGACGCAGAGAATAGAAGTGAAGCTGACCCCTCAAGAATGAAAAGGGTGAGGCTGAGGATATAGCTCAGTTGGTAGAGTTCTTACTTTGCATGCACAAGGCCCTGGGTTCAATCTCCAGCACCACACACACGCAAAAAAAAAGAATGAAAAGGGTGAGGGGTGAGGTAAGTATATAGAAAAGCAGATATTTCAAGTGAGAGAAATAGCATAGAGAGGCAGATCAAAGCACTGTATATGTACAGACCCAGGAAGAGGAATTCTGTTAGTGAGTGGAGGGAGAAAAGACTGGGAAGCTAGGGTGAGGCTACACTTCAAATCAAGGAGAAGCATTGCTTTTTACCTATAACCAATGGGGACTCATTGAAAAAGAGTGGCCTGATCAAGAGTCATTATAGTAGGGTAATCTAGCAGTGAAAATCAGATGGATGGAAGTTGAAGTGGTGTGGGAAGAGGTCTCAAAAGTAGACAGATGCATTAGTAATATGAAGAGGTAACCCATGCACCAAATAATGGAAGTCAATCTAGGTGTGGGTGGTAATACTTGAGAATTAATATGTCATTAAAAATTCATGTCATAAGTAGGAAATGACATGGGGCCTGCTGTAAATAAAGGTATTTCTGATGTTTCCTGACAGCATCCAGGATGAACAAAGTGAATACAAATTTGGTCCTCCAGCAAGTGACAAAAGAGAGACATTTTAGCATATTTTGCCTCAGATACAAGGCAAGAACCAAAATTGTAGAAAGAGAAAATCAGAGCAAATATGAGAAAGAATCTATTGAAATAGTAGTAAATGGAATATAAATTTGTTATCAAACGAGACTTTAAGGACTTCTGTACATTTTTTTAAGAAAAAGAATATGTGCACACAAGTGCATCCATGTATGTCCCTGCACATTTCCACCCCAGTAGAGTAAATGAAGAAACATTAACTTGATAACATCTTTAGGTGGTTTCGAGTCTATAATCCCTGGGTACCATATCTGTTCAATTAATAAAACTATTCAACATGCACAAAGGATATTACAAAGAATGTTAATATTAAAATAAGGAAAATTGCAGAGTCATTTAAAAATCGTTATCAAACATTTAAATTTCCATTAAGTAAAATAGAACAATGAATCTTTAAAGGTTCCTAAATGGGTGGCACTCCACATTCTATATTCCAATACTTATGAATAGCCAATTGTAAGTAACCCAAATTTCAAAAGACAACTGGCCTGGGGAGGTGTACAGAAGTGATTAGAATTTCAAAGAGCTCAGAATAAATACCAGCTCTTTGATAGGATAATTTATGCATAAAGTGGCAGGAAGAGGTGTCTGACTTGTTCTTGAAAAGTTCACACATAGCTATATTAGGAGTTTAAAACAACCTTTGGTAATCCCTCATGTGTAATAAAACTTTAGGCAAGATTCTTTTTCATATTAAAATGTATCGACCAATGGTGTACACGAAAAACATAATATCCATAGATATAACAAAGATATAGTATTTGAAAAATATAAATTGTGATTTGTGTGCTAGGGTATCATTTAAATTGAACATCAAAACCAGCCCAAAGAAAACCGAGATGAATTAACAATTCAGAGGGATACTTGTGCTCAATGTCTTTTTGTGAGCATCAAGAATTCACAGGAAACTCTAAATCCTTGAATGTATAGAGCTATTTAGTAATCTGTAACCCTTTGGGAAACAAACAAAAAGGCTGAAATACCCATTGTATTTCATAGGCCAGTCGAGGGTTTACACAGGTAATGTTAAAGAAGGCATCACAAACAGTTTAGTCTTTGACTAGCACAGGATAAATATTATAGAATATGCAAAAAAGGGTGCCATTAGGAAGAAGAAGTCATACTTATTCTGAAAATATATAAGACTTGTGGTCTAAAATGCTAAGTTTCAAAACCTTCCATTCCTGAATGCTTGTCATTTAATTTGTTCCTTATGGGTATATGGGGGAGAATTTAAATTTCAAAGATCTATTTTGTTCTGGGAAACAAAACTCTCTGATTTGTACAGTGACTATTGCTGAGTCAATGAAAAAATCATAGACTTAAAAGCTGCATGGCTAATGTGTAACATTTGGAGGATTCATGGGATATATCTGAGAATTTCTCAGGCTCTCAGCTGATGCAGTTCACAGAGCAGCATGACTGGGTCTCTGGACTCTATGCCTGGGTCTTAGTATCCCTACCAGTAAGCTACAGTCTGGCATTTCTCTGTTGCAGAGTTCAATTCCACACTATTGCCTACATTTCAGAGCAAAGAGGAGTGCCTGGGAGCATGCAATTGTGGGCACTTTGGATGCTGGAGCTAAGCCAGAACAACCCTTATTAAAAATCCTTGTGAGGAACTGTCCTCAGATAGTATGGTGTGCAATGCAAACTAATCATGCTGTCTTTGCTCAAGCCAATAACCTGAGAACGAGGCATTCTCTTCAAGCAAATTAAAGGTACTTGCTTCTCACAGTGAGTGGGAAGAAGACTGTTTTATTCATCCAGGCAAGGATTTATGGGGCCTGAAACTTGAATGATGAAAAGGGATCAGAGATTCATCTCTGGTGTGCAGGCTGAGAGCAAAGGGAAATTGGGAGGGGTGGGTAGGATGTTATATAATGGGAGGTACTATAGCTAAATGGCTTTCTTGTGCTTTTGTCATCTTCTAATTTCAGAAGCCTCCATGCAGAACAGAGAGCTATGTTTGAGTAGTTTGGGTTCGAATAAGGGGCTCCTAAAGGCCTGTGCCACGCTTGCCTGCTTCAAAGCTACCTGATATAACACCCCTCAGCAAAGAGAATAAGATGCTGTAAAAAAGAAAGATGGATAGCAGCAAGGGCAGGATTAACCCACTCTCACACATTTCTGAAGAGTGATTCAATATGGTCTTCTCCATGAAACCTGTGTTAAAAATGCCTCCTTTGGGGCCTTGCTGAAGAGTCTGAGACTAGTCAGATATTTTACTGGAATTTCTATGCTGAGAGGTTTGTATTATGGCTTTGAGGAAATAAAACAGGATATTCTGGGAAAAAAAGAAAAGAACAAACATACCTTTTATATTTCTAATTATCAACAGGGCCCAAATAAATGCTGGAATAATATCTTATGTTGTTGCATCTTTTCATATAAGACTAATATACTTAATAAAGTTGAGAGATAACAAAAGACTACAGTTTTTGCTTCAGAGATTTTGTTTTCATGAATAGAAGCAAACAACCTACTAAAACTCTCAGATGAGTGAGCCAGGCCTTAACTTAAAGGACAAAAGAAAGCTAACTCGCTGTTGTCCATTTTAAGGACCTCTAACTGGACCTTGACTATGAGACAGATATGGCAGCTGGTTTTCTCAACCTGGTTTCTGAGGGTAACTGACGCTTTCCACAGTATTTCCTTACAGAATTATGTGCCATGGTTGTAGACCTCCCTCATTGCACATTTAGTTTATGCATATAGTATAGCACAGTGCCTAACAGCATTGGACTACAAGTTAATCTACTGTGCTTCAAGTGCAAGTTCCCTTGTTTACTAAATCTTACTGGGAAAGTCACTTAACATCTCTGAACCACAGTCTCCTCATCTTGAAAATGGCAGTATCAGCATCACTGATCACATAAGACTGTTGAGAGTAGTGGCAAAATAAGTTGATAAAATCAAAGCACGTAATACCAAATCTGGCACACAGTAAGCCTTAGAATGAATTGATATTCTTCTTTTTAAATATGACAACAACAGGTGGCTGGGGTGTAGCTCAGTGGCAGAGCGCTTGCCTAGCATGTGTGAGGCACTGGGTTCGATCCTCAGCGCCACATAAAAATAAATAAATAAAATAAAAGTATTGTGTCCATCTACAACTAAAAAAATTTAAAAATATGACAATACCAGAATATTTCTGTTTTACCACTGATGAGTGGTAGCCCAGTAGACTCCTCAAAATCAGTGGTTCACACATATACGGATTTACCTACAGATTCTTTGGGGTGATTTCCTAGAAAGCAAGGGCTTACAAAAGGAACCAGTGTAGAATGTCCATATTTAGCAAATAAAAGTATAACCCACCTGGTTAAATTTGAATTTCAGGTAAGAATAATTTTATTATAAGTAGGTCCCAAATATTTCATGACACATACACTAAAAATATAGTAAAAGGAGACTGGGGTTATGGCTCAGTGGTGGAGTGCTTGCCTAGCATATTTTTAATTGCTTCCATCTCTTTGTTAAGTTTCTCTATTAGAGTATTGAAATATCCTATTTTCTTCAAGCTTATTGAGTTTCCTTAATCATATATTTTTATTTCGCTCAGAGTTCTCCCATACCATTACTATCTGGTATGTTTCTGACACCTTATTAGACAAGGTCTTGGTTTGCTGAAAGCTCTTATGTTGATTGGTATGTGAAGTCACCTGTGCATTAAAGAAGTGGGTATGTATTCCAGTCTTCCTAATTTGACTTTCTTTGTGCCCTCCTTTTCAGAAAGTCTAAGAAATTTGTTTATTTTCTCTCAGCCTACAGTCATTTCCACTATTTTAGCACTGGGTTTTGCCCAGGTCCAGATTTTCCAGGAGTCTGCTGTTGGTGTGTTGTTACTGTTTCAGTACTAGAAGGCAATCCATCCCTTGTTTGTCCTAAATATACTGTTGATGTGTTGTTCAGAAAGAACCAGGAGAGCAACTAGAAAAAGTAGCTTGTCCCCACAAGTCTCTTCCTGGAATCAAGGGAGGCCCAGAAGCCTCTCTCACAGTTAGCAGTCTAGCACTGTGGAATTCTGCCCATCTATAGGCAGAATCACCATGGATAGAACAGTCCTGTGTCACACCTGTGGTTACCAATGCTGAGAAACTATGACACATTCTTTTTTTTTTTTAAATATTTTTTTAGTTGTTAATGGACCTTTATTTTATTTGTATGTGGTGCTGAGAATCGAACCCAGTGCCTCACACATGCCAGGCAAGCACTCTGCCACTGAGCCACCGCCCCAGCCCTATGACACATTCTAAACCCAAAATCCTCCAAAGTCAATAATACATTAGGGTATGACCAAGGCTCAAGCTGCTATGGGCTACCTTTTTCTGACGTGAACTCATGTTCTAAGACTGCTGCAACCAGTAATAGATGATGCTGACTGAAAAAGAAGTCTGATAGACTAGAGCTCCGTATCTTGCCCTTGTACTAGATAGAGCTGTTCCAGAAACTTTGCTCATAGGCAGGCATAGAGATGGGGCCCATTAGTATCTGCCCAGTGTTTGGTTTTACCAGCCTGGCATTAATTTCCAGGGCAAAATCTCATGCTAGCTAACCTGTCTGACCCACAGCCAATGTTGTTATATTCCACACAATGCTGCCCACGGTTGGGATACTGATGGTAAAGTTAATCCCTTTGTCATCTAGGCTGACATTAAGCTCTGTTGCAGCTGAGATGCTACTATAAGGACATGTGCAGTCTCGGGGGTGCATTGAGGTCCATATGGCAGCTGGCAGGTAGCACAGGTTGAAACGTAAGTCTGTCCCACTGAGGCAAAGTCTCTGTCTAGAGACTCAGTTCTAGAGGCTCAACCATGAGTACTGGCCTGCTATAACTGTGCTGCCTGAAACTGGTAAATGGGTGGTGGAGACAATCCCTTGGCCACCAAGGCTGACAGTAATATAGATCACAATTGAATCTCACAGCCACAGGGGCGTGCATAGTTTGGGGAGGAGGGTACATATGTCCTAGTCCCACTCCAAGAAATGACTTGAATCTGTCCCACCAGCACACAGGTCTCCACCTGATGCCAGGGCTAGTCTACAGCTCCTTCTGTAAGCTCTGGCCTGTATATGGATCCTTTCATTTCTATATGGTTCTGGGTCTCACCGCTGAAGACCTGGCCCTGGGTTCCAAAACAAAGCATTATGATAGATTGTGTGACTTTCTCCCCAGTAGGCAGAGTCCTGCTCCCTATTCTGATGCCAGAGGTTGGAGAAGGGTTGGGGGAAGCAGTCAAATACATGCAGTTCAAGTGGTTCAGTCCATGGTTCACACCTAGTGGTATGGGTCATGGTGCTTCGCCCAGCCCTCAGTTTCACTGGCAGGCACAGAACTGGGTTTCATATTTGAAATTAGGGTTTTATTCTATCTCTTCCCAACAGGATATGGCTCTTTCCATGCTGGGCTGCTTTTAGAATTGGGGTTAGTGTGACACAGACAACTCTTTCCTTCCTGCCTTCTTTAATATATCTTTGTTTTTGTGATACTAAAAACAGCTACTGTGGTCTCTTACCTGATTTCCTTAGCTCTTGAGAAGGTATTATGGCGCACGAATAGCTCTTCAACTTGCAGTGTCTGTGAAGAGATGATTGCCAGAGAATATTATTCAGACACCATCTTCTTCAGCCTCCATTTTTTTAAATAACAGCCTTTTCAATAGATATTGACGCTATCTCATCATGATTTGCCTTTGCATTTCCCTGATAATTAGTAACTTGAACACATTTTCATATGCCTATTGTACATTTGTATACATTCTTTGGAAAATTGTCCATTCAGTCCCTTTGTATATTTTTAATCAAATTTTAATTTGTTTTGAGTTGTATGAGTTCCTCATATATCTTGGATACTGATCCCTTATTAGATATCTGGTTTGCCTATATTTTTTCCCACTCCATATGTAGCCTTTCATTTTAGTGATTGTTTCTTTGGCTGTGATGAAGCCTTTTCGTTTGATACAGTCCTACTTGTTTCTTTCTGCTTTGGTTGCCTAGGCCTTCTAATGTAAAACATAGTAAGTATATTTAATATTATATTCTAGTGGAAGTTTGTTATGATAGTACATCTTAAGTATTCCAGAATAAAAAGTGGTAGGCACATAAGGTGATAAATATATTAATTATCTTGATTATGGTCATTTCATATGTGTGTTTGTGTGTATATACATGTATGCTTGTATATATATCATATCATCAAATCAGCGCATGGTACACCTTAAATCTATACATTATCTGTCAGTTGCACCTCAATAAAGCTGGCGAAAAAATATAGTAGGTACTACCAGGGGCTGGGTCCATCAAAAAAATTCTTACAGTACTGAATGAAGCATTAATTGCTGTCTGCATATACAAAATGTCACCTCCAGAATTGGAGCCAGAACACAATTGACATAGAAGTTTCCCAATTCCCTCCAATATCTTCAGGAACTTTCTGACAGGAATAACAGTGCTTTGTAAACTATATACTGCTATGTAGATAATCAGAAAGCTGAAATTATTTTCAGACTTTAATCTTTTTTCCTTTCCATTGGTGTTTTATAATTATACATGATAATAAAATTCATTATACCACATTCCAACCTTCATATAATTTGATCAATCTCATTTCCAGTACCTTCCCTTTCCCTACTTTTCTCTTTTCTCCTAATCTACTGCTCTCCCCAATTATTACTATTATTATTATTATTTTAATTAGTGCATTATAATTATATATGCAAGCAGGATTCATTGTGGTAATTAATATAATTCATGCATGCACATAGCATAATTTGGTAGATTTCATTTCCAGTACTTCCCCACACTTTCCCCTCTTCCTTCCCTCTAGATCCCTTTCCTTTACTTGAATTTTTAAAGAAGGATGAAATTTTATCTATTATCAAGTACACCCTATATAAGCATGGCTTGATTCTTTTGAATAGGCCTCATAATTATGTGTGTGTGTGTGTGTGTGTGTGTGTGTGTGTGTTTAAATTTTTGTTAGTTGTAGATGGACACAATGCCTTTATTTTGTTTATTTATTTATATGTGGATGCTGAGGATCGAATCCAGTGTGCTTGACAAGCACTCTACCACTGAGCCACAAACCCAGCCCCCCATAATTATATTTTATATAACCCTGTGAGAGAAATAATTAATATTGTTTGCACCATAAATTTGATATCCCTCTACCTACTGAGTTCTATCTTCCTAATATCAAAAACTTATATAAAGCTGGGCGTGGTGGCACACACCTATAATCCCAGCACTTTGGGAGGCTGAGACAGGAGAATCGCGAGTTCAAAGCCAGCCTCAGCAATGGCGAGGTGCTAAGCAACTCAGAGAGACCCTGTCTCTACATAAAGCACAAAATAGGGCTGGAGATGTGGCTCAGTGGTCAAGTGCCTCTGAGTTTAATGCCTTCCACAAACACTTTTTTCATATTATTTTAACAATATTGTAGAGGCACAAATAAATACATGCATATCTGCTGGCACACATATGAATTTAGAACATCATTCGAAAGCAGTTGCCTATTTTGTTCATATTTAATCTGTTGCCAATTAATAAATAATAAATTTTAAAGTATTTTTATCTATTTTTAAATTACCTAAAGTTACTTAAAATTAAACCCTTTAAAAAGATACCTATTACTATCAATATTTGTTCAATATAGATTTAGGCATACAATTTTTAAGTTTAATTTGAGGAAACAATGATAACTAAACTCATTAAATTGAAATGGGAAATACAGAAATTTGAATTACAAGGAATTTAACCCTATTCTTGAACAAACCAAAATATTGTGCTAACATTATTTTTATGGGGCAAACTAATTTTATAAGGACTCTGAATCATACCAAATGTCTTATTTTATCTTGAAATTAAGCCTTTTCTTATTATCTTGTAGCTATAGTAATAAAGACCGTTACATAAATATATTTTTCAGTGTCCACAAAATGAAATATGATTTAATAATTTTCATTTTCTTTTGGACCTTTTATACTCTTCTGATTATCTAAACCAGATATCTCTAGAATATACACAAACAAGTGAACTACTTTTTGATCAATTAATTGCTTTAGTATCATAAGAGAAGGAAAAGAGGAGAAGCAGAGGAAATAAAAAATGAGGGTGAGCCAGCTCCAGATAAATATGAAAATGATCATTACAAAAGAGCAATTATGTTCACTCTGTAATGAGAGGGAAGAAAGTTTAGATATAAAAAAAAAAGACTTGACATGGCACACGCCTGTAATCCCAGCACTGTGGGAGGCTGAGACAGGAGAATCGTGAGTTCAAAGCCAGCCTCAGCAATGGCGAGGCACTAAGCAACTCAGTGAGACCCTGTCTCTACATAAAACACAAAATAGGGCTGGGGATGTGGCTCAGTGGTCGAGTACCCCTGAGTTCAATCCACGATACCAAAAAAAAAAAGAGAGAGAGAGAGACTTGACATATACACACACACATAAAAGAGAGACATAGAGCTAGTTTTGACATAACTTGGCCCCTTGACATTTTTATCAAGTCACACAGTTAAAAAGATAGTACTTACTAATGTACAGAAAGGGATGCAATGTCTCCCACATTAAACAAAATAATCTCTTAGACAAAATAGACAGTCTACTCATGAGAACTTCTTAGGTTTTTGTTCTAATATACTCCTCAAGTGAGCAATCTTGGTTATGTCAAAAGCTCCCCAAAGTATCTGCTATTACTCCAAATTCTTCTTGTTGAAATTGTTCCAATTGGAAAAATAAGTGTTCATTTAGACTTATGAGGAGAAAACATGAGGGAAGTAGGTGATCAACCTATAAATGGCGTAATTAGAGAAAGAATATCCCATGAAAACTGAACAATATGTAAGTATGGTGCTTGTGTAATTTGATGAATCCAATGCTTAGCCAAAGGTTGATAATTACCCATCAGGGGCCAAATAAACTTCCTGGTGTTGGGCAAATGAAACTAAACAAAGTGATTCTCTGGAATCAAAGGAAACAAAGGCAAGACTGAGGAGAATGTCCTTTTAGGTTTTAAAATGATGACCAGTGTCAATATTTATCCAAGAAACCCTGGCCTGAGGAGACATTCTGAATTTGTCAGCCCCCAGGACCAGGAAAAGGATGAGTTAGTGGACCTATACTCATCATATCCGTGTAGACTATTCTTAGGGACAAACAACAATCAAGACACAGGAACAACAGACAGACCATGGAAGCAGGTATTATAAGGCTCTAAAACAATTTATCAAACAATAATACAAAACTGTTCAGGTAACAAACATACTCTGTGGAACCTTATGCCAAAGAAAGCAAAATAGACACAGTGGTAAAGGGTTTCAGTGAAATATTACAACTCAATTCGGGATGAACTTACCCTTCTGCAGGGTAGCCTATCAAACAGAGAAACAGGACTCTCTCATTAAGTTGAGTGTCCTGATCTGAAGCAGACAGTACTTCAAGTGAATTTTAGTAGAATCTCCATTTTTGTCAATGTCTCCAGCCAGAGACTACCAGGAACATGATATTTGCTAAATGAGTTGTGTTTATTACTCATTGCAGGAAGAAAGAACATATACCATAGAAAAGGAGCTTTATAGAAAGGACTTATTTAGAAAGGATTTGGGCTTGTGTTAGGTGATTTGAATAGAATCTAAGGAAGAAAGTCTTCACTTTGGATTGGATGCTGTTAGGAAGTGGGATAATACTGTCATTGAGCGTTTTAATTAATCTTATATGTAGGGAGGGCAGATAAGAGTGAGGCTAAAGCTTTAATTAGTAAAGAATCATCAGCCACTCATAATTAGTCAGGGTAGGGAAATTTTTGATATTTTGTGCCTTGGACAATGTTCCTATTTTATTTATGTCCAGATGTAATTATGAAGTGATCTTCTTTTTGTTATAATATATTATGGTCACAAAGTGGCCTCTTGGGGTATTGATGTTCTATAATATCATTTATATTCAACAGCAGAATACAGACTGCCTACTAGCAACACTAAGACATAATGATCATATCAGGCTAGCTCCTAAATGTCAGTGATTGGTTTTCTCTTGCTCATTCTAAGCAAGGTCCCATTTCCTCGAATAAGCAGGTATTTCTGAAAACAGGAGTAGTTAATAGTATAAGCAACATAGAGGCTTTCTTCTATGACAGAATGTGTTATAAATGACAAAGCCCATGTCAGAGGCATGTTGCTAAATTACCAAAAAATATCTCACATTGTCTTCTGTATAGAAGAATGGAAGTGGGGAGAAATAAATACACATGAAGATGTTCTTAAGTCTGTCTTTTTCATAAATAGTTCAAGCAGGCTTATTTAAGAACTTATTTTGAGCAGGATTTCTAGTTAAAAGTAAAAATGTCCAGCCAGGCACGGTGGTGCATGCTTGTAATCCCAGCGGCTGAGGAGGTTGAGGCAGGAGGATCGTGAGTTCAAAGCCAGCCTCAGTAAAAACAAGGCCCTAGGCAACTCAGTGAGACCTTGTATCTAAATAAAATACAGAATAGGGCTGGGGATGTGGCTCAGTGGTCGAGTGCCCCTGAGTTCAATCCCCAGTACCAAAAAAAAAAAAAAAAGTAAAAATGTCCAAATGAGAACAATATACCCATTTTTGCTTAGCACAGAAAAGCTGTATAATTTGCTGGTGACATAATGGAAATATTGCACGGAAAAACTAAATCTTATAAAAATGTTTTTACCACTGGCCTAATAAGAAGTCAGCCTCTCTGAGTCTTTCAATACGCAATAGATTTCAGGAGTTTGAAAATGAGTCCATCACTCAGGAATGGAAAGGTGGCTGGATGAATTCACTGCCTTGGTGTCAAATTTGATTGGAGGCAGCAATGGAGTTGAAGAGAACAGAAGTGTGGGCTCATAAAATGGATTTGGGCAAGAGGTCAGGTAAGCAGTAAAAGTAAGGAAGACATAAATACTAGAGGTTCACATTACATAGACCTCAAAAATCATGAGTTGTAGGTCTCATGGGATTAAGTGGTAAACTAGAAAAATGAGGCTGGTACACTGCACCAGTTGCAAACAAAGGACAGAGTTACTGAGGCAACTCCAGGTAATTTTTGTTCCTGTTGGTAAGCTGAGCCTAAAGCCTTGCAGGAATCTCACATGAGAGTTCGGAAAAAATATAAAGATCAAAACAATGAACTGTTGGATACATTAATATACGTAGCCCAAATAGAAATTTCAGAAAACAAATCACTGTAAGATGTAGATTTCATGTTCTCTTATACCAGTAACATTTTAGTCAGCATTTTCATCTTTTTTTAATACCATGGCCTACCAACCTAGTCTAAATTCCTATAAGGGTTCTTATGCCTCTCATGTTTGTTTCTACTGCTTCTTATAGAGTCTGTCATGGACCAAAATAATAACTAGCCCTTAATAAGAATAATCTTTTTGCCAGACACTATGCTGAGAGCTTTACACTCATCATTTCCAATTCTCACAAACATCCTGCAAAGCCCACATTATTAATCTCATTTTATAGAAGGAAATAGAGGCTCAAAGAAATGTCTTAACAAGGTTTAAAGAGCTGATCTTGGGTTTTCTTGTTCCTATATTAAGCTACCCAGCTTTCTCAGGGCATCTCTATTCATCCTTGGCCTTAACACCTGCTAAGAATGTCCTCTTGATCACTTCACTAAAAAGGTCACCTTTCAGCCGTGCGGTGGTGCACACCTGTAATCCCAGCACTTCGGGAGGCTCAGACAGGAGAATCCTGAGTTCAAAGCCAGCCTCAGCAATAGCGAGGCACTAAGCAACTCAGTGAGACCCTGTCTCTACATAAAACACAAAATAGGGCTGGGGATGTGGCTTAATGGTCGAGTGCCCCTGAGTTCAATCCCTGGTACCAAAAAATAAAAATAATATACCATCAGGCTATTTATCACCTAGCCTGCTATGTCTCACAGTACTTTTTTATTTAAATGATCTCCACCAGATACATTTGCAACCCAAGTTGAAGGAAACAACTACTTTTGCAAGAATTGGTCATTTGGTGACTCTTCACCTTGTGGCTCTATAAGCCCCCTAGTCACTTTACCAACAGCAATCCCCTGTCCACTCAGTTTTCCACCTCCAAAATCCATGTTTTGTATATGTTGAGGAATAAAAATCTTCTTAGGTAAGATGGTATAGTTAGAGGCACAGATTTATTGAATTGCTACAGTGGTTGAGCTACTGAACAGCACTTTCTATTTACAGTAATCGAATAACACAAAATACTATAGAGAAAGGCATGGTCCTCAAAAGGCTGTAAGAGAGGAAGTGAGAGAGAGGTCCAGCAGTGAACACTAGCAATGCTGTCCTCCTAAACTGTCCACCTCCACTAACCTCTCAAGGCCTACATAGCACTCTGCTAAAAGGGAAAAACTCTCAGTGGGATGCGTATTTCAGCTGCCTTCCTACTTCCCTTTAGAATAATTTCCTATATATTCTCTTTGGAAATCATCTCATGACTTTTCACATTATCTAATCTAGGGTGGATGTTCAGACTGTATCTGTCAGTTTCATTTTTAGGAATTTTAATCTCACTGCTTCTTGGGTTTCCCAAAGATTAAGATTTCTAATTTGAGGACTGGGGTTGTGGCTCAGTGGTAGAGCACTCGCCTAACACATGTGAGGCACTGGGTTCGATCCTCAACACTGCATATAAATAAGTGAATAAAATAAAGATCCATCAATAACTAGTAAAAGTATTTAAAAAAAGATTTCTAATTTGGTGTCATAGTTTGCCCACTATGACTCTCAAAAATTTTAAATTATATTTTAAAAAGATTAAATCTCCTATATTTATCATTTGGATGTAGAATGTGTAAAATGTAAGTTGAAACTATTAACAGGTAATAAATAAACAGAATAACTTTGTGCTATTCCACCACTTTATTCCAGTTTCTCTAAAATCTCTTCAGAGACCTCTGGTAATCGATGCAACTTTTAATAAAGAAATTGTGCATGTGGTGGCCACATCATGAATTATGAGTCCCACATCATATGTCATTATCATCTTCAAGACACAAAATGTTATTAGGAGCTTTTTCTTCTTTTTTTTTCAGAGAAAGTCTGAGAAATAATAAAAGAATTTGAAAGGAAATGCAAAGAGGAAGTATATCTTCAAATCTGGAATAAACCTAAAACCACCTCTATCTTTGTCTCTGGAAGAAGTATATTGTTTGTTTTTTTAATTTATTTTAGTTGTAGATGGACACAATATCATTATTTTATTTATTCAGTCATTTTTATGTGGTGCTGAGGATCGAACCCAGTGCCTCACACATGCAAGGGAAGCACTCTACCACTGAGCTACAATCCCAGTCCAAAGAAGCACATTCTTATGAAGACACATGACTCTCATGCCCAGGTTTATTTTCCTTGATGTGTTATTTTCTTTTCCTTGTGAGCTCTTGCTCCTGTCATACCCAATGTCCTGAGGTGGGGAGAAGGGGTTGTGGAAAGAAATGCACATAAGCAATATGGGACATTTGGATGTAGGCTGCATCTTTACAAAATGATAAGCTCATTACATTTCAGGAAACTTAAACAATGGGAAAACTCAAAAAGACATAACTTTCTTTGTTCAAAATGAGATTAAGATATTTTAGCCCCCACCAAAAAATCAGCTACTTCCTCCGGGGCAAAATCATAGATCAAGATATAGGAAAGAATTAAGACCCACATGGGCTAAAACAGGTAAATCTGAGACATACCCTGCAGATAAACAACTTCCTTCTTTCCTGCATGCATGCGCATGTGCACACACACACAAACACCATAGCAAACAAAACAAGGTCATAGTAGCAGATAAAGAAGAAGCAGTGGCAGGACCAGGTAAACAAGATGGGAACAAAAGAGCTTAACATTTTTAAAAGACTATAAAATTAAAATTAATTACATTTTCAAATGATTTTTTTCATTATTAATTCCATATTTAAGACCATGAGTATCATCCATAGCAAAACATTAAAAGTTATTTGGACTTATATAATACCAGAGGGTGGCAATTTTCATGTGCTCTCTTTATTACTTAAATATAAAATCCATCATTTTCCTTTTGTTGTTTTTCATTGCAATTACAGTAATTCAGTATTCAAGATTTTTTTGTGTGTGTGGTTGTATGTGGTAAATCTACTCAAATTGTAAGAAGCTATTAAAGTGGATTTTATTAGTTTATGAAACCAGGTAGAAAAAACAGAGTTTGGCTAAAAATGATGGCACCTCCTGCTCCTTTCCTAGGAAGCTTATGCAAATTTTTCACTTGAATCTTCCTTCATTTATAGACATAAAAGAAAATAAAACTATCAGGGTAACCTGACATTCTGGTTAATAACATAGTTGGCAGGACATTGTTGATCACTGTGTATGAATCTTACTTTTAGTATTCTATATTTACCACCAAGTATGCCCCTCTCTTCTATCAAAATTAAAATTAACTGGAATCATAAGAAATAATGAATATGTAAACTATTCATACATGAAATCCACCTCAGTTGGGATTTGTGGTAGCTGTGGTAAACTTGTACAACTGCCATTACATGCTTTGTAAAGTTACTGTAACCTCTCTCTGGAATTTCAACTGTTGGGCCAATTTATTCTATTCTGATTTAATATACCACAACGTTCCTGACTGGTGTAGGGATTTTAAACCACAGATCTCAATCTCTCCTATGCATACACATACCTTTTAAAATACTTTTTCAATTTTGAGTGATTACATCAATTAAGTGGGAACAGGCTGAAGTTGCAGTGAAGAGGGAGCATCATAACCATTCAGCTATATATTTCTAGGAAACAAGAAAATAAATTTGCTTTTTATCAAAACAGAGATTTTAGAGAAAAGAGATGGAAGAAAAGTAGATGATCATGAGATTGCTTCAAATCTGTGATGGAAAATGCTATCCAATTCAAGGGAAGACTGTGGGCCCTAGGAGGAGAGAGAGCCCATCCAGCCTCCATCTGGGAGACAGTGTCCGCTTATGGTAGAGAATTTTGTGATAGCTACATGTGGAAGAAGATGTCAATATGTGAGATAGAAAGGCAGGGAGAGGAAGGCAAATGGAAAGCTGTAGAAGTCTGAATAGTAACCCATTGCCTGTTTCAAGAGAAAAAAAATGCTGTGTATTCTATGGCCACCAGCCTAAAGGCACAAATCATGTAGCTCGGAAATTCTTTATGCCCAAGTAGAGAATACTGCTTTATGCTTTAATAAAAGTGTCTTTTTCCTTTAAAATATTTATTAGCCATTCTGGAATGTTTAAAGGATCCAGAAAAGAACAAAAAATACAATAACAGACACGTGTGTGTTCCCAGTCCCCTTACTTTCCTTCCAATGTAACAGAATTCCTGATTTAACTGTGTATAGGGATTCTAGAAAATAAAGCTGAACATCCCAGCCTCCTTCCAGGCAGTACGTGACAGTGTGATGAAGTGATGACCAATTGGATGCGGAGTGGAAGGGGTACGCCCTGCTCTTTTCACATTTGCTTCTTACTTAAATGAAGACTTAGTGGGGTGCTGAGCCATCTCAGACCCTTTTCTTTATTATGCTCAGTAGTAGAGCAATGAGAGAAAAGAATCCCTAAACCTCTGGCACCACAACAACATCCTGGAATTTCTCACCTTCAATGCTGCAGTGTGACAAGAACAAAACAAATTTCCATCTTGTTTAAGCCACACTTGCTTTTGAGTCTCAATTCTAGCAACCAAATCTAGATCCTAATAAAATTATTCACTATGTAACTAATCACTGTGTGTTTACTCTATACCACTCTTGTAGGTATAAGAAGGAAATGGACGTTATGTTACATTTCTATGAATGTAAATATAAAGCTCTTATGATTATGTCAAAATGAACCCTACTATTATGTATGACTATAATGTATTAATAAAAAAACATTTAAAAAATAAACAGACAAAAAACCCTACCCTCATGGAACTTACTCTGTAGAAGAGGAGACAGTGACAATAAAAGTCAATATGGAAAATGTTAGATGATAGGGGAAAAGGGTAGAAAGAGTGGTTAGGCAAAGCCTCACTGGCATTTGAACAAAGATGGGAAAGGAGTGAATAAATAAACAACCCATGTGGATATCTAAAGGAAGATCATTCTACAATAAAAGAATAATAAATGCAATGATGAAAGAATATATCTATTGTCTGAGTAACAGCAAACGAGAAATATGTGGCAGGAGTCAATGGAATAAGGTGGGAAAGTTGTAGGGCATGAGGTCACAGAGGAAAGGGGTAGACAAGAATAGAGCTTATAGCCTATTAAACAGACTTTGGAATCAAAGCAGTGGGCATGGTATGAGTATAGCTGGGTATGTCCAGATACCTTGCAACTGAAATATAAGTAACAAGAGGAATGAGAATGTACTTTGGGATGGGAAAATATGAATGCTACTTGGCAACATTGCTCAGCTGCCTTAGTAAATCTATTATTTCATTATTTCTATTACATAAGGGTCACATTATTTCAGAGGAAGAAGGTCATAAAAAGACATCCATCCAACCATTCAATGCAGGATACACAATCTTTGACAAATGTCTAGCCTTTATTTAAGCCTTTCCAGTGGCAGTTAACTCTTTTTTATATAATAACTTATTTGTTTGTTTATTCTTATGTGGTGCTGAGGATCAAACCCAGGGCCTCACCTGTGCTAGACAAGTGCTCTACTACTGAGCTACAGCCCCAGCCAGGCAGTTAGCTCTTATGTTTAATGAAAATCTCTATTTTGGGCAAAGTCCTAATGAACCCTTATGTTAAACATGTATGCATTTTGTTCTTGTTTATTATTTGAAGTTCTGCTTTTGTGGTTACACAATATAAATAACTACTGCCAGGTATACAGAAGGCACTTCTAATATTTTGAATACTCTGATTCTTTAACTTCTACCAGATCTGAGTCTTCTTAAGGGTGACAACTAGAAGTATGGTGACACACAAGAATCCACCACCCAGGTTCAGGAAGACCATGCTTTGGTCAGTCTCATCTCACTATTCCATTGCTCAATGAGACACAGTAAAATAAAATCCATTTTAAGTGCACATGGTCACTGAGCATTGTTCTCTACTCCCACCTCCCAATATGGCTCCTTTCCTCCCAGCCATAGTTGTGTCACTGGCTATAACTCATCCTCTCCATGCCTCATCTGTCACCAATCCATTGCAGATCTCCTCTCCCAACCAATCTTAGTCCTAATGTTTATAATTTTGTGATTGGTTTACTTGGTCTGCAGCCCTTACTCAATGTATACAATTGGGGCAACTCAGGCACTTCCCCAGATACTCCTACCAGTGATTACTAAGTACTATGCCATATCCTAACACCAATCCACCCTAAGATGGAGTCATGAACAGGAAGTTAAAAAAGTAGCCATCTCAAGATAGAATAGTACAGCTACAGGTATACTCTAGTGAGCCTAAGGATTACTTCTCAGTTAGTTATCAAGCCTACCTGCCACCAATGTGTGAGAGAGATATTCCAGCAAATCTAGCCACAGAAGGAGGGTGGGGGGAAATTGAATGGCTAAAATTTACTGATCCACTTACCCATACATCCAGGTGAACTGTTCCAGAGGACTTATCAAAGTTAGTTCTTCACCAGTCAGCCCTGCATGTTAGAAAATTCACTTTGGTCCCATCAAACAGCAGGCCACAGTTCCTTTGATCATCTCTGCTTTAGCTCGATTAGAATGCCAAGCTAATTCTTATTGTGCATGGCCAGCCTTAGGGTAGGAAAGAGCCAATACAATCAGAAGAAATTCTATGAAAAGTAAAGCATGCCCATATGGAATGAACTCTTTGTTCCTAGCCCATTCTCTGTTCCCATTATTAGCTACTTAAAAAGAAAAAATACTGCCCAGGTTGTCCCTAAACTTTCAATCCTCCTTCCTCAACTTCCCAAGTCACTGCAATTACAGGCATGTGCCACCACACCTGGCCCCAGCTAGTAAGTTTTGAGGAAGTCAGGATTTAAATTCAGCCAGATTCATAATGTAATTGGGTACCACACATTTTTCTTACAGCTCCCTGCTTTGGGTAAAAAAAGTCAATATTCAATTTCAGCTTTAGTTTTTGGAAAATGTGAAACTGAAATCGTTTCTGTAACAGTTAAGAAGGCATTTAATATATAAAATAAAACTGTATAATAATGAGATTGGTGTTTCACTGATCAATTCAGCAAATATTTATCAAGTATCTAACGTATGGAAACCAGTGAGTCAGTCAAAAGAAGCTGCAGAGACAAATTAGCATTATTGCCTAACATGAAGGCATTCGGGAGCCCTAGAATATGGAATAAAATGGGAGATAAATTTCTTCAACCTTGTCCATACTGGAAGAATGAGATGATGAATACCTCAATAATGTTGGGGACTCACCTTGAGAGAAGAAAGAATTATGGACTCCGTTCTGGAGAACTATTTTACATTTATTCACAGAAAAGGTTAGGAAGTTGTACGAGCCAGGGAATCTTTCAGGAATTATAAGATCTGTGGTTATTCAAAGGTTAAAGTTCAACCAGATGGCACTGTGACACATACATGTAATCTCAGCTACTCAAGAGGCTAAGGTAGGAGGATCATAATTTGGAAGCTAGCCTAGGCAACTTAGATCCTGATTCAAAAATAAAAACAAACAAATAAAAATAAAATGGAAAGACCTCAGTGGTAAAGCACCCTGGATTCAATACACAGTCCTGAATTTTTATTTATTTATATTTTTAATTTTTATTTTTTATTATTAAAAAAACAGCAAAATGTATTTCAATTCACAGCACCCATATGGAGCGCAACTTTTCATTTCTCTGGTTGTACACAGGGTAGAGTCCCACCATTCGTGTCTTCATATATGTACCTAGGCTAAAGATGTCCATCTCATTCCACCATCTTTTATACTCCCGTGCCCCCTCCTTTCCCTCCCCTTTGCCCTATCCAAATTTCCTCCATTTCTCCCATGCTCTCCACCTCTACCCCCATTATGGATCAACATCCCCTAATCAGAGAAAACATTCAGCCTTTGATTCTTTGGGATTAAATAACTTCACTTAGCATGATATTCTCCAACTCCATCCATTTACCTGCAAATGCCATCATTTTATTCTCTTTTAATGCTGAGTAATATTCCAATGTGTATATATATCACAGTTTTTTTTATCTATTCATCTATTGAAGGGCATCTAGATTGCTTCCACAGTTTAGCAATTGTGAATTGTGCTGCTATAAACATTGAAGTGGCTGCGTTACTGTAGTATGCTTTTTATAAGTCTTTAGGGTATGGACTAAGGATTTAGGATAGCTGGGTCAAATGGTGGTTCCATTCCAAGATTTCTGAGGAATCTTCATACTGTTTTCCAGATTGGTTGCACCAATTTGCAGTCTCACCAGCAATGAATGAGTGTGCCTTTCTCCCCACATCCTTTTCAACACTTATTGTTGCTTGTATTCTTGATAACTGAGAATTTGATAATTTGGGCCTACTTTTTCGTCTATTAGGCCATTCTGACTGGAGTTTTGATTTGCATTTTTCTAATTACTAGAAATGTGGGACATTTTTTTCATATATTTGTTGATCAATTGTATTCCTTCTTTTGAGAAGTGTCTGTTCAGCTCTTTAGCCCATTTATTGATTGGGTTATATTTTTGGTGTTAAATTTTTTGAGTTCTTTATATATCCCAGAGATCAGTGCTCTATCTAACGTGAGAAAAACTTGCTCTGAAAATATAGGCTCTTTGTTCACCTCATTGATTGTTTCTTTTGCTGAGATGAAGCTTTTTAGTTTGAATGTATCTCATTTATTGATTCTTGATTTCATTTCTTGCACTATAGGAGTCTTGTTAAGGAAGTCAGGGCCTAATCTGACATAATGAAGATTTGGGCCTACTTTTTCCTCTATTAGGCACAGGGTCTCTGGTCTAATTCCTAGGTCCTTGTTCCATTTTGAGTTGAGTTTTGTGCATGGTGAAAGTTAGGGGTTTAGTTTCATTTTACTGCATATGGATTTCCAGTTTTCCCAGCACCATTTGTTGAAGAGGCTATCTTTTCTCCAATGTCCTGAATGTAAAAAAAAATTTCAATAAAGATTCAAGATCAACTAAAATATCCTGGCAGAAAGCCTTCTTACCCTCTTGGTAATATAAAACACAACTGTAGGAATTACATGAAATTACTGATTTTGAAGGATCTGAAAATTGTGATGGCCATATAGGAGCAGTGTAAGCTAGGCTCTGGGATTGGGAAGCATAGTAATATCATGGCATGGGTGCCTAAGCCAGTCCCAAGGCTAGTGCAGCCTTCAAACTCATAGATTATTGTCATTGTAAATCAGTAAAACAGTGCTACAAGATGAGATCTACAAGCATTTAGAACAATGGTGACACTATCCTTTATCCTTCAAAATCAAAGTTTCATACAAATATAATATTGTACTTAAAACCATCATTTTGTAATAATTACTCAAGTTCAATAGTGCTTTACATTATTCAAAGCATTCTCTCATCTTTGATTTCATGCAATCTGCATAATAACCCCATGGTATAATGTAGGTGGGACAGAAAATCTCTGAATTATATATAAAGGAACTGGTATTCTGGGAGGTTAATTGATTTGCACAATTACATAGGACTAATAAGTATTGGAGCCAGAATTCAGTTCAGCTGAATGAACAAACCATGTCCTACATACTTACTACCTTATGGGCACACTGTCAGAGTTAAGGAATTAGAAAGAAGAATGAAATTAGACACAATCCTAAGGACCTCACTGACTAAAGAAGATAAAGACATAGAAACTGCTAATGCTGGTGCACTGTCCTAAATGCTAAGACACGGAAAATGTCTCTCAAAGCACAAAAAGGGGGTACAAAATTCAAAAAGTAGGGTCATCACGGTAAGCTTCCTGGAGGAAATGGTATGTGAAATGATTTCTTAGACACTGATCAGAGGCTAATCAAGTGAAAATCAGTTGCTTACAGGACCACACGAGGGAGACAGCTACTGGTGTAAAGCAGGATGCTACATATGAGGCATTTCAAGCACTTAACTACTGATATGCCACCTGGAAAGTGCATTATTATACACAGCAGAAGATGGGTTAAACTGAGACTGAGCAGTAGGAAATCTTCAACTCAAATGAGTAAGAATGTTCCTTTGCATAAATAGATTTTTAATCTCTTCAACTGATTCTAATGTGCAGCTGGGGATGAGGATTTGTGATATAGTCTCTCCAAGGCCATGATTTTCAATTTTCAGTGTATAAAGAAAGCTTATTTAAAATGAAACTTGTGTAAGTTACTTACCTGTTATAAGCAGTTTGCTTCATCAGATCTAAGGTAGGACTTAGGTATATACATTTCTGACATATGACACATAACTCTTATGTGAGCAGTATCCAGAGGAATGCCACATATAACCCTATCCACTTAAACATATCCAACCTCAATATATACAATAGCTCCCACTTATCCATGCAGGACACATTTCAAGATCTCCAATAGATACATAAAACCACAGATAACTGTTGAACCCTATATTATACTATGTTTTTCCTAGATATACATGATAAAATTTAATTTATAAATTAAGCACAATAAGATTTCAACATCAATAATAATCAAATGGAAAAATTATAATAATGTACTATAATAAGAGTTATGAATTGTATATTTCTGGAAATTTTCCCTTTAATATCTTCAGATCACAGTTGACCCTGGATAACTGAAACTGCAGAAAGAAAACTGCCATAAAGGGAGACGACTGAAATGGTGATTTCAAAACCTAGATTTCTAATAACATCACCTTCCTGTAGTTCAAGACCTACCTGCTCATTTCCCTACTAGGGTGCCTTCTTGGGCTTCTCATAGGTTCCACAATTGCAACGTGTCCAGCAGTGAATCTATTATTTTTTTCATCAGCCAACACACTACTAGTCCATGTTCCCCATCGCAGTGCTGAAAACTGTAGTAGGTTCCCATTGTACTCAAGTTAATATTGAAAACATTAAAGACGGCTTCCCAGGTCCAGAATAATTTAGTCCCACAACACATGCCCATTCTCACATATGCCATGGTCTCTCTTTCATGCCTTCCATGCTCAGTATTATAGACTTCTTTCAGTTTCTTCAAAATACTCTGTTTTCCCACCTCCTGGCCCTTAATGTAAGTGCGTTTACTTCTGACATCATGCTACTGTATTGCTTTGATCCTCCCTGTTCTGTAATTTCAGTATGTGCCCTTTCCTCCAGGTGGTTCTATTGCAGTACTGTAAATTCCCCTATTGTTTCTTTTCTTTTCTTTTTCTTTTTCTTTTGGTAGTGGGGATTAAACGCAGGGGCACTCAACCACTGAGCCACATCCCCAGCCCTCTTTTGTGTTTTATGTAGAGATAGGGTCTCACTGAGTTGCTTAGCGCCTTGCCATTGCGGAGGCCGGCTTTGAACTCATGATTCTCCTGTTTCAGCCTTCCTAAATGCTGGTATTACAAGCATGTGCCACTGCACCCAGCTTGTTATTTTCTTTTTGACTGTACCATAGTGCAATACAAATGAACCCATTAGGGAGGAGTCCGTGTTTTCTGTTTCAGTACAACATTACCGGTGCCTAACAAAATGTCCGGCCCATAGAAAGTAATTGATAAATATTTTAAGCAATGAAGAAATAGAAGAAATTTTTCCCAAAGAAATATACCAAATTTAGACAGATATTGATGTAAGCAGGTATTGGAGTGGGGCATAACATAGCTAAAAAATAGGAAAAATTCCAAATGTTCTTCAATAGGAAGGATTATGGGTGAATAAATGATAGTACCCATGTGAAGCAATAGTTATCTATTCTCTGTAAAGATGGTTGTCTTTCGAAATTATGCAATTAAAATATCAATTTCATGTTTAGCAACATTTTTTTAAGTGAAATAGCCCTGAAAATGTTGTTGTTTTAGAAATTAGAGGAGGAGGAAGGGTAAAAGCTCTTTGCCCATAGAATTCCATATCAGTCAAGGATTCATCAGGGAAATAGAAGCTAATCAATGTCTTTTTTTTTTCTTTTTTGGTAATGGGAATTGAACTCAGCACTCTCTACTACTGAGATATATCCCAGACCTTTATATTTTATTGTGAGACAGGGTCTCACCAAGTTGCTGAGACTGGCCTCAAAATGGTAATCCTCCTGCCTCAGTCTCCTAAATCAAAAGTGCTAGGGAAGAAAAGGCAAAAACTGACTAGAAACAATCTAATCTAGCAGCTGGCAAAAAACTAAACCATGTTGCTTTTAAGTGCCTGCCTGGGAGTCCTTATAATATTCATGATTCTCAAGAAGCTTCCCAATAAGTGGCTTCAACCTCAAGTCTATCCATGTCTGCCTGCATCTGCCTCCTGAAAACAATGTCCTGTATTTATCTTCTGTATTACAAATCACATACAACTGATCTTCTTGTTAGTGGACTTAGCTCCAGATCTGTAATGGGAAGGGACTTCTGGGTAAAGGTGTGTGATTGCTGGCTATTCATTGGAAACTCAAATGAAATGGTAGAAAAATTGCATGATGACATATGATCCAGTATAACTCCCAGCAGGATACAGCTCTAATGTCAGTATCCATAACTGTGAAGGCATTGCTTTGTCAGAAAGAAAATCAGACAGAGAATATGAAGACCCAGACTGGGGTCCTATCTCCACACTTTACTTGTTGTGACCTATATTGAGTTTTTTGAACTCAACGTAATACAAAGGAGAAAAATAACAGAATCTCCCCCCAACATCAAATAAGATTAAGTGTTTGAAATGTGTTGTCAATTATAATGTATTACATATAAGCTATACTTATTAATTGTAATTCAACAATGTGTTCCTCTTCCTCTGATTGGAGCCATCAGAAATAATTCAGGGGACTTGATATGGCTCAGTGGTAGACCATTTGCCTAGCATGTGGGAGGCCTTGGTTCAATCCCCAGCACCTCAGAAAATAGAATAATTCAATAGAATAATAGTAATTCAATTGGGATTTAACAACTAAAACTCCAAAGTTACTGTTACAAGAAGACATACTTATAGCAAATGAGCTTTTCTCCATTAAATGCAGGTTCATCATTATGGCAAACGGTGCTACCAGAAGGTGGAGTGTGAACTACGTAGGGCATTGGAGACTGGTTGAAAAGCAATTTTTAAATCAATAAATGCTTAAGTCCTACTGAGAAGATGGTAAAACCTACAGCTGCATGAAATTGGAATTGTTAAATCCCAAATTGTTTGTGAATAAAGATTTTAGAAAATGTATTTTGATGGTTCGTAGTTCAGTGAATTCATAAAGGCAACTATGTGTTCCAAACACACCAGTTGACCGCTTTTCATACCATCACAGCAGAAAGGAGCATCCCAGTCGCATAGTTTCAAAGAATTGAAAAGATTATGACAAAACATCATCCTACCCAGCTTCCAAATGATATGCTTGAAGGGAACATTATCTTCTTTACCTCACTCACCAGGATAAAGTTTCTTACAAATTGTCTTTTGTGCCTTCTACTCTTTCCTCTTCAGAAAAAAAAAATTAAGTCCCTTTTCCAAGGAAATAGGGGGAGGAGCTGGAGCTGAGATCTAAATATACAACAAAATCATTTTTTACACTCTTTGAGTCACTCTTTATACTTGTGTATTCAGCTTTTGCATTTTCTTATTGGTCTCAATAACAATAGGTAGATTTAAAAGATTAAAAAAAGAGTTACCAACTTTTACCAAGGTAATATCATTCTTCTTTTCTGCTCTTAAAGGGTAATTACTCATAGGTATTCAAGAACAGATAGGTTGATTACTTGGACATGATAGTAGAAGATTAAAACAGGGCTTCTCAAATGCTAATGGGTGTAGAAATGACCTGAAAATATTGTTAAAATGCAGATTCTGACTCAGTGTCTATGCTGGAGCTGAGATTCTGCACATCTAACAAGATCCAAGGTGATGCAGATGCTAATAGCTTGGTCCATATTTTAGATAGCAAGATACTGCATTTGTGTTTCCCAGATTAGCCCTTTTTGAAACAATCACCTAGAGTAGTTGTTTAAAATACATAATTCCATTCTCTGGGCACAAGTTACTCCTAGGGATATGTAATGTAGTTACTCCTACAGTGGAAGAGGTTGGATTTTGACCTAAGTTCATTTTAAGTCATTCTTTCCACAACAACCAGCTTTGTAAGAGGAAGTGATTTCTTAGGTGAAAGAATTGTGTAACTTTGGAAACATCAGCCATCTCCAAAAGCCTGAGTAGCACAACTGAATTCTGAATACCAAAAGAATATTCCCAGTTGGAATTTTGTTTTGTCACCTATGTAGACTTACTTTATATCTGAACTGTCCATCTCGCATTTAACTTGATTCTGGCTCAAACACTCCTTCAGAAGCTCAATTCCACGACTCACATTTGGTCCCCAGATACCAGTAGGACCTATTCCCCAGGCCCTGCATTCACTCTGGACTCCAGTGTTCTCTTGGGTACAGTAACAGCGTTCCAGCAGGTTACTGATTTCTAATGGTCCTTTTCAATCATTTTAGAAAATGTGTTGTGTTTCCATGCATCTTCTTCTCAAAAAGATAAGTCACATTTTTCCCCACAGTTGATTAGCAACACCAACTTCCTCATCTTTTCCTCATTAGTGTCCTTCCAGAATGTCACTAGGAAAAAAAATAGCAAACAAATAAAATTTATGCAAAACTCTTTTAACAGCTAAAAGTTCCTGCTTTAAAGGGACAGTGGATGAGACACATCTACTCTGTTCCAACAACAACAACCACCAAAAAAAAAAAAAAAAAACCCTTAGAATTTAGTTCTATTTATTGTGCTGATTCTCCTTCAAATGCCAGAAGGATTAGATTAGCAGGACAAAAGGAGCCTTGTTCCAAAGAGGGGTCCTGCTGGAACCTAGGCAATGTGATTCCTATTGGCTAAGGAACAATAGTTTTGCCATGGGATGATCCTTTTCCTTGGTGATCTGCACTCTTTTTTATTCCCCCAGAAGAATGTATTTGAAAGTAAAATATATTCTTCCTGCTGCCTTAGGTTCCAGCGACTCTCCTAATACAGATTTATATCATCTGGAGGTTTTCATTTAAGAGATTTTCCTCAGTGGCCTTAGGCAAATCACTTACCCACTAATGGGTAAGCCATTAGAGCCTGGAAATGATCTCTATGTAAAGGCTCAATGAACTGTGATTGGAATCACTTCAGAATTGTGTGAAATTTCTAATAAATGCATCATACACATTAGATGTGTGTTGAAATATATTTTGTGTTTAGCCTTCTTAAATCTCAAAGTGGGTAGGTGGGAAAGAGTGAAGAAATCTCAGGGCAGGAAGGTTAGTGAAGTTGCCACTCAATTAGTAAACAGAAGTCCAGAGAATTGAGACACAAGGGGCATACATTTATGGCTGGAGGGCAGTACCCTGGAGTCCAAGGATGGTCCAGGAATAGATATTTGCTCTCATCACCTACTAACCCCATGACAGCAATACTGTGTTGAAGCTGACTTGCACCAGCTTATGGGAGCCTATTTAAATTTTCAGGAGATTTTTTAAAGCTAGTTGAAGAAACATTGAAATAAACCATAGGGAGAAGATTTATACCACAGGAATCATCAAACAATTTAAATTAAGGTTTTTGAAAATCATTCTCTCATTCGTTTGTTTTAGAAAGATTGTTTACCAGCACACCACTAAGTAATATCTGCAATGTCAGATCGGCAGTAAAGACCATGACCACAAGCCCAAAAGGTAAAAGCATGGCTTTATTGGGGTCTGCTCTCGGGCCAGGTTCACAAGGCTGCGACTGTGGGCCGGGTAAGTCGCGCCCAAGACTGGGAGAGGCCATTTTTCTGGGTAGGTTGAGGGAGGGGGATTCTCACGAAGAGGCTTCTCTTTTTTTGAGACCCGGTGACAGGTATGGGCCAATTTCAGAGGTCAGTGTGTTCGCTGATGATTGGTTGATGTCAGAATGGTGAGCAGTCGAGCAGTGGTGAGAAGTCAGCCAAGACTTCCCGCAGCAACTTCAGATGCCCAGCCCCTCTTTGTCTAGCCGCTGTCTCTCAACCCAACAATATCTTTCCTTGCCTTTTGAAGCCCTAGTTTCCTTGTCTGTAAAATTGGAATAACAATAGTTCAGCCTGCTACTTGCAGGGCTCTAGAGTAAAAAAGCAAATGGAGACCAACATATATAAACATTTTAAAAATTTAAGTCAATTTTAAACAGTTAAAAAAATGTTACATTGTCTAATATCAACAACTGTAGCTCCATAGTACCTATATCAAAAATGTATAAAGCCATGGGCCATTTATCAGTAAAAGCTGTCAAAATATCCAAGGCAACAAAAAATATCACATGAGTCTGGATGTTCTATTGATTGGCTTGTAATGTTTGGATTAAATAACAAAGTCAAAATAGACTGAATTCCTAACTTATTCTACACTTATTCAAAGAAGTTTTTTTTCTTATCTTTATTGCAGCAAAATCTTTATGCTATGATAGCCAAGAACTCTGTATGACCTGTATGCATTAAAGAAATGCTATAAAAATTGAAAAGTAATTATACTTAAAGTGTGTAAAATTACATTTTATAACAATGTCAATTACATTTTGAAAATAAAAATTTGTTACCATGTTTACAAGTTATTTCCCTCAAATATTCAAAAGAATTATTAAACTTAAAACTATGACATGTTTCATGAATATTCAATTTATATCAAAATTAGGTAGAGAGGGCTTATGCTTTGCAAGGAAATGTTGACAAATCTTACTATTTCTTAATTTAAATGTTATTAAATGGTTTTATAAAAATAAAACTATTTTAGTCTTCACTATACTTATTCTATCCTTGCTCATGTAATTTTTATACATATGTATGTATACATATATGTAAGCTCTAAATCTTTGCAAAAAGGAAGTTATAAAAACATGAATGATTTAATATTGAAAAATATTCTTCAGTTGCTACATAACCATTAAGAATACCATGCTAATTTGTGTGTATTTCTAGAACCATGAACATAAGAAAAAAGAAAATGAAAGCTTGGCACTAGAAGAAAACAATATTTTGGAAGAGTCCAGTGCTTCCCTGCTATCAGAGAAGAAAAATGAGTTAATTTGTCTTCCCTGTTACCTAAGCACATGTGCCACTCAAATACTCTATGTACTCTGTAGCAGTGTTCCTCTCTGATGTCCGTGATAAAATAACTTTGTTGCATAAAATTTCCTTTTTTTTGTGTGGGGAGTTAGTACAAGAGATATGTGGCTTGGGTACTATTAATCTTGAGAATAGAGATTTACAGCCACTTGTGACACTGTGCCAGCACCAGGCATAATTTCATGAATGATAGAGGTACACTTTCTTCTTTTTAAATAAACTAATCTCTGTGATCTGTGATTCTACTATACACAACCCTTTATAGCATGAGATTCAGTAAAAGTGTAGCCTCTTTCCAAGTCTAAGTGTGGTGCCACTGCTATATGCTTACTGATTTATATGCAGTATCACATTTAATCCTTACAAAAACCCTAGTATGTTTTTGAACAACTGTAATCCCAGAGTCTCAGGAAGCCAAAGCAGAAGAATCACAAGTTCAAGACCAGCCTCAGCAATTATAGTGAAACCTTTAGCAATTTAGCAAAACCCTACCTCAAAAAAAAAAAATTAGAAGGATTAAAAGGGCTGGACATACAGTTCAGTGCTTAAGTGTCCCTGGGCTCAATCTCTAATACCAAAAACCAAAGAAACAGACAAAAAATTTCCTACTATGTATTAACTGTCACACTGAGCTTGTTCACTGTTTTTATTACTTATTATTATAATTATTATTTCTTACAAAATATAGCTTTTTAAATGAGCCATCATTCCAGAGATTCATGAGCTGCTGGAAAGATTTCCTAGTGATACACAGAAAAGAACATTAATGGGTTCTGAACTAGTTTCTTATTCTATTGTAAAAAATTACCAAAAACTGAGCAGCTTCGATGACACAAATTTATTATTTCATATATCTGTAGGTTAGAAAGTAGTCTGATGCAGGTCTCACTGGGCTAAAATCAAATATTAGCAGAAATAACATAAGCTTAGAGGTGGAGGACATGTGGGTGGGTAAGAGTAACAATGGCCTGAACAAAGAGAAAATTGGGACACCTTGACTTGTTTCTGTGCTAGTCTATGCTATTACCATGAGCCTGGTGAGAGAGGAGAGTGCGTGAACAAAGGCATTTGCATGGCTAACGCCCTTTAAGGTCCCAGAGGTACTATGACTTGGCTGATTATTTCAACAGTAGAAGAGATCTCTGCTTTCCTGGGGTTTACTGATAGGCAATCAAATATTTGAGGTACAATAAAACTGCAGTTGTATAGTGGGGAACAGAGCAAAACGAACAATTGAAAACAAAATAAAAAAACAAATATTTGTCTAAAATATGGTGACATTCATTTTATAATCTTATGAAAGGGCTCCTTAAGATCATTATGAGTTCAAACAACTTATTTCTTTCTTTCTTTTTTTTTCTTCTTTTTTTGGTACTGGGGATTGAACTCAGGGACACTCGAACACTGAGCTACACCTCCAGCCCTATTTTGTGTTTTATGTGACAGGGTCTCACTGAGTTGCTCAGCACCTCGCCATTGCTGAGGCTGGCTTGGAACTCGCGATTCTCCTGTCTCAGTCTCCCTAAGTGCTGAGATTACAGGCTTGAGCCACCGCGCCCGGCTACATCTTATTTCTTTAGTCTTTTGTTGTTATTATTTTAAATTTAACAGATTTATTTGGAATAAAACACATTGATGTTTTCACTATTTTCTTATTAAATGCAGAAACTCTGGGGTGAAGGAAGACTAATCTGAAAATGCTATGTACTTTAGTGACTTAGAAATTCACAGGAAGCTTCAGCACCCAATGCTTCATCTTCATTTGCATTTTTTATTTAAAACCACATATCTGGGAGATTAGTTTTATGTTGACTTTCATTTGTTTCCCCCAATACAGAGATAATAAGTTAAGGCAACAAAATTCAGATCTGGAAATCTGTATTGTAAACACTTTATTAACAACAAGTGTCAAATTAGGATGGTTGATTTGTCCTCAAGTGTCCTTTAAAATGAGGTTTCTCTGTCTAGGGTGCATTATTTCTGGAAGCCAGGTTTAGTAAGAAATAATTTATAGTATCCAGTACACAACCTTGATGAATTTAACTGTTTCATTGTTATCTAGAGGTCCTTTTGAAGTCTAGTAATTATATTACTGCAAGAAAGAAATGTCAAGATGTCAACATGTCATGTGTGAGAGCTACATGTACTAAGCAACTTATCAGCATGGACCCAAGTACTGCCCGATATATAGTCTACAAAACAAAGTCAAAAACAAATTAGCATATATGACGGAAAACATTTCCATGTGAAATGAAATGGCCTTCTGAGTTAAAGCAAACCAAAAGCCCTCCAAAGTCTAAGAAAATTTCTGATAGGGAAGTATAGTTTAAGAGGGTCAAACAATATTAATTTGCTCCACAAGAATTCCAATGCTTCTTGAAGTCTATTTACATGGACATCCATTGCTACAAACACACTCTCCCCCAGGTACTGGATGCAGTTTGAAGATGTTAACCTAGAGTAGATAAAGGCAAGAAGCCTAATCAGAACTAGTACAGTCTGGGATTTTTAAAAAAAACATGAAACAGCAACACAAAATCTAAGCGTCATTGTAAGGCATCTTGAACCTAGAGCCTGACACATGGCAGGCACAAAAGTGTTTATTTGAAAAATAAGTATATTCACATATACGCACACGTTTCAGTGTTCAGATTGAAGGCGTTTGATAATGAAAATTAAGGAAAGGTAGGTTGGGATTAGAATTAATCCCTTTGAGTGTGAACCAGGGAGGAACTATCGTGGATAATATCCTGGAAGGGGCAGAGAACAAAACTCTCTGATCCTGTTGTTCACAATAGACAAAGATGTTAACATGTACTCGGTGAGCAGGATGTCTCACAGAGCTCTCTCCAGTAGGTTTTCCAGTCTCACAGGGTTAATAAAATCTCCTAAACAAGTTGAATCTCTGGATTATCTGTTACTCTAGGACCTAAAAAGCCATGTATATGGGTGTCTTTATGAAGAAGGATCAGAGGACAGAAGAAGGGACAGGACTAAGATGGGTCAGGGGCCTCTGTCAGTAGAACATGAGCCTGAATGCAACTGAGATGTAGATAGATTCCATATGTAAATTTACTACACAGTATTAATATAACAGATTTCACATATGCAGTGCTTCAATCCTTAACAAATAATGAAGGATCTGCTATTCTAGGTCCTAAAAACATAATTATATTCATACCAATAAATATGAAATACTGAATTTCACAGTGAAATATTCAACTTGGATATAGTAAGAGAGGAAACTTTTTATAAAAGGGCGAGAAATGTCAAAAATCTGTGGTGAGGTTTTTCTTTTATAGTTTTTGTTTTGGTAGTACGTTGGCAGAGAAAGCTCTTTTCAAATAATGAGGATTATAAAACACAGAGGCTCAACTGTACTATTTCATAAGAAATCCTACACAAGGATTCTTCCTCTTTTTTTTTTTAGAAGAGAGACTGGTAGGAAGAAGCAGAGACATATGTGATTACAATTGCTTCATATTTCTTAAAGGGGCTCATATGATTAGAATATCTGTTTAAAGAAAAAAATGCCGTGACATCTGGGTAAACAAAGAAAAACATGATAAATACTGATTTGTTGCTTCCTGAGAGTATATATCCCTCAAGTTAAAACTCTACAGCTAAAAAGCAACAACAACCACAAAAAATTCTACAGCTAAAGGTTTCTTTATGGGATTTTCTATTCTAAAGGGAACAGTAATCAGGGGGCAATGCTGCCCAAGAAAGGAAGGAGAGTGACTTGAACATCCAGAATGAGGTCCCTATTCTTAAATCTACCACTATCCAACTATGTAATCTTAGACAATTTACAGAACCTTTCTGAGTATTCATGTCTTCATCTGTAAAATAAAATTATTGTAATAACCTCACTTCTAAGGGTTGTTATAAGGGCCAAATGAAATTATGGCTATAAAGTGCTTTATAAATCCCAAGTTCCACACCAATAAAACTTAGCACCTTTATTCCCAAAATGAAGGCTGGGTAAGGAGAAGTATGAATATGATAATAATGAAATTATCATTTACTGATCCCTTACTCTTTCCCAAACCCTGAATTCACAGTTTTTTCTTCAAGTTATAGAGGATAAGAGAGAGAAATATGATAAAAGAAGATAAAGGGCAGAAGAAAAAAGAGTAAAGATTCGATTTGCAGGAAATTGGCTACCCTGAGAAGGAAACCAAAATCAATTGGAGCTGAAACAATAACTAAAGGTATAAAAGAAGAAAATTTTTGTGAGCTTAAAAATGTCTGATGATTGTATTTCAGTTAAAGTTATTTAAAAGAAAACAACATCTAGATTTATGCTGGTGATATTTTTGAATTACATGGACAAAGAAAAAATCCTACATACAGCTCAGCACAAAACCCAAGACGACTTAAAAAGGAACAAAAACCAATCTGGTGTCAGACTTCTCTGCAATATTGAGCAGGAAGAAAGAGAAGCAATGTCTGCAGAGTTCTGAGGGAGAAAGGTTATGACCTAAGTTTTCTTTACCAAATCAAGATACCATTCATGGATAAAAGTTTCATTCTACCCTGAACAAGTAACAGCCATGAACTTTTATACTCTGAATTGCAGAACTGGCAAAAAATGCTAAAAATACATGATCTAATGATCTACCTAGAATGTATACTAGAAACAACTAAAAGATAATAAAATTAAATCAAATAATAATTTTAGAGTATTCTAGTTTAAAATATCAGGGCACATGGTAACAATCATTTATAAAATAAAAAAGGGAAAGTGATTAATTCTATAGAGAATTACCTTCATCATGGAAACAAAAGACATGAAACATCTAGAAATACCCATAAAAGCATTTATTGGACCTAAAAAATTTTAAAAAGATATTATGAAGCTGAGTCATTTGGAATTTAAAATACTTAACCATCAATTGCTAAATATAAGTAAAAGAACTATTGGCCTCTTAAATTCTGTAAGAAAAAATATATTTCTGGGTATTAAATGTGTTTTTGTAAATTGGTGATATACAAAAATATATGAAAGATTTCTTAGAAAAATATTTTAATAACTAGAGATCAAAAGATTTTCAGTGATATTCTTGGTAAGGATTTCAAATACAAATATATCCATTCTTATAAAATCAGCTCATGGTTTTAAAGTAATTCAAATAAAAATATCACAGGAAAATCAAATTAAATCATATTCTAATATTCATCTGGAAAGATAAACAGTTGATATTTGTAATAGCTAGAAGAAAAAAAGACATTGCAGAGAGATTTGCTCAACCAGATATTAAAGTGAACTATAAATCACAGGCATTAAGAGTTTGGTACTGACACAAGAATCAGCAGAGAGATAAATTGACTAGACTAGATTGTCCTGAAACAGACTTTATTATAAAAACAAATTCAACACATTAAAAATCAATTACTACGATCCAAGGAAGAAAAACATATTCCTTTAAGTGCAAAGAAGATATCTATTGGGAAACCGTAAGTAAATTCTCATTTCATATCAAATACCAAGGTAAATTTCAGATGGATTAAAGGGCTAACTATAAAATTCAGGAACCATGAATGCTTGAAGGAAAATGTAGCGGATATTTAATTTATCATAGTGTTCAAGAACAAGAATATATTGGGCTGGGTTGTGGCTCAGTGGTAGAGCACTTGCCTCACATGCGTGAGGCACTGGGTTCGATCCTCAGCACCACATAAAAATAAATAAATAAAGATATTGTGTCCATCTACAACTAAAAAACAAAATATGAAAAAAAGAATAAGAATATATTAAGATTGCAGAGACCTAATATTAATTGAGGAGTTTTAAAAGCCAGAATACTTTTGCATTGGCCCGTGTTGTGGACTAAATCTTTGTGTCCCCCCAGAATTCATATATTGGAACCCCACTATGCTCTGATAAAATGAAATTAGAAGTTCGAAACTTTGGGAGTAATTAAAGTTAAATGAGGTTATAAAAATGAACCACTTGTGATGGGATTGGTGCCCCTTTCTTCTCTCTGTCAGATGACAGTTTAACAAGGAGTCAACTGTCTGCAATCTAGAAATCGGTCCTCATTAGAACTCAACCATGCTATCACACTGATCTCCAGCTTCTAGCATCCAGAACTGTGACAAATAATTCTCTGTTGTTAATAAGCCAAGTAGTTTGTGGTACTTTACTATGGTAGCCTAAACTGACAAAAACATCTCTTTACACCATTATTTCCTCAAGACAAAATAATGGACACTGGCCACAGGTTCATAAACTAACTTATCCGTTCATTTCATTCTCAGTGAGTTGTTTCTGATTAACTTTGCTGTTTCTTAAATATATCTGATAGATGTTATCTATTTCCTTTGATATATAAATGTGGGTAATTTAATTTTTCAAGTTATACATGACAATTTATTAGTGGTGATGCCAACCTTGACTTTTCAAAAGATAACACAAAATCGGCAAGGCATTATAGAAATAGGACCCATACTCTGTCATTTTTCCATTGTATTGGGAGTGAAGAGCTGCTGGAAGATTAAATGAGATATCATAGTA
This sequence comes from Xerus rutilus, assembly GCA_028644305.1. Lineage (NCBI taxonomy): Eukaryota > Metazoa > Chordata > Mammalia > Rodentia > Sciuridae > Xerus > Xerus rutilus. Next base: position 7,183,014 of record CM053417.1, read on the forward strand.
TTTCAGCTTAAAACAACAGCGAAAATTGTCTTGTGACAGTGTTACTCTCTTAAATCGGGCAAAATTCTCATGGTATAAGGTGTATTATGAATAAATTAAATCTCATAACAGGCTTGCAATCAAATGGTTTTGTGTTACTTTGATTCAAGGACTCCCAAACGGTAGGTGAGTCATCCAAAGGAAAGGACGAGCTTGAAGTATGAAAGCAATGGGAAAAGTAATCTCAAGAGAAAAGCAGTTTGTTCCTCTATATATTGAATTTTTCTTTGTACTGGAGATTGAACTCACGGGCACTCGACCACTGAGCCACATCCCCAGTCCTATTTTGTGTTTTATGTAGAGACAGGGTCTCACTGAGTTGCTTAGTGCCTCGGCGTTGCTGAGGCTGGCTTTGAACTCGCGATTCTCCTGTCTCAGCCTCCCTAAGCGCTGGGATGACAGGCGTGCACCACTGCGCCCGTCTGCGAAGTTTTTTCTTTATCATCTTTATGCCTTCTCTTTATATTGTCCCGTTATAATATTCTTAGGGAAAAGTATTTTGAAAGTGAACTTGTTATTCTGTGGAATTTCTTAAAGTTTTCATTTCTGTAATGTGCTCAGCCATAATGACTTTGAATATTTCCTCCTTGACATTTTCTCTTTCATTTTCAAGTTCCACAGCAGAGCTCTTCATCCTTTTTTTCCTGTAGCAGTGTGTGTCTGATTGCTTTTCATTTTTTTCTTATTTTTCATCAGGGGAAATTTCTTTTTTATCTTCCAGTTCATTAATTATTTATTCGGTTGTGTCATGTGTAATAGCCAAACCATCTATTGTCATTCATTTCAATTACTTTGTTTATCAAAACAACGTGGTTATGATTTCTATTCTTTTTTCCACATTTTTATTGGTGTCAATTACTTCTTTACCTCTAAGATTTCTACTCAATTATTCATTCTATTATTTATTTTTGAACATGCTTCTTAGCTATTCAAATAAACATCAAACTTGTCATTTATTTGTCTCTGAAAGTCACCTATATATTTAATATTTCTTTAAATAGTTCTATTAGCAATAATTATTTGAGTGAGGTTGGTCTCTAAATTGTTTTTTCACGGAGTTGTATGTCCATATATTTATTTATTTATTTAAATCTTTGTTTAGAAAATTTTATCCTAGAGTTCCTCTTTCCTGAAAGGTACCTTTTTCTTAAGGTTTTTCCCATGAATGGCCTGAGTTCCAGAAACATCCATACAAGAAAATGTTACAAACTTGTATTGATGTAAGTTTGCACATTAAAGAGTGCACATCTGAGTCCATTTTGCTATGCTGCATAGTGTTTTCCACACTTTGGTTTTCTTCAACACAGCTCAGGTGAGGTATTTAACCCCAGTCCATTGTTCACTGATTTCCATTTTGGTCCAAAAGCCTGAACCCTAGCTCAACATCAAGTCTCAACACAAATTACCACTCTTCCCCTACCTCCCTGTTAATCTCTCTGACAACTCTCTATAATGCTCATTTCACTAAATGCAATCTAGAAACACTTTTTTATTTTCATTTGCTTAATTTGGGGTTTGTCACTCCGATCTAGGATATAAATCTTATGGAGGCAGGGGCCACATCAATTTCTTTCATCAGCAGGCAAGGGTACTCTAACACCTCAAGGGAAAAGGGGACAAAGAATTTGAACCTTCGAGGAGAGTAATGATTTAATAGTGGTTATCTCTTGGAATAAATGTATAATTTTAATTTCCTTCTTTACATTTTTTTTCAATTCCCAAATTTTCTACAATGAACAAATAAAAAGAACAGAACCATACAGAAAATATGTTACATGGTCTATGATTTCACAGATAATAAAAAGTATTGATTTGGGCATACTTTAAGTAAATAAGTGAAAACCTATGGATTAGCATAGCTTCAATAAATTTAGTCATGTTAAATTAATTTTGTTTCCTTTCTAATAGACTCAACAGCATTGTGTTCCTGTGCATTTCAATTTCTTCTAGTTATTCTTGCAACTCTGTGATAGTTTTGCTGGCCCAGTAGACATGAAAAATCTGGGCTAGGGGTTGGGGCTGTGGCTCAGTGGTAGAGCACTTGCCTAGCAAGCATCTCCGGTATTGGGTTCGATTCTCAGCAATGCATCTAAATAAATAAAATAAAGGTCCATTGACAAATAAAAATATTTATTTAAAAATCTGGGCTATATAATGTCCTCTGATATATACTGAGCTGAGCTGTCACCTAGGGATAAAGGAACTAGCTAATAAAATTTCTCATTTTCCCTTCCAAACTAGAGGAGATTCAGTTCCAAAGCTACACAATAACCAGAGATCTTTTCTAATGACATCCGTATACTACCATGAATTCAGTGTTCTGAATCAGTGTTGATCATTCTTTTATCTGCAGTGGCATCAGCTGCAGATTTTGTTAAAAATGCCAATTCTGATAGGGGAAATCTGAGGCAGGGCCGGAGATTCTGATTCTAACAACCTCCTAGGTGATGCAGATATCTCTGGTCCCTGGTCCATGGAACTACAGCCATAATAGCAAGGTTCCAGTACACTTCCATCCCTGTCAAATTGTCAATGTAGTTTCATACACAAACACTTTTGTGGTTACTATATTATGCTAAATTACATGAACAGAAAATAGGAATATTATAGTTAAGACAAATGTAAACAGTAACAATAATGAAATGTGTGAAAACATATTGATGCATTTAAAATTTGCTATTTAAGCAGTTATATAAAATTAATTCTCATACCATGGATTTAAAAAATGTTGTACATTTTAAACCATATCAATGGTCCAGTTTACTTACTGAGTATGAGTGGTAGGAAAGACATTACATTTCTATGTTAGTGAAATTCTTGGACGAGTACTATTAATTGATGTTCAATAGGACCCCAATATTCACAGTTTGGATCCTTGAGGCTATTATTGACTTCAATTTCATGATTCTTGAAGGGACATAATGGCACATTACTGAAAACCAATCACATTTGCAATAGATTAATAGAACCAGCTTAATTGAATCGGAAAAGATTCTCAAAATCAAAGCTGGGTGGAAAGCACTGCTTTTTAAAATATCTATGTATGTATATTTGATGATTCTATGAGCTCTCAAAGCCATGAAATTGGCTGTTATTATTCACTGAGTCTACTTTCTGAGAGCTACGCCAAAGTTCCAGTGTGATTTCCGCTGCCTTTCTGCTAAACTTACCATTTCTAGTCAGGCCAATTTTAAATTTACTATAATCAGGATTCTATTCTCTTCACTCTTCCACGTGACCACCTTTTAAGCTTGCTTGGCTCACCATTCTCACTGTGATAAAGATGTAGGACTCCAGTCTTCATTTTGAGATCTAATCTCAAAATGCTCCCTTTGATTTGCAAAATCACTTTTGAACCTCTTTTCTGCAATTAGAGAATCTTTTATTGGACTCATTTGTCAAATGCTCTTCTCTTATCATTTTATAGTGCTCAGATATTAGAAAAAGAAATTTCTCCTCCATTTTTAACTATCTGTTAGCACAGTTACCATTTCAGGTTTATTGCCAAACCTAGGAGTGTGTACTCAAAATAAAGCATTAAAGTATTATGTAGGGTACTTCAGACTATATTTACATGTTAGCTCAGTTTTAAATTCTTTACTCCTTCCTTGGTATGTTCTTGTTAATGGCAAGAAAAATCTTAACTGCATTCATTTAAAGAGATTTCCTAATATAACATTTAATAGGTCTGGTCCAAAAACTACACCATAACAAGCTAATATCTTTTCTACTGCTCATTCTCTCCTTAAGTGGACCCTTGATGTTATTTGAAAAACAGTACTTCTGAGAACTCATGGCATGAGAATTACTTCTAAGAATCTACCCACTTAGTATATTTTAAACACATCTTAAAACTGTCAATTTTTAGTAATATATCTTTATGTTCTTTTAGTATTTTTTTTATGGACACAATGTCTTTATTTTATTGCTTCTTATGTGGTGCTGAGGATCGAACCCAAGGCCTCATGCATGCAAGGCAAGCGCTCTACTGCTGAGCTACAGTCCCAGCCCCTCTTTTAGTATTTTTAATGGATTCTTACTAAACCAAATCTAAGAGTAGTGTCAAATATCCAAACTATGGATATTGAGATCCTGTTGGACTGTATAATAGAACAACATGGAGACATGTAAATCATGTCATGAGACATATTTCATGACATGGGAAAATGGACACATATTTATGATGTGGAAAAGGCAGTTTAGTGGACCATATATATTCAAATTTTAATAAATCCTACTCGTTTCATTCTTGCCTAGTGCTGTTGTCCATGGATTTCATTCTTCAAATTTGTGAGAAAAGAACCCAGAAAGAAATTGGCAATGAGTTACTGGAGTTTGCTGCAACACTGGAGGTAGCATAGCCTGCCTTTAAGAGCTGCAACATGCCTCTGGATAGAAGTGGAGAAGAATGCAGGTTTGCCAGCTGTGACCCTCAGAGCTGACACCAGCAGGCATCACTTGCTGTGACAAGAGGCTAACACTAAAACTAGCCTCTGTTCCTTCTCTCTTTCTACTTTCTCTTTCTCATCGTTTCCCTTCCTCCTTCTCTTCCCTTTTCCAATTCTCCTTATCCTTTTTCTCTCCCTTTTATTCTTTTTTCTGCTATATTACTGCTCCCTCTGTCACCAGCCCTCCCTCCTTTCCTGTCCAACTTTCTTCTTTCAATCTTTTTCTTCATGTTTCTTTCCTTCCTCCCACTCTCTTCTTCCCCCTCTCTCTTTCCTTTCTGTTGTGTCTCTTCCTATGCCACTCTCACTCTCCTTCCTTCTCCATCTCTCTCCTATTAATCTTCCATTTCCTCTTTCCTCTTCTTCCTCTCTCCCTAAGTAAATCTCCACCACAGGCTTAGACTGCAGTACTTCTCCACACACAGTATCCCCAGATGTCTTTTTCACCTACTCATCAGCTTTTTCTCTAATTTCCTTATTTGCCATATGTTCTTTTTCTCTCCTTTCTCCATTGTATATGTCTTTTTCCTTCTCCTTTCCAAAGGGAGTGCACTAACCAGCTTGGTTTTTGACATTTCAGAATTTCTCTACCTTTTTAAAAATGTGTTTTGTTAGTGAATTATAGTTATACATAATAGTGGGGTTCATTTTCATATATTCATAGATGCATAGAACAGAATTTGCTCCATTGCAATCCACAGAAATTACCTTTTCCCTCTCCTCCACACTAGTCCTATTCTCTTTACTCTTCTGGTATTTTTACATTTATTTATTGTTTCTGTAATTGGTGCTTTATAGTTATACATAAAGGTGGAATTCACTGTGCTGTATTCATACATGTACACAGCATAATTTGATCAATCTTATTCCACCATTCCTCCCTTTTCACATTCACCCTTCCTCACCTTCAATCCCCTTCCTTTACTCCATTGATTTCTATTTTCATTGAATTCTCTTGCCTCCCTTTCTTTCTCCTTTTTTTCTTAAGCTTTCACATAGAAGAGAAAACATTCAACCCTTGACATTCTGAGTCTGGCTTCTTTCACTTAGCATGACATTCCCCATTTCCATCCATTTATTGGCAAATGTCATTATTTCCAGAACTCCATTGTCCATTTATACTATGTTTACTTTATCCATTCATCTGTAATGGGCACCTGAGTTGGTTCCATAACTTGGCCATTGTAAACTATGCTGCTATAAATATTGATGTGGATGTATCACTATAGCATGCTGATTTTACTTCTTTGGATAAATACCAAGGAGTAGGAGAGCTGGGTCATATAGTGATTCCATTCCTAGTTTTTTCAGAAATTTCCATACTGCTTTCCAGATTGGTTCTATTGACTCGTCGTTCCACCAACAGTGTATGAGGGTACCTGCATTGAATGGTTCCCATTCCTTCCCATTTGTTTTTCTGGTTTTTTTAAATTAATTTTTAATACCTTTATTTTGTTTATTTTTATGTGGTACTGAGGATCAAACCCAGGTACTCACAGGTGCTAGGCAAGCGCCCTACCACTGAGCCCCAGCCCCAGCCTCCCATTTGTTATTCACTAACAAAGATAAGGTTGTTGTCAATTTAGCTTCTTAAAACAAAGCTATGGCAAAAAAAGATACAGTTTACTGAAGCGTGTTTTATTCATGCCCTTTCTCATTTAAAAGGCATGCTAAATTTGGTAATTAAACATAATATAAATAAAGGAATCAAAACTAAAAATACAAGTGGGGTTTAGAGATAATGTAATACTTAATGATGTCCCACATCTGGTTCATTACTATTTAGCAGCTTAAGGAACTCTGCTAAGAAATTGAAAACTAGAAGTTTGAAATTATAAAGGAGAGTATGGCTGTTATAGAGGGATATGAGGGAATAAAGGGATATTTGGATTTTATGGACAAAATTCTAACAGACTTTGGAAAATTTTGTGTCCTAACAGAGTAGAAAAAATAATAAAAGAATTGACACATAGTGCCAATTGCTCCCATGCCTTTTCTGGAGGTACAGGAAAAGGGGAAGAGGTCAAACAAAAAAAAAGCTTATCCCAATAGTAGAAAACAATGAGCAGCTCCTGAACAGAATATTCATCTAACAATCTACCAAATATTATCCAAGCATAACTTCTGAACTCTAAGCATAACCAGCAAGGTGAACTAAAACCAAACCTAACAACAAGCAAACAAACAACAAACAGGAGAATTGGTTCTTAGGTTTTATCTAACTTAGAATCAAGATTTAATTAATTAGAAGGCAGGGAACACATACAGCAAAACATTCCTAACAATGGAGTAAATAAGCCTAAAACTACTACTATAAACTCTAAGAATGATAATTAACAATTGCCCCATCACTTATATAGTCAAATAGAAGATCACAATGGGAAAACAAGTAATGAAAGGCTAGAGCATTGATTGCCCAGACAGGAAGGAATGAAGAGTCATAGATAATGTCTGAGAATGGGAGAAGAAGGATTTAAATTATACTTTATTTTCATATTTTACATTTCATATTTTAACCCAGAAATAGGAGCGACAGATGTCTAGGATTTTTCCAGTGCACGCTCTTTCTTAAGAACAATTTTACTTGTAAAATATTGTGAGTCTGAAACTATATACAAGACTGATCCATGTAGAAGTCATCTGCTGCCTTAAGACACCCCAGTTCTCATTTATTCGAAGTGGATTTGTTAAGTGGCTCAATGGCTTTGAGAAAGTCAGATCACTCTGTGCTTGATATATCTTCTTCATCTAATTCTTCAAATTCATAAGTTATACAAGGTGTGAGTTTATAGAAATCATCTTAGGAAATATAGTAATCTTTCTAGCCACATCTGGTAACTGAGTCAAAATCTGTCCCCACCGTGCTCCAGGTAGAGTCTATAATGATGATACATTATACTCATTGGACTTGAAGAAAGAATTAGAATGGGTTATACTCTATAAGAAATATGCATATGATAGTTAAAAGCAAGTGCTATACTGTAAACTCACAGAAGCAACTCAGAATCTGATCATTTATCTAATTCACTTTAGCAACATCCTATGCATTGTTTCCAGTTCTCCCATTAGCATGTTACAGATTTAGGGCATCTCCATATCCAATCCTTTAACAGAAAAGCTACGTCTTTTATTATTTTCATATTGTCAGGATGGTAAGTCAGCATCTATATAAGGCCACTCAGTTTTAGATGCTGAAGGTAGATTTTATAAGATAAAATCTTCTTATATTAAATAACAACACAGTCCAGGAATATTTATTGAGCTTTTTCACCATACAAAGAATGGTAACAAAAACATTTGTTAATATATGATGTAATTGGGGGGCTGGGATTGTAGCTCAGCGGTAGAGCGCTTGCCTCGCATGCGTGAGGCCCTGGGTTCGATCCTCAGCACCACATACAAAGCAATAAAATAAAGACATTGTGTCCATCAATAACTAAAAAATGTTAGAAAAAAATATTTTAAAAAAATATATGATGTAATTGTTTGAAAGCAAGGGCACAAGCTGTGTACAGCCTTGTTTAAAATTATGTTGAGTGCACAATTAGATAAAGAAAGGAGAGAGGAGGTGGAGTTCCATTTTCTAACAAAGAATGAAGAAAACTGACAGGCACTCTCAAGAGAGATGACAGGTAAAGAAAATGCCAGAAATTCTGACAGAGAGAAGGGAAGTCTTGGGGCTTGAGGTTGATTGGAATGGAAAGGATATTATACATAACCTAATTAACTTAATGTATTCTTAATTAGGTTACAGGAGTGTCTACATTTTAAAGGTTCAGGGACATGTAAGCTGCTGCCAGAATCTCCTTGGAGAAAAGAAAAGGGGCTTTAGTTTATACATAAAGTTTTGAGCAGTAGCAGCCTTACCAACAATTCTAAAGGAAACAAGGAAAAATAAAAGAATACTAAATACTTGACTATTACTTTGTATAGTTGATTATCTCATGTTGAAACTAGGTCTACAAAGTACTTCCTATTCATAACACATTTAAAAACAATTAATTCATGTATCATTGAAGCCATTCTTAGCCTTAAATTCCACTTTGGTCTTTATAAATAGTTCAGTTTCTGGTATAAATTGACAGCCCCCTGTCACTTATGTGAATACCTTCAGAAAACAGGTTTGTATGAATTCCCTAAGTGCCCATACTACTCTGTCAAAGCCACTAAAACTCTTATAGATCCCTGATGGCAGGGACCCTGGAATTAGCAGTCGTAGTAAACATTACTAAATCAGGTCTGAAATCAATGCTCAACCTTGCTAAGAAACTCTGTGGGTTTTGGCTAAGCACGCCATGTCAGGCATTTAAGACTGTATGCACCACTATATCTTTTAGCTTTGTGTTTTGTTTTCTAACCAGCAATATTTGCCGGAACTATAAAGCCATGCAAATAGAACTTCCATTACTGGAAGTAGGTTATTTCCACTCTCCAAAAGGTAGGTCATCAGGTCATTGAGCAGCACTCTTATTTTCCACCAGCTTCCTTTCCATTTCTTGGATTGAGCCCTGTGTGTTTACCAAATCATTCTTCAGTCACTCTAGGTAGCTCCTTCATCCTAGTAACTATTTCCAGAATTTGAGTTATATTTTCAAGTGACTAATAAGATTTTTCATTTTCCTAATTTTCTTCATTCAGCAATTTTATAGCTATCTTAAAACCTACCTTTTATTCTTTCTTTATACATTTTCAGTTTTACCACTTCTTATTATCCTCTCCTATTAAAGTTTAGTTTTCATATTATGCTTTCCTATATTATCTTATTCTTATAATTCAAGTTGTAAAACTGCAAATAAACGTCAGATTTGAAATGTTGCAAATGTTCATGTTTTACTTAAACTTATTTTTAAACCAATCCTCTTTTTTCTAAAATTAATTCCAGCTTTTGTGTTTTCAATGAAAAATATTAATTTACCTCAACTTCCTGGTTTTGGACAAGAAAGTATGGCACCCTGGGGTTACCCTCAGTCTCAGGGAGATAAAGACTACATAGATTTGTTGTGAGGTAGAAATGAGGTAAAATGAAAAGCAGCTAGCATGGCATCTACCCCACAGTGGAAGTTCCAAGCTGGTCATTATTTAGGACAAAATCAGCGGTGTGATGCTATGAAGTAACATACCTGGGTTCTAATACTGACATGCTGAATGACTGGCTAGCACATCTCCACTCTGCATATCGGTTGCTTCATGAGGACAAAGGTGAAAATTATCATTGCCCTTACATTACAGTTGACACTAGGTTCAAATTAAAACAGCTTATAATAGCACCTGTTAAGCTAAATACATGAGAAACAGGAGTGCCATTGTATAGATCTTCCAAATATTGTGATATTGCATATTATATCCCTATTCCTGTATCCTATTTCTTTTTTTTTAGTTATAGATGGACTCAATGTCTTTATTTTGTCTATTTATTTTTATGTGGTGCTGAGGATCGAACCCAGTGCCTCACATGTGCAAGGCAAGCATTCTGCCACTGAGCCACAACCCCAGCCCGACTATATCCTATTTCTAATAGCCAGTATAGTATCAGCCACCCTTACATCTTCACTTTGAAATAGGAATATTTCAAAAATAAAACGTACCTTACTCTATGTTTTCTTATTCCTAAGTGATACAAACATGTCTCATATATTTTTAGAGCACCAATTCAGCTACCCAGTGCTCACTTCATCATGCTCTCTGAGATTACAAAACCCCCACTGTCTGCCATCTTGTCTGTCTTCTATTTGTTTTATAGCCTCAACAGCTTTTCACTATTTCAGGAAATATACAAGCATATAATCAGCCGAGTGGCAGTAAATTGGAACTTTCTGCTACAGCTGGGGTTTCATCCGCTCCCCTCCCCGAGGCTGTGCAAGGTCATTCCAGTTCTTTCTTCGCCTAGAAAGGATAGTATAATTATGGGTGCATTTTCAATGGTCATGGCAAGGGACGCATGTAACCACCAGTAAGAAAAGAAAGTCACAAACTGTGTCTCGGTCTTGGTTAATTATGTGGTCTAATAGGGTGAGACACAGTTATAGAAAAACACAACACAGCATTAGAGCTCTGCTCCCTGATGCCACTAAGGGGCATCAGAAAGCTCTACTTACAAATCAAGTCAGGCAGACATTACGCTTTCTAAAAGGCTTTCATAACAGTTGCCTATTCCAAGATAATTTCATCATTAATGCCTGACACAGCATCTGGCACTTAGAAAGCAACATGGCAATAGTGGAAAGAACACAGAACTGAAAGGCAAAGAGAAACATTATTTCTACTCCTGGATCTGCTCTAGCAGATCTGTGTGACCTGGGACATGGAGACTCTTGATAACTATTTGTTTTCTAATGAATGTATTGAACAAAATACCAGAAGAAGATGCTCCTATGGATGAATAAGAAGAAAAGCCTCATGCCTCTCAGTGTGTTCTGGTATGAAGATACAAACATGCACATAAAGAAAAAGAACGATCTTCCAGTCAGAGGTAGCAACATGTACAGATTCGTTGAGGCTTGGAACAGGACAGTGTGTTCTCCTCCATTTAGTATCCAGAGTGAATGGTGGAGGTAGAAAGGCAAAATATAGTGGGATTAGAGAACTAGAGAAAAGACATAAAATATTTAGGGAAGGAAGAATTGTGCTTTACCTTATATACTATCATAAAGGCTTTGGACTCTATCCTATAGTCCAGTTAAAGATGACTCAAAGGAAAATGTCAGGATAGAACTTGAATTTAAGAGAGGGTCAAGACTGTGAGTATTTCTTTGGGAGCATCTAAATGCAAGTGAGAATTATTTTAATTGTAGTCAATGAGATCACCTAGGAAAAATATTACACTTGTCCTGGTTCCAGGACCCACACATTTCTTGTAATGATAAACTTACTGGACCTTTCAGATCTAGCTTCCACCTAGCACAAGAGAACTGCAATAGTATTTGTCAGAAAGCATATTTATTGTTTTTATGCTAGAAATTACTGCTAGCACTATTTTAAACATAAGAAAGCCAGGGGACAGAGAAAGTAACTCTAACTGATCGCAATCCACAGAGCTAATTAGTGGCTTAGCTGTAAACAGAAATCAGGCAGTTTGCCTACAGTGTTGGTGCTCTTTACCACCATGAGTCAGTTCCTTCCAACATCCAGTATCACTTAAAATAAAATGGACTTGCATGAATATTGTTGTTCTTTTCTTGGAAATTTGGACAGCAAATTAAGAAACTTGTGTGTTGCTTACTTTTCATTTTAGTCTGTGGACATTCAGATTAGGTAGGTTACCACACAACCCATTGGATGCTTGAATTAAAAAAATGAATTGGGAGTTAGTTGGAGATGCTCTTCAAGGAAACCTAGTAATTGGAAATTTGTTTTGTTTCATTATTTTGCCACAAATACTAGGACTTTGCTTTATAGGTAGGTCTGTCTACAAATACATACAGTTTGCAGGTGTAGTTCTTAGATTGGGAACTCTATCTCCAGAGGAGTCACTCTCCCTGGTAGAATTCCCTGGGATATTTTTGGAAACTACTGATGCCCAGACTCCACCATGGAGTAGTTGCACAAAAATCTCTGGGTGCCAGACACAGGCATAAGCACTTTTTAAGTTTTTAAGTGGATGCAAAGAATCAGTCACTGGGCTAACCTCCTGCATTTGTTCGAATTGCTTTATGGATATTTATTGCAGAACCCAAAGAGATGGTATAGAAATCACACTCATAATACTTCACTTTGGCAACCTTGGTAAACCCCAGGAAAGAATAATTGCAACTTTATTTTGCCCCAGAAGAAAGAGAAACAAATAAATACAATATTTGATTCTGAAGCATTAAATATTGCTACATGGTTTCATAAAAGAACTGTGTGCAGCTACAAAATTACCAACTATAAAATTAGACTCCTCAATCCTCAGTGCAAATGGAATCTTAGTCCCTAAGTGCAGCAGTGTTGGTCCATAATGACTGTTATTAGTTTCATCTTTATACTACAAAATATTTTACTTGCACTAGTTATTAGTTCTTAGCAATGCATTCTGTCTCCATAGCTCTTTTTAACTCCATGTGATATTTATTTTATAGCCATCATCTGTGATTGCCGTGACCATGACAGGTGGTACTTATGGAAACATGATAAGCATGTTTGCCATCTCAGTGCCTAGTGGCTGATTTATTCAGAGGTCTTTTTCTAAACTTAAATTCCACTTGAATTGCTACAGAATCAGATTTGCTTCATTGCAAATAGAATAACAATGACTGCTCCAGTTGAAATCACTCCTTAAACCAGCAAAATCTTTCCATAAATATGTAAATATTCCAAGATATCAGGGTCACTTGGTCAGACTAAGATCTCCTTATAGTAGTCTTTCTAGTCTTAATGCCCTTCTTCTAAGTCCTAATGCTCCCCAGTGACCTGAATTACTATGTTCCTCCTCAGTCCTTCAATGAAGTCACATAACCTCTCTGAACCTCAGTAAGTTGCCTCTCAAAGTGGGGTGAGTGATGACCACTTTGCATGGTCATTATACAAATTAGACAATTATTTTAAAAGATGTTGTCTACCTTATAGTTAGTATGCAACAATTCAAACTTTTTATTATTATTTACCAACTCATCTATTAATTTAATCAACATTATTTATCAGATTATATGTCCGGCCAGTGATCAATGAAAGACAAAAATCTCACTCCATCATAAGACAAACAATAAGTGAAATATATAAATAAACTATACAGGAAATGTTAAATATGTGTGATGAAAAATATATATCAGGAAAAGGGTGTAAGGTGTGCCAGAGTTGGGGTGGAGAAGTGGTTTCAGTTTTATATATGGTGCCAATATGGGCTCACTGATAGTGATCTGAAAGAGGTGAGGAGGAACTGAGCTGTGCTGATAAGTGGAAGAGCAATGCAAGTGGAGGGAACTGCAGGGGCCATGACAGGCCTTGAATTCCTTTTTTTTTTTAATATTTCTTTTAGTTCTAGATGGACACAATATCTTTATTTTATTGTTTATTTTCATGTGCTGCTGAGGATAGAATCCAGTGCCTCACGTATAGGAGGCAAGCACTCTACCACTGAGCCACAGCCCCAGCCCCAACAGGCCTTGAATTTCAATGCTTTGCATTTCAATGAACAAAGGTGCTGGTGGGCTACTTGCTATACATAGATAAATGGGTGTGGCTTTGTTTCAATGAAAGTTTACTTGAAAACACTGAAATTTTAAATTCATAAAATTTTCATGTCATGAAATCTATTTTTTAAATATTAAAATATGCAAGAATAATTCTTAGTTAATATGAGCCATACAGTAACAAATCACAGGCTAGAAGTGACCCATGGTCCGGTTTGCTGACCCTTCACTCCAGCGCCTTAGAGACCATTCTGAGGCTTTCACTTTCACTTAATGAGATGGAAAACCACTGAAGAGTTCTGAACAGCAGAGGGACTTGACCTGATTTGCATTTTAGAAGGATCATACGGGCTTGCAAATGTAACAGCAAGGTTATTATTATACTCATTCAGGCCAAAGTAATGGTGGCTTTTATCTGGACGTTATGGTGGAAATGTTGAGAACTATCTACTTAGTGGATCTATTTGAAGATGACCCTCAATATTTCAAGACATCTACCTCTATGTTCATGAGTGGGATTGGTCTGTGTTAATCATTTTTCATATTACTTGTGGCTAGCTTGGTTATTATTGTTCTACCAGCCTCATGAAATAATACAGGTATTTCATTTATTTGTTTTACTGAAGAATTTTGCAAACATCAAATTAAATGATCAGTAAAATTCTACTTAGAGAACCTTGGAGACCTGATGTTTTCTTTGTGGAAAGAATTATTTAAGTACAGATTTTATTTCTTCCATACTTATGAGACAAATCAGATTTTTGATTTCTTCTTGAGTTGTAATGCCCAGACTCACGAGACCACCAGAGACCACCAGGAGTCTGATCCCAATGCAATTATAAAAGGGTCTTTAATTCATGCTCAGAGCAGGGTCCGTACACCTTCACCGGTGCAGCGGGTAGGGAGGTGCGACCCTGAGTCTAGGGGAGCAGGGATTTTTATGGGTTACAATCGCAAGCAGGGGAGTACATGCCTTGGCGTTACATGATTGGGTAAGGGAAAGCGCGCACAGGGGGACAATGGTCTTGTCACTACAGGACTGGGTAAGGGTGTGTTGTCAGTATGAGGTCAGTGGATCTTTAGGCTGATAGGTTTGGCTATGGTGGGCCCAATGCTTAATTTCCTGATTGGTTGGCCCAGATTGCAAAACGACTCACTGGCGCCAGAGCAGTGTGCCCTTAAGTGTGTTTCAGGAACTGGGTGAGGGCTACTGGGTTGGGGACAAAGGCCCAGAATTGCAAAATGGCGCAGGTCTTGTCCTCTCAGAGTAAATTGGTTATGTCACTTTTTCTAGAGATTTGTCCATACACCATACATTTTCAAACATTTTGTCATAAAATTGATCAAAATATTCTTATATATTTAAACTCTACTGCATCTGTCATATCCCCTTTTCATTACTATTGTTTATTTTTTCTTGATAAATTTGAGTAGAGATTTATCATTTTTATTTTCATAGGTTAAATATATTTTGCTTTGTTGATTCTCTCTTCTAATGTTTCCACTTAATACATTCCTATTTTTATCCTTAATGTTTCTATCTTCCTACATCTTTATTTGGTTTTATTCAATTTTTCTTTTACTTTTTTTTAGTACTAGAAATTGAACCCAGGGGTGTTTTACAACTGAACTATAGAGCTATATTCCTAGTTTTTTTTTTTCATTTCATTTTTTATTTTCAGACAGGGCCTCACAAATTTGCTGATGGTCTGAGTTGCTATGGCTGGTCATGAGCTTGCATGCCTCCTGTCTCAGCCTCCTGAGTCACTGGGATTACTGGATTGTGCCACCACACCCAGCCGTTCAGTTTTGGTAAGTATTTTCTTCATTGCACTTAGGCATTTTCTGGTTAATATTATTATTTCTTCTCTAATTCATGAATTATTGAACCATGTGTTTTTAATTTTCCAAACCTATGATGTTTAACTAGTCGTTTACATTTTATTGACTGCTTATGTGGTCTCTATGATCAGTTCAATTTTAAGTCTACCTTTTAAACTTCATCATCGCTAATGACTGCATCTAAAATCTTTTTTGTTTGTTTGTGTGTTTTGTGGTCTTGAGGATTGAACAAAGGAGCCCTCTGCCACTGTGCTACATCCCCAATCCTTTTTATTTTATTTTTTATTTTGAGATAGGGTCTTGCTAAATCGTCAATTCTGGCCTTGAACTTGTAATCCTCCTCCCTCTGTCTCCTGAGTTGCTGGGATTACAGGCATGTGCCATCACTCCTGACTGACTTTAAGATGTTATATTCAGGTACCCTACTAATTGATCGTCTCCTGATTTTCCAGTTTACTTATATTACTATATGCATTCCAGCAATTGTGTGACTAAATAAACTTAACAAAATTAAAATACTACTTTTTAAACTGTCCCTTCCTGAGAGCACTCCTATTCTTATCCATAATAGCTTCCACAGCTTAGCATCTGTGATCTTTAACACACATGCATCTTTTAAAAAATTCTTGGTTCATTATAATTATACATAATTGTGGGATTCATTATGTTCCTGGGAAATGAATTTGATCAATTTGTTATATGCCTTTACAAATATTGCATAATGAATACACATACATCTTTAACTCCCTTGTCTTTCTCTACCTTCTCTTCTAATAACATCTAACACTGCTCAAATCCAAAGCTCTGAAGCTTTGGTTTATGCAGCAAAATGTGGCCGCAGATAAGCAGTAATGATGTTGAGTCTTCTTATATTAAATTTAGGGTCACAATTCTCAAATGCATACTCAGATCTAACCATATTTCCTTTGTAAATTTGCTCTTCCTTCCCTACTGCTTCAAGGAATGAGCTGTCCTGCCTCCTACATGAAGTAACACTTCCATCAGGGCCCTTGTTCCCATGTCCTCTTATCTAGCCAAGGACTTTGCTCTTGCAATTAATTCTAGTCCCCTGGTGGGAAAATGGTATTTTTCAATATACCAGAAAATAGCCTTTAGCATGCAGATTTTATATAATAGCTCCCAACTTTTTAAAATATAAATGCTCACTTAGTCCCCATATCCTCTTCTAAATCCTGTCTCATGTCTTTGTTCCCTTCTAAAATGAAACTCTTTGATATTATTGTCTGTTTTCTCCATCTTTAATTCCTCACCCTTCTTCCTCTCCTAACTCCCTCGACCCCCAAGTCCGGTTTTCATCATCATTTACACAAATCTCTCATCTTAGCCATTTGTCATAATAGAGACATACAGAAATAGATCATTACATGAAAAAATATGTGCAAAATTCACTGATATCTTCACTATAAATTGTGCTTTTGGTACAGAGTAACAATCTATTTCACTATCTTTAATGGATTTAATTTAATATTTTCTTCAAATATACTGCAACAAAATTGTCAAATGAGAAAAATATGAGTATGACATGGTATAAACTAAATAAAACATCTAATGAACTTCTGAGAGTCACAATCCCTGTATACATCTTTACAAATGCTATCAGTTTTTTAAATGAATATTTAAAAATGATTATTGCCTGTCTTCACTTATTGCCATGGCACAGGATTCATTCAAGTCTGTTCTCAAGAATTCCTATCCTTAATACAATAGAGGCAGTCTTCTTCAATAATTGTTATACTTGTCCCCAAGTATTTATTCAAGTTGGGAGCATACAAGGAGCTAAAATTTAACTATTAGTAAAGTACCAGAAAATACCATAAGTTAGGTAGATGCAAAGACAACACAATTCCTAGTGTAGTCTACAAAGTCTGAGAAAGTATTCCATTAAAATGAAGTCTCTGGTCGGGCGCAGTGGTGCACTCCAGTAATCCCAGCACTTTGGGAGGCTGAGGCAGAAGAATCATGAGTTCAAAGCCAGCCTCAGCACTAGCAAGGCACTAAGCAACTCAGTGAGACCCTGTCTCTAAGTAAAATACAAAATAGGGCTGGGGATGCGGCTTAGTGGGCAAGTACCACTGAGTTAAATCCCTGGTTTCAAAAAAAAAAGGAGTCTCTTAAATGGAATTGGTTTTTTAAATGGACTATATATCAATATAATGAAGATTTTATGTTTTTGAACCTGGATTATTTCACTTAACATAATGTCCTCCAGGTCTGTACACTTTGTTACAACTGACAGGATTCTGTCTTTACAAAAAATTGCTGAATAGTATGCCATTGTATAGATATACTACATTTTCTTTACCCATTTATTCCCTGATGGACACCTAGGTTGATCCTATGTCTCAGCTTCTATAAAACTATATGTCAATTAAAAATAAAATGCAACTAAATAATAGTACTATCATAAGGATAAACACACAGATCAATGGAACAGAATTTACAGTACAAAAATAAAATGAAAAACATCTGCATTGCATTGATTTTTGATGAGTGTGCCATGAGACATTAACAATGAAAACATTTTCTCTTCAACAAATGGTGCTGACAGAAGTGCATATCCACATGCTTACAGATGAGTCTGAACATCTACTTCATATGACATACAAATATTAAATCAAAATCAACCAAACACCTACATAAAGGAGTTAAAATATATTACTCTTAGGTGAAAATCTTTATGGCCTTGGGTTAGGCAAATATGACATCCCCCACCAAAAGCATAATAAAGAAGATATAAAAATTAACAGATAAAAAGCTTTTATTATTAGTAAAATACTGATAAGAGAGTGAAGAAACACCATCAAAATTTAAAATCTATTTGCTTTGTAAGAAAATGGAAAAACACAGGCTGAGGATGTAATTCAGTGGTAGAATGCTCTTCTACTGAGGCAAGGCCCTGGGTTCCATTCCCAGCACCACAGAAGAAAGCAGAAATATATAAAATGAAAATACAAACAACAGGCTGGGAGAAGATATTTGCAAATCATGTGTCTGATAAGGATCTGTATTCAGAAAATACAAAGAACTCTTTTAACTCAAGAACAAAAAGAGAACCCAAATTAAAAATGGTCAAAGGAGTCTGAATTGACCATTAAACAAGATAATCAAATAATCAATACTCACATGGAAAGATGTTCAAAGAAACATAGTCATTAGGGAAATGCAAATCAAGGCCATAGTTTACTACTTCATCTCTACTGGAATTTCTAAAACTAAATAAAGATCCTCCCCCTTTCTCTCTGCTCCTTTCTTCTTTTTCCCTTATGGTATTTAGGGATTGGACTCAACGGTACTGTACTACTGAGCTATATTCCCAGCCCTTTGTATTTTTTATTTGAGAGAGGTCTTACTAAGTTACCCAGACTGACCTCAAAATTATGATCCTCCTGCCTCAGTCTCCCAAGGAACCAGGTGTGCACCACTGCACCAGGCTGTTCCTGTCCTATTTAGGACGAAGCAGAGAAATTGTAATGCTCATGTATTTCTGGTAGAAATGTAAAATGGTGCACTCACCTTGGAATACAGTTTGTCAGACTCTTAAAAATTTAAACAATTGGGCAATTTTATTCCTAAGTATCTACCAAAGAGAAGTAAAAATATGTCTATACAAACACCTGAATATTAATAGCAGCATTATTCAAAATAGCCACAAAGTGGAAATAACCCAAATGTTTAACCACTGGTTAACGGTTAAAAAGATACCTGATATAGCCATATGATATAATGTCATTCAAGAATAAACAGAATAAATGAAGTTCTTATCCACATGACAATATGCACAAGCCTTGAAAACATTGTGCTAAGTGGAAGAAGCCAGACACAAAAGGCCATTTATTGTCTGTTTCTGTTAATAGGAAAGGTCCAGAATAGACAAATCCATAGTGATGGATTACTGTCTGCCAGAGAATGGGGGATGAAGAATGAGGAATGAGTGCTAATGGGAATAGGAGTGATTTCCTTTGTGGGTGACAATGTATTCTGGAATTAAATTATTGTGATGTAAATTACTCTGTAAATGTACTGTCTTTGAACATACATTTAAAGTGGGTGAATAGTATTATATGTAAATTATACATAATTACACTTTTTTAATATGGAGTCCATTATCAGATTTCATAGAAGGTAAATACTACAAATAAGCTTGGGTCTGTACAAAACTCACTTGTCTTCTGGGAGCTTCAATGCTTGAGACCAAATGGGTAAATTAAAAGAAAAAGGAGTAAGAAGCCCAACTTAAACATCAGAGTCTATCTGTGTTTTGTTTTTTGTTTTTGTTTTTTGTTTGTTGGTACTGGAGATTGAACTCAGGGGCACTCGACCACTGAGCCACATCCCCAGCCCTATTTTGTGTTTTATGTAGAGACAGGGTCTCACTGAGTTGCTTAGCATCTCGCCGTTGCTGAGGCTGGCTTTGAACTCGCGACTCTCCTGTCTCAGTCTCCCAAAGTGCTGGGATTACAGGTGTGTGCCACCCTACCCAGCTGTGCCACTGCGCCTGGCTCAATGTACATACTCTTAACCATTCTGCCTCACTGTCCCACCCCCTCACTTCCTACAAAGATACCAAAAATGAGTGAGAGTCCCTTTAAGAGCCTAACCTGAAGCCGGGCTTGGTAGCTCACGCCTGTAATCCCAGCACTTAGGGAGGCTGAGACAGGAGAATCGCGAGTTCAAAGCCAGCCTCAGCAATGGTGAGGCGCTAAGCAACTCAGTGAGACCCTGTCTCTACATAAAACACAAAATAGGGCTGGGGATGTGGCTCAGTGGTCGAGTGCCCCTGAGTTCAATCCCCAGTACCAAAAAAAAAAAAGAGACTAACCTGAGAAAAACGTATCCACAAGCAACCATGCAATAAAATCAACCAATTAGGACTACCCTACCCTTTTATCAGTTTCATTTTTACCAATGTCTATTGTTCTTCATTTCAGTTCCTTTAGTATGCCGATTTCTATTTCCTCTAATGGAAAACAATTTGTCTGACTCTCACATTGTTACCATTTTCATAACCTTCAGCCACACCATACAACTGCTTTTTTTCTCCCATTATTTACCATTATATATTGTTTCCTTAGTAGAAATTGTGTGTTCATTTGTTTCAGTAATTAATTACTTTCTGTTTTTCTATCCAAGATACAAAATCCATTAGGGCTAAATCTTTTGCCTCTGTGGTCAACTGGATTTTGGTGAATGCCAATCACATAATAGTTGTGCCATTTGTATGTACTGAATAAATGAATGACTATATAACCCAGTACTGAATACAAAGTGGGCACTCAGTAAACACTTGTTGTATGAATTGAGTGGATATTATCTGACATGGTGCTTATCACATAGCCAACACATAATAAATAGTCAATGAATGAATTAGAAGAGTTGAAATATTTCACATATAATGGATCCATCAGTGTAAACTAACAGTGCAAACAATCACTCTTTATTTGATGTCACATTCCTGGAATCATTAGGACAGCTGAGATATGACAACATCTGCCTACAAAGCCCAGTGAAGATGATTGCCCATAAAAAAAAAATCAGAGCCGGACGTGGTGGCGCAAGTCTGTAATCCCAGCACTTAGGGAGGCTGAAACAGGAGAATCGCGAGTTCAAAGCCAGCCTCAGCAACAGTGAGGCACTAAGCAACTCAGTGAGACCCTGTCTCTACATAAAACACAAAATAGGGTTGGGGATGTGGCTCAGTGGTCGAGTGCTCCTGAGTTCAATCCTCAGTACCAAAAAAAAAAAAAAAAATCTGGCTTATATTTGAACACTGTCAGATGGTTTTAGTTGAAGTTATATACTTGCATATTTATATATGGAAATCTGTTTCTCCCTTGTTCACTGTTGTTCCTGGGAAGTGTCTGACACATAGAAAATCCTCAATAAATGTTCACTTAATGGATCAGTGAGTATATGCATAAATGAAAGAGCTATTCCAGTAGTCTCCTCTCTTTAAATGCTATAAGGCAAATTGATGTATTGTCCTTCAACCGTGGAGAACAATCAATGGGTCATATTCATTTAACCTTATACTTCTCTTTGTTCAGGAGACCTATGAAAGATCAACTTCTGCTTGATGTCACTGTCACATTTCTCCCTAGGTTAACTGAATTGTATATTCTAAAAAGATATAATTAAGCAAAATAAGACTTATCAATAACTAAAGCTCTTATTCACAAACCCCAAGGTATATCTCAAGTGTATCAGTTGGGATGTTTACAGATGTAAAGAACAAAAAGCCTGGATTCATACTAGCTCAAAAAGTAATGGTATTTTTCTTTAACTAACTAGAAGTCCATAGCTCGTACAGGCTCTAGACATAGTTCTAAAGCTCAACTTTCCCTGATTCTTTGGCTCTTCCTTCTTTCATATGTTGGTGTCATTAGATAGGGGCAAGGTGGCTGTAATAGTTTTCAATACCACATACGATATAACATAGTCCAAAAGTGAAAAAAGAGACCATCTTCTCTGGTGTAACTTGAAAGAATTAAAAATATATTTTTTAGAACATTCCCCAAACCCAAGCAGATCCTCCTTCAGGTATTTATTGGCCATAATGAGGTTACAAATCTATCCATAAACTAATAAATGGCAAGGAAGTTATGCACAACTGCCGTATGGGATTTTGGAAACATAAATGTGATTTGGGTTGTCATAACAATTGAAATGAACAACCAGCAATGCTTGAGATAGTCTTATATAACAAAGATATTTCCTCCAAAATATTAATAGCATCCTCATTATTAAACACAGTCTTAGAGTAATCAAGATCTACTTTTGGAACTAGTGACAAGGTCACTCTCCTTTAAATCACTTGAGTGCCTACATGAACACAGGAACATTTTCTTAAGAAGGAATGGAGATGGGGAGTGCTTCAATAGGCAGCAGCTAAGATGTCAACAAGATCCTGTAAGCAAGCTTGGACTTCTGGAGTTCTTTTTCCTAACTAGTCAAGCTGAAATAACCTCAAAATAAAGGTGGTCATTACATGCTCTTTTGGCCCTAAACTCACACTTGTGTCGTATTTGAGGGGCAAAGTCTCATCAAAGAAATCCCTGTATCAGAAAATAGTAAAATTTGACAGAGAATGGCCTGTTTGTAAATTAATCAAATCATTCAAAAATTGAACAAATGGAAGCTTTTCAACTCCATAGGAAATGTTCTATTTAGAAATTATGAACATAAGATTTATGCTAGATGTAGCCCAATGGTACAGAATACAAGACAGATAAACCCACATAAATACAGTTATCTCATACTAGACAAAGGTGCCAGCAACATACATTGGAGAACAAATAGCCAATTTAACAAATGGTGCTGGGAAAACTGGAAATCCATATATAGCAAAATGTAATTAAAGCCCTATCTCTCACCCTGCACAAAACTCAACTCTAAGTGGATAAAGTATTCAGGCATTAGACAGAGACCCTGTGCCTAATAGAATCATGTCAACTTAGGACCTGACCTCCTTAACAAGATTCCTAAAGTACAAGAACTAAAATCAAGAATCAGTAAATGGGATGGATTCAAACTAAAAAGCTTCTTCTCAGCAAAGGAAACAATCAATAATGTGAAGGGAGAACCTACAGAATGGGAGAAAATCTTTATCACCTACACCTTAGATAGAGCAGCAATCTCCAGGACATACAAAGAACCTCCAAAAATTAACACTACAAAAAACAAATAACCCAATCAATAAATGGGCTAAGGAACTGAGCAGGCACTGCACAGAAGAAGAAATATTAATAGTCAATAAATATATGAAAAAATGTCCAACATCTCTAGCAGTTAGACAAATGCAAATTAAAACTACACTGAGATTCCATCCATCTCACTCCAGTAAGAATGTCAAAAATCCATACAAATTACAATGTTAGCCAGGCTGTAGGGAAAAAGGCACACTCATACATTCCTGGTGGGACTGCAAATTGTTGCAAACACTCTGGAAAGCAGTATAAAGATTCCTCAGAAAACCTGGAATGGAACCACCATTTGACCCAGTTATCCAACTCCTCAGTTTATACTCAAAGCACTTAAAATCAGAATACTGCAGTGACACAGCCACATCAATGTTTATAGCAGCTCATTTCATAATATCTAAACTATGGAATCAGCCTTTGTGTCCTTCAACAGTTCAATGGATAAAGAAAATGTGGTACATTTACACAATGGAATACTACTTAGCCATAAAGAAAAATGAAATTATGGCATTTACCAGTAAATGGATGAAACTGGAGACTACCAGGTTAAGTGAAATAAGCCAAACCCAAAAAAGAAAAGGGCAAATGTTTCTCTGATATGCAGATGCTAAATCACAATAAGGGAGGTTGGATAGGGAAGATTAGAAGCACTTTGGATTAGACAAAGGGGAATGAAGGGAAGGGAGAGGGATTGGGAATAGGAAAGGCAGTAAAATGAATCAGACATAAATTTCCTATGTGCATATATGGATACACAACCAGTGTAATTCCACATCATGTACAACCAGAAGAATGGGAAGTTATACTCCTTATATGTATAATATGTCAAAATACATTCTACTAATAACTATACATTCTATGTATAACTAATAAGAATAAAAAAAGATTCATGCTAGACAATTACAGAGATGAAAAACATACCAAGTTCAAAAGTGATAAAATATAAAGACATTTATAGACTTACTAGACAGTCTTTTTAATTTTTAAAACTTGGTTTTAAAAACTGGCAAGACCTGCTGATTTAATTATTTATAATTCACAATGTAAGATTATATAGAAATGTATAAAACTCCCACTCCCTCACTAGATACTAGGAAGTTCAACATCCATTGTACAAATAGCCCCTGGTAGAGGTTGGAAAGTGAATAGATACTCTGATCTGGAAATGTTTAACTGTTCATTTTCAGTCCTTTCCCCAGTGACATCCTTAATTGAATTCAAACCATATTTTCTTATCATTCCTAGTACAAAGCTACTTTTAGGGTGTTACAATGTTTTCTAGTATCTTCATATATTATTTTTCCAGTTGAAAGTCTCCTCCTAATGCTCTTGTAACACTAGAGTTATTTTCTTATGCTCACCAAGGTCATTCAGTTGGCTTTTAGCTTTTGATCTTAATGCATTTTTATTTCTAATTATTTCTTAATGTTTTAAGACTTTATTAATACAATTATCTTTAGCTTTAGAAACATTAATTTGTACTATTTCTAAATATTATGATAGCCTCAGTCCAAAAAAGTCCATGATCATCACTTCGATTATCATTCTCAAAGAACACAAGATCTGCATTTGAACAATGACTTTATCAGCAAGCAAAGAAGTTCCTGTATCAATGGCAGAGGGATGAGTCTTAACCATCTGAAGCACTAGTTTTCTCTCAGACCATAGATTATTCATGCTAGGTGACCTGGACAGATATTCAGTCACTAAAATGGAATAATGATAATCATGCTAATTTGCATTCCTTTTATTAGTTATATTATTTTATTTATATAGTTTTAACAAAATGGCAGTTATCCCTTTCATTATGTAGATTACATATTCTTATTAGGAAAAAATTGGAATAAGAGAAAAGATACAATGACAAAACTGAAAACCACTCTTCCTTTGACCAGCTATGCTCCTGTTGTGACAACCACTATTAACATATTTGCGCTTCCCCTTATAGTGCTTTTTCTATGCATATGTATAAGCTTTAAAAAATAAAACTGGGATCACACTGAATATATTGGAGTATTTCCTACTCTTCATTTAATACAGCATGAAATTTAATTTTTCATTATATTACTTTAAACTCAGGAGTAAAGACTTGAGTTAATCATATTTCTCAGTTGGCTGCACATTTTCATCATTATGGTAAGTTCAAGGTGTTGGTATTATTTTATTTTTATTGTTTCTCTTATCATTCCTAAGGCTTACTCCCTGTTTCCTTGCATATGTATATGTCCTTATAAAATATATAGTATAGTTGAGTGTTAATTTACATAAAAGACATTACACTATAGAATTCACTTTGTTTTCTTTTTTCTTCACTCACTGCTAATTATTAAAGTTGTATCTATGTTGTTGTAAGTAAACCTGGTTTATTGCTTCTAATCTGTGGAGTATTTTATGATATGTGTCCACTATATTATATTTACTCATTGCCTACAACTTATTGCTACCATCCAAAAGTTTATAATTGAACTTAAGCAAGAGTTCCTTTGGGACAAGTACTTGGATGATACAAAGGTAATAGATATACACATTTATTAATTTCACTAATTAGATCAGATTCTTTCCAGAATGGGCTGTCCCACACTATATTCTAAATCAGTAGTTTATGAGAACTCCCTTTCCCATGTCACTTGAAGTATTTGATATTATCTGGTTTTCTAAATTTTGCAAATCTGACAAATATAAAGTAATATCTTATTGTTATTTAAGTTTTTCTATATATGACTACTGCAGCTGTTGAAGATCAATTTAAAACTGGAGAGCTTATCCACAATGGGAGGGGTTCCATTGCTAAGTCCCTACATGGTTGTATAAGGCCAAATTAGTCAATAGAACTAAATTTTAAAGAGCACTATGTTAAATGAAATAAACCAGACTCAGAAAGATAAAGATGGTGTGTTTTAGCTGGGCACGGTGGCACATGCCTGTAATCCCAGCACTTCGGGAGGCTGATACAGGAGAATCACATATCAAAAAGTCCATGATCATCACTTCGATTATCATTCTCAAAGAACACAAGATCTGCATTTGAACAATGACTTTATCAGCAAGCAAAGAAGTTCCTGTTCCTTTGAACTCAAAACCAGCCTCAGCAATGGCGAGGTGCTAAGCAACTCAGTGAGACCCTGTCTGTACATAAAACACAAAATAGGGCGGGGGGTGTGGCTCAGTGGTCGAGTGCCCCTGAGTTCAATCCCTAGTACCAAAAAAAAAAAAAAAAGGATGGTATGTCTTCTCTTATATGCAGAAACCAGAGGGGGGAAAAATCTAACATGAATGTAGAAGGGAGATCATTAGTGTAGAGGAAGGGAAAGTGGGAGAAGAATGAGAAGGGAAGTATTTATGAGTGAAAATTATCATGTTATTTTATATGCATATACAAATATGCCACAATGAATCCCATCATTCTGCATAATTAATATGCACTAATAAATAAACAAAAACGTCCACCAGAAATGTTCAGCCTTGTACTAGAGGTACTATCCAGTGAAGTGTGGAAAGAAAAATAAATACAAGTCATAGAGATTAGAAAGAAAAAATTCAAAGTGGTAGATAATATAGCAATCTGTGTAGAAAAATATAAAGAATCT
This sequence comes from Xerus rutilus, assembly GCA_028644305.1. Taxonomy (NCBI): domain Eukaryota; kingdom Metazoa; phylum Chordata; class Mammalia; order Rodentia; family Sciuridae; genus Xerus; species Xerus rutilus. Next base: position 7,209,755 of record CM053417.1, read on the forward strand.
GAAAATAAATGTTACTGGAATTACAAAGAACATCACAAGTTTTAGGACCTAAGACTAATACAAAAATGTATGGATTAATATTTATAATGGTACAAAACAAAATATTAGTAAAATATGTATAATACTAATACCCTCAATACTATTACACATTTATGAAAGATTTTTTTTTTGGTACCAGAACTTGAACCCAGGGTGCTTAACCACTGAGCCACATTCCCAGTCCTTTTTTAATTTTTTCTTTTGAGATAGGGTCTCTCTACGTTGCTTAGGACCTCGCTAAGTTGCTGAGGCTGGTGTTGAACTTCCAATCCTCCTGCCTCAGCCTCCTGAGCTGCTGGGATTATAGGAGTGTGCCAATGTGTCCAACATGAAAAACATTTAAAAGACTTAAATGTAGAAATATGCTATTTTGATGGACTAGAGGCTCAATTTTTAAAACGTAAGTTGATTACAAACTGGTCTATTAATTTAACACATTCCAAATCAAAATGCCAGAAAGTAATTTATGTAAATAGATAAGCCAATATTTTAAATTTGTATTGAGACACAAAGGATCCAAAAGAAACAAAACAATTTTGGAAATATAACAAATTGGGGAAACATATAATACTTGACTTCAAGAATTCTTATGAAGCTACAATGATCAAAATACAATGGTACTAATGAAAGAAAATGGCACACAGTTATGTGAAACACACTAGAGACATATATAAGCATATTAATTTTTGACATCGCAAAAGTCCAGGATTCTTTAAATTATTTTGTCAGATTGAAGAAAGAGATAGACATTTGAGAATATTTAGGAAAAGGGAAGGGACAATCTTAACTATAGAGTAAGTGTAAAATAGTACATATGTGCACACACGTACATGTGTGCACATATGTATATGTTTCTTGGAGTTATGTGAAGTTGAAAATTAATGACATGATGATTAAACTTAGCAAGAAGTAGTTTCATTGGTTACCACATAAGTTAAGGGGAAAACATGAAAACAGCTACAACAGAAATAATACTTGAAACTTCTTGATAAGGAAAGACAAAATATACGCATATGAGGAAAACTATGTAGAAGAAAATGCATTTTAGTGTCTATGAAATCAAAATAGGTTTGATCTCTGCATCAGGGTAATTTTTCTACATAACTCAACAGAACAACAATATGATTCATGTCAGAGACTGAAAAGTTAAAACATGCCACCTGTCATTAACTACTTCAAATAGTGTACAAATATGCTATTATATGGGGCAGTATGCAAATGTCTGTATGTTTGACAATTTTCCTGTTAAAGAGTTTAAGATCCCTAAATAACCTTCAGTGAAAGATACCCTACTGCATGTCAAGAGGAAAAGAGTCCTGCCACCTGTGCCTAGAAAAATAAATTTGTTTAAGAAAAATCATTGATGATTAATGTATATATACAAATTATAATTAGGATGCCTTTGTAAATTATATTTCATGAAAATATGTATATGATCAAGTATACATCTTATTTGAGAAATGAGCTTCTTTCTTCCACTAACTCTTCCCTAACACATTATTTTCAGTTTGTTGAACTGTTTTTCATTTTGTATCATTCTTTATTTTTACTAGTTTGCTTAGCTCCCTCCTCCCTTTTTATAATCCCCCACACTTAATTAATACAGGTTGGAAATCTAGCCTATTCTAGACTATTTTTCTCTAAGTTCATATAAAACTTATTTTTGCAGTAGTGTACAGGGAGATAGCTTTTATCACCATTTTGATTTTTAAAAATTGATTACGCATACCTTGTTTTTGTTTTTTCACTGAAAAATTACCATAGGAAATTTCCCAAATCACCACTCCTTGTAACTCTAATTCATTCTTTTTGATGGGCCCATAATATCCAAATTTGCATATCTATGATTTAACCATTTCCTATTTGTTAAGGATTTACTTTGCTCCCTGGATGCATATGCAAACACATCCTTAAAAACTGGGCTTTTCTGGGCTGGGATTGTGGCTCAGCGGTAGAGCGCTTGCCTTGCATGCGTGAGGCCCTGGGTTTGATCCTCAGCACCACATACAAAGCAATAAAATAAAGACATTGTGTCCATCAACAACTAAAAAAATATTTAAAAAAAAAACTGGGCTTTTCTGTGGAGGTTCACCAGGAACAGGATATATGAGTCAAATGACACATAGGCTTTTCTAAAAAAAGTTAATAGATCAAAAATTTATTGCCAGAAGACTATAATAATCCACAGTTCAACCACGATATCTGAAATTACAAAACTCTTATCCCTGCACCCCCCAGTTAATAGATAATGTTTTAAATTCTTTTTTCCAACTTGATAGGAGTGAAAATTCATTGTTATTTTATTTGTATTTCCCTAATTCATGACTTTCAACACTGCTTAATTCATTTTTGGTGATTTGGATTTCCTATTTTGTAAACTGCCTATTCATTTATTTGCTCATTTTTCTGCTGGATTCTTTCTCTGCTTTTTAATGTGTAAGAACTCTTTTATATTGCAAATAGAAACCTCTCTTGCTGAAAAATTCTTTTCTGTAGCAATCCTTTGGTTTTATAAGTCTACTTTCACTTTAATGATAATTTTCCATATCATTTAAAAATATACATATGTTTTCTTTTCTGTCATATGTTCTGAATTTATAATCTTATTTAAGAAGACTTCCCTCACTCCTAGATTATGACACTACTCTCTAAATATACTTGCAGAGTTCTTATTATCTTATATTTTAATAGGTAAGTCTCACTCCATCTGGGATTTGCTTTTCTTTTTTCTTTTTTGTACTGGAGATTGAACTCAGGAGCACTCGACCACTGAGCCACATCCCCAGCCCTATTTTGTGTTTTATGTAGAGACAGGGTCTCACTGAGTTGCTTAGCAGCCTCGCCATTGCTGAGGCTGGCTTTGAACTCGCGATTCTCCTGTCTCAGCCTCCCTAAGTGCTGGGATTACAGGCTTGCGCCACCACGCCTGGCTTGGGATTTGCTTTTCTATTGCCTTCTACATGTAGAGCAGATGCACCAACATCACTTGATAAATAATCCATAATCATCTCACTAAATTGAAATCCCACTTTTGACATATATAAAATTCTAACGTATATAAGGATCTATTTCTACTGTTTATTTTTACCTCCATAATACCAATATTCATTGAATGTTCCCCTTCAACTTTTGCCTCTGATGAAATTGCAAATCCCTTTGAGGCCTCTAATTTCCTTGCAGACCTTTCAAGAGTTATTCAAATTTTCAATCTCATATTTCTCTAAATACTCTATCTCATAAATATCTAATTTCTCAGTCTCATCATCATTTCAATGTGCCCAGTAACCTCTGGAGGTAGAGTAGGTATTCTATTTTTGTCATTGCATCCATACCATCTTTCTCCTATCTGGCCAATACCATTCAACTTTGAATCTTGTGTCACCAACCTTTACAACACGTTACCTATTGCTTGCAAGATCAACTACTGACCCTGAGTCATACCCCTCATATTTTTAAGACTTTCAGCTTCTAAATCACCTCAACCACCTTTCCGTATCCACTCTCTCGAACTTCTTTTGTTGAATCACAAATGATTTCTACAAAACTAAATTCAACAACATTCTCTTACTTTGCTTAATGGCTACAGCTGACCTGTTAATCACTTCCCTTATTGAGAAGTAGTTTATTATTCATTCAGCTTCTAGAATATTCCCTTAAAAGATTGAAAACCTTAGTGCTTTCTCCCTAGACCTGTTTTATATCTACATTCCATTTCTTTGACCATTATATCATTTCCTAACTTTAAATACCAGTTTCATGCAGAAAGTTACAAACTAAACCTCCAGCCCTTCTTATGCCTTTATATCAACAACCTTCTCAGCATCCCTAATTGTATATCTAACAGATATCTAAAACTTATCATTTATACATCAGGATTCAGTTAAGGGAACTGAAATCACACTAGCTATTTTAAGCAAACAGGGATTTAATACAGGAATTAAAATACTCATAAGCATTTTGAAATTGCTGGAGGATACAGTCCTACTTACCTCCTTGCTTCTCTTCAATATACATGAAAACAATTGCACTAGATTTTTCTTGTACCTAACCTGCTCTTCCATATATCACCTTTTCTGATTAACCTATTTTGATTTTACACCCTGACCCTATACTACCCATTTGTTCCTTGTTTTTGTCCACAGAACTCATTCACTGTATCTCTATGCTTAACTTCTTTTTTAAATATTTTTAGTTGTTGATGGACACAATGTCTTTATTTTATTGCTTTGTATGTGTTGCTGAGAATCAAACCCAGGGCCTCACGCATGTGAGGCAAGCGCTCCACCACTGAGCCACAATCCCAGCCCCTTAACTTCTTTTTCTTGTGCTTATTCTCTACTCCTCCAATAATGTGCCAGTTTCAGGAGTGAAGAAATTTTTTTTGTCTTTTTCTCTGCATGATTTCCAGTACTAAGGACAGACAGAGTTCATTTCACGTAATCAATAAGTACTGATTAGATAAATGAATGAATGAATTTCATTACAATGGATTCATATTATATGCTGATATCTAGTAAGGTATATCCTTTCCTTATGATTGTTCTTTTACATACTGATTTTGACTATAGGCTGGTATTTATTTTCCCATTTACATTCTGAATTTACTGAACACATGGTTGGTTTGTACAGATGAAATAGAACTCTAAGACCCCTTAGGTATGTTATTAGTCTGTGTTTTCTCATTAGAGTTTATATGTGTTGGTTGGCATATCCAAGAACCTGGTGGTGCCTTAAGAAGTAAAAGTCCTGCCACTGTGGGATGCAGGGCACAATCAGTTGGTCAGTTAGATCCCAGATGAAGTGCCTAGTGAAAGTCTCAAGATTCTCACATTCTCCTCTCTCAGGCTCTGGGCAACAGTCATTAGTCTACTGTTCATTTCCCTTGAGGTCTTATGTGGATGAGATTGATGAAATATAATAATGTGGGAGTGTAAGTGACATTGACCTCCTGGGGTTTTATAGTGCTCTGTGGTACATGATCACCTTTCCTAATCCCTCTGCCTATGACTGATCCCAAATTTCACATATTTGTTTTCAGGATCTTTGCTAATCCTGGGAGAATAAAGCTTTGCATTGGTTCTCTCTTTCCATAACACTTAAAATTTCATGAATCCCCAGAGGTGATAGGACCTACCAGCTATTAATTAGACAAGGGATACACAATCACTGTGCTTCTTTCTTCTCTAAAATTTTCTGGTCTTGTTTTCTACATTGGCGAATATTATTTTTGAAATATTAACCAATGATTTTTTGGTATCTCAAGCTGACCCTTTATTTAACCATTTTGAACTCTTAGATAATTTGAAGGTCAATTATTCAAGGAAGGTGATTGTAGTGGCTTAAAAGCATGAGAAGTATTCACAGGTTTTTAAACCCAACACTTCACAACATGTAGAGAATGAATTTTGAGGAGGCTGAGGCTGTAGCTGAGTGGCGGAGTGCTTGCCTAGTACATGTGAGACACTGGGTTCAATCCTTAGCATCACATAAAAATAAACAAAATAAAGGCATTCTGTCCATCTACAATTTTTAAAAAACGACTTTTAAAAGAAAAGCTCAAGAATAAGAAAATAAAAAGACATCATTACCCCCTAGGCTGGTATGGGATTCCCCAGGCTAGGAAAAAAGGAGGAACAGAGGGAAAGGGAGGAGAAAGCAGATATTGGGTCCCAGTGAGATTTCCAAGTCTCAGGAGTAGGCAAATCACCCTAGGTAAGGTTGGGATATGAAGACAGAATAGACTCCTGCCTTGCTGTCAGGGAATGATCAAGGAAGTAGAAAATTCTATAAAACTGACAGTGTGACTTATTTGGAAAATTGAGACTTGGGCAGTCTCACGGATTTTTCTTCTCCCAATGTGATGTAGAGACATCATAGTGATTTCTATATACCCCAACATAAAAAGAATGCAGAAGAAAGAGGGACCCAATGGACTACTAGCTCAGGAATGATAGGTGTCACCTGTGCTGAGGTGTGAACACATCCTCCAAAGTTTATGTATTGGAAACTGAATCCTCAACATAATAGTGTTGAGAAGTGGGACCTTTAGAAGGTGATTAGGTCATGAAGGCTCTGTCCCCATGAATTATTAATGCTGTTACCATAAAAGTGGGTCTGTTTTCATGAGAGCAGATTTGTTATAAAACCAAGTTCCACCCTCTCTTGTTCTTTCACCTGTGCTCTCTTGGCTTTCTGCCTTCTGTCATGTTATGACTCAGCAAGAAGGCCCTTTTCACATGCCAGCTTCTCTACTTTGGACTTCCCAGCCTCCAGACTGTAAGAAACAAATCTCTGTTCTTTATAAATTACCCTATCTTAGGTATTCTGTTATGACCATAAAAAATAAACTAACACCTCCCAAGTGATCTGCATACCCATTTTACTCCAGACAGGATGGACTGATGGATGTCTCATCACTTATCAGTATGGGCCTATGGGAGACTGAGTGTATAGCACCTTAACACGTTATATCCTTCAGAATTCAGACAGAGCTCTGAGGAAAAGAAGAAACCCTGAATTGACTCACAGTAATCCCTTTGCTGCCCTAGAGATTAGAATTCCAAATTACAAAATAGATTGTTTTAGGAAATGAAGTTCTCACATGCCATGTTTGTGGACTGAAATTAATTCAGCTCTAGATTATTACTCTTTTACATACCATAACTATATCTATACCTCGCAGGTTTTCAGATATTACTTAGATTTTGATGGTAACATCTTTTTGGCTTCTCAATTTCCTAATCCTTATCCGTTTATGTTTCTGTTTTCATAATCTTTAAACATTATTTGCAGCCCTTCTAGTATTTTCTCTTTCTAATGCATTCTCTCCATGTATCATTAAAGCATTCAGGAAAATTTACTTTAGGGTACAAGTCTTAGATGAATCCAATCAATTGTTCTAAGTATGTGTGAATCTGGGAGGAGTAATATAAAACATGAAAAAATTTACCCTTTGGTAGAAGTAATATAAAAGTGAAAAATAATGAAAATCTAAGTAGAAAAAACTGAATCTGTAGCAGGCCTGTTTACAGGGCATTTGAAGAATCTGGTTATATATCACTAAATGCATGAAAAATAATGTAAAGGAAACATCTAAATATTATCTAATATTTCCTTTTATAAAGGATAAAACTTAGGAAGAAAAGAGTAAAATCTGTCAAATCCAGAGAAAGTCATCAGTCACTTATAATGGTAATGAATTTCCCGGTCCCCAAATTCCCAATTTTCACCTATAAAATCTCTGTTAAATCTCATAAAATCTCTATAAAATCTCTTAAAATCATGAAATCACTGATTCCCTCACTTAGGCCATATATAGTTCCAATAGTCACATATATTATAATACAGTTTCATCTTTATCAATGCCTTCAGAGAGAGAGTTCAAAACAACATAAACCAAGATGAAAAGACAACTAGAATATAAATTAAATAAAATATATGTAAACTTTTAAGCTTAGTTGAAAATAATAGAGCATAAGAATTTATACATCATGATATTTAGAAAAAGTCACACAAAATAACATAGAAGTAAATAAATTTAACCAAATGATTGCCAGGGATTTTAGCCAAAAAAATGGAAGTTTATGTTTCTTATTAACATTAAGCTTACTTAAATATTAACATTATTTAGTATTAATAATATTAATATTATTATTAACTATTAGATGAGATTTATTCTAAATAATGTTTGAGTCACCTATATCTCTACCTAAATATAAAATTTTCTTCATTTTATAAGTTAAATAGTATAAATATAATTCTGTATTTCTGAAAGTTACAAAAAATTCATATAAATCTTGATTCATGCTCCCAATGGTCTCCTATTACAACTATAATTAACAGATATTATGCATCTGGCATGTGTAACCTGCAGATGTTAAGGCTTTAAACTAATGATGTCAGCAATTTTCCTGTTAATTTGTATTTTACTACTGCAGTTAAATGACCTAAATATCCTCAGCACTTCCACACAAGTTTTTGTTCTGCATACTAACATGTAGCAGGCAGGAAGAAAAGATTGCCAGCTTGCAATGGACTCGGCAAATAACTAAAGAAGTTGCCAACAGAGGGCCATGGTCTTGGAGCATCACCCAGATGCATGTATTAACCCCAAGTGCTGTAACATTCACATGAGGATAATGACATTGTTCAATAGAAGTCCATCTCAGATGGAACAAATACTGTAAGTTTTTGTTTTCTAAAACACATCTATATTTATTTTAAGAGAGTCAGAACATGAAAATAACACTTAGTATTCATGCACTGCCTCTCCCCCCATGAGCTCTAATTGTCTTTTCTCCAGAACTTGGACAAATGGTTTTGAGATGACACCTTTGCTAAGCTGCAATGAATTCAGGCATTTTAATAGGAAAAAACTGTCACATAGCATTACAGTACAGGGACTCCAATACCAGTTTGTTTGCCATTTTGGGAATGAGTAATGCTTTGGTTGTGTGGATACAAAGGCAGAATTTTTTTTTTTTTGCATCAAAAAGCATTTTAATTGATTAGAAAACTGGTTCTTTTGAAAACAAGTGAAATTCTAGCAACTTCTATCTAACTAGTTTCTGTAATATCATGGGAACTTTTATAACTTTTCTTTAATAAAGTTATTGGCAGAGTAGTCCAGAGAAAAGCACACTCCAGTCCATCCAAGGAAATACAGTCATATACAAAGTTTGGGCCTCCATAATAATAATGAACTGGCCAGGGGCCCTAATGAAGGGTCACCTTATACTGAATAGCCAAATGACATTTGTAGAGCTCAGCCATATGCTTTTACTGTGCCAAACAATCAGACCATATGCCATATCCCGATCCAATTAATAGTTCTCCTAAATTCCCAACATCTACTAAAAATGTGTCAAGGACATTGGAGAAAATTTCTCAATATAGATTCAAATTTGTGGATAGTGCTTTCCCCCCATTTATTGTATTCCTTCTTATCTTACCATAAGAAATTGATTTGTGGCCCAATTCAGGGAAACATTCTGCTCAGCAAATAACCATTTCTTCTCTGCACAAAAAATAAAACAACCTTACAGGATCCATCTCCAGTTATGGAAACCCATGGTCTCCATTCCTGGTTTGCTGCACTGGAACTCCTTAATTATTCCCTTGCTGAAAATCATAAATAGTTGGAGACAGAAAATACCAGAGAAGCACGAAAGGAAATGAATCTATCAAAGAGAAGGAAAAAGAAGGGAAGCCAATTATATACAGAGGAATCAATTACAGTGCCTGGCACATACTATATAACTGAAATAGTGATTAATATATTCAGAAATCTAAGCAGGGAGATATGAGTTCCTTACTCCCAGTGGGTAACCGATCTCAAATTATATTAGCCTGCAGTACAAGACTGAAGAAGCAAATTCTAACACTATTTCTGCCACAAACATTTGCTAACTATATGACCTTGACAGAGGACTATCAAAATTTCTGTTTGATCATCTGTAAAATGGGAAGAGGGTTATGTTGTATGCATTGCCTAGTTCCTATGTGTTCATGTGTGTGCAGATGAGTGTGTAGAGGTGTGCATGCACATGAGCAAAAGATTAATTTCATCATGTTTGTACCTGCCTGATAAACTGTGATATGAAATGCAATATTTTATTCTTACTCTCAATATTTCTTTCTTTCAGGGTTGATTTAGATCAAGCCTGACCCATGCCAGTTCTTTCAGGTTCATATATTTTACAGCAATACCTAGTGCTAAGAAATCCTGCCTTTTTATATCGGAGGTTAAGATGAGTAAGAAATATGTCAAACTGAAATACTTTCTCACATTTACAATGAGGTGATAAGATTAAAAATATAATTTATAGATTAATTGGATCAGGTGGGTCAATAAAATGACTTGCATTATACCGTAAGTTTTAGCAAGACAAAGGAGAAGTCTAAATATATGCCAGCCTAGAATATTATCAGGTGCTTTAGGATCATGCCCCAAGAAATCAATTATTACCTAACAGCCTTGAAATATGGGTTTTTGCTCTTTTAAGCTCTTGTTAAAGAAGTAGTGCTGAAAGCTGTTGGGTAGAACAGAATTCTTAGCTGTGATTGCAAAAAAATCTCAAAGTAATATCTGCAAACTTAAAGACCTGTGATATGAATTGCTTCAAATAGATTTCAGTCTGAAACTTGATAAAAACATTTTAAACCTGGCATGTTTACTTTGAAATAGTGTGACAATTTTATAAAAATGGAATAATGGTTAATCATCCAAACTGAGAAAGTTAATATTTTAAATTGAAATTTCATTGTTAGAAATTGAGATTTAAAGTAATACATGTAATCAAATCATCATATGTACACTGTTTCAAAATTCCACTATATCTAAGTTTTCAAATGGCTTGTTGTTTTGAATCTTCTCATCATTATTTCAATCTCTATACTATTTATTGTTATAAACAACTTTTAAAGTGATACTTTATTTTTGCCAATTCTACTTGTTTTTTAAAATATTTTTTTACTCTAGGTTATATTAAATGATAAAACAAGAAAAAATTTTTTTAGCTGTAGATGAACACAATACCTTTATTTTATGTATTTATTTTCATGTGGTGCTGAGGATGGAACCCACTGCCTCACATATGCTAGGCAAGGGCTCTACCACTGAGACACAACCCCAGCCCTCAACTTGTTTTTTTCACATAGGCAATCTTGTCTAATGTTTGTATGTTTTTGAATAAAATAACTGAGATTTGATGATTAACTGTTCTAACCAGAAAAAATTAACTAATTTTAGTAATTTGTATTGTTTTTTCTGTCATCTTTACTTTCTCTTCCTCCTTCTATATACATGAGTTGCATATGGCATATTACTTATCAGCATTTTATATGTATATATGTATATATAAAACTAAATTCTTATATACTAAAATTTTCCATCTATGTACCAATTTAGCTGTCTTTTTCTAAAATTAGATGCTTTCTCTTTATTTAATCATTAATAAATTATAATTTGTATTAGTTTTTCATGGATCAATTAGTTATTATAAAGTGTGATTTTGATTATCAAACATATAATGAAGTAATGAGGTTGGATCTTTATTACCATGTATCTTAATTTTGTTGTAATCACAAAATGTCATCCTAATAATAAAAATCCTTTCATAAATGTTTAGATTTGTTTTGCAACCACCTAGTCCAACATTTTGTATAAATATTATGTCTTCTCAAAAAAGATGTATTCTTAATTTGTTGGATGAAATGCTCTGTATTTGTCCATTAATTAAGCTTGCTTATGGAGTTGATCAATTTATCTGTATCTATATTAATTTTTTCATTTTAAATATTGATTTTCTGTGAGTTCACTTTCAATTACACTCTAATTCATTCATTGTAAGTTTTGAATTTTCTTTCACTTTTTTTATCATATTAAACAAGATTCTTTTCCACATTGCTGTTATCTGCATTTCTGGAGTTACTAAATCTGTATTTTGTTACATCGACTGGGTTTTCCTCACTCTGGCTGGTTTCACCATGTAATTTACTATTTTTTTGTGGAAATAATGCATACTTTAGAATTATTTGATTTGATTTTGATTTTCTCAAAAAGTTTCTTGTGCTCTGGGTTGCAAAAATGCCCTTACAAACTGGTTTTGTGTTTCCTTTTAGGGGAACCCATACAGATTTTAATGGTCCTTGTTCCATTTTTACTTTAAGGGCTTGCAGACTTTAGCCCATATATGCAGTATAAGATTATGATCCATGTCCATATGTGGCACATCTGTGACTTCTTTTTTTAATATTTTTTAGTTGTCAGTGGACCTTTATTTTATTTATTTATATGTGGTGCTGAGAATCGAACCCAGTGACTCACACATGCTAGGCAAGCATTCTGCCACTGAGCCACACCCCAGCCCCATCTGTGACTACTTATGAGTAATTTTTCTTTTGGGTTCCATATAATACGAGAAAGCCTATAAAAGTTGAGTAGTTTTGCTGTCTTCAAGACCAATTGGTACAATTTTTCCAGTTCCCTTTAAAAAACTTTTAATTGAAGTATAATGTACATATACAGACAGCTTAAATAATTTTTATGAACTTTCTTTTGTATGATTAGCACCCCAACATAATAATTCAAACAGAATACAATATTACACACATCCCAGAAGTCCCCCTCATATTGTTCGCAGTTACCTACCTTTCTACTACCAACCATAACTATGATCTTGACTTTTAATGGCATAGCTTAATTTTGTCTGTTTGTGAACTTCATGTGAACAGAGTCATGCAGTATATTCGCTTTTTGTTTCTGACACTTTCTTTCAACATTCTTTTTCTGAGATTCCTCTATGTGGTTATATGCACTTGGATTGCAGTACTTCTCACTGCATTGTGACACTGTACTACAATTTAGCCAGTCTACTGTGAATGTTAATTAGAGTAATTTGTAGTTTGGGGCATGACTTTTTGTAAACATACTAATTCCATATTAAGGACAGATTGGTTTTGTATAAGTATCAGTTCCTAGCCCTCTGGCCACCCCACACCCCACACACCCACATACTTTCTGGTAAACAAATCTCTATATTGCAGATTATAGTCACTGCTTGAGGTTTAATTTTTGTTTTCATTTATGGAAACATCTTTAAGCTCAGTGCTCAATCCATCAATCTATCTCTGTGCATGTATATGTACATATACGCAAGTACACATTTATGTAAATATTGATTTTGAACTTTAGCAAGAATATCTATATATTTGGTGAAGGACATGGGCTTATCCACATTTGATTAGTCTTCCATGTGCCCCATTTATTTTCAGTACACTCTGCTGCCTGAAACCTTCTGTCTTTCCTGACCAAGTAGATTTGCCTGCTATCACCTATACATTCAGAGTGACACAGAACTCTACTATAGAAGTAATCCCAGCCCTGAAATTATCCATTTAACATGCATGCAATTTTCTCAATAGATTACAAATTCCGGGAAGACACAGCTGTTATTATCCCCAGTGCTTAAAAGAGTGGGATCTGAAAATTGGGGCCAGAATGACGCACAAACTAAAAAGATATATATCCTCCAGGTTTCTCTGCTGTTATGCTTTTCTGTAGCATTTATAGGAAAAATTATTGAGAGAATTCTCCTAAAAAATCAAAGTCAGAGCACCCTTGGATATACATCTAAATACACTTGTTAAAACTGTGTATGTGTGTGTGCCTTCATTTGACAGTTATCCCAAAAGAAGAAATTTGCCAAATTGCATAAGACTGTCATATTAATATGCTACTGGTAAGCTTGAATTCTGCCCTGAGTATGACCAGGCAGTGAAGTAGAAACTCCAGCAATTAATTGGTGAATTTGATAAATAAGTTCATCCAAGTGACTAATTTATGTCAACATTTCTGCTTTTACTTTGAAAGCAATGGTCACTTCAACTCTCCACTTGTGTAGACAAGCTCTAGAAGAAAAATAATGAATTTTCTTGGCATAGTAGGAAGAATATCTAAATAAAATGCTTGCTATAGCAAATACTTTTATACTCCTTACAATAAAATCTTAGGGCTAGAGGAGTAATGTGGTTACCTAGCAACTACGATGTTGATGTTCTAAAACCAGATATTATGGAAAATAAAGTAAATAAAAATCAGAAAATCTATATATACCAATACAAAGCAAACTCCACATTCCACCAATGCTACTAAGTTTAAGCAATAAACCAAAATTCCTTTCAATAATGTAAACCAAGATGCAAATGGTAACTACACCTTACCCATTCATTTGGCTCGTAACAGCTTAAAGTCATTACTTTAAATAATTACATTAAGTTGTACCACATTTGCCATCATAAGGAATGAGAATTATGAACATATCAGCAACACTGATACATACACTAAATAATGGAAATGAACTTAACAGTCCAGTAAACATAAGAGCCCAAAGGCAAACTTATAAGGTTTGCAACACTGTTAGTATTAGAAATCAGAACACTCAGAAGGGTAAATGGCTTGGTAGAGTTGGGGAGGGAGGTGCTTACATGGACTGACTATAAGTTTCATAAGGGCAGGGACTATGTTTGTTATATTCACCACTGAATTCCAAACACCTAGCACACAATGGCTATTGCATGGCAAGCACTCAGGACATAAGTGTGTTTAAGAAGAAATTCTTTCCAGAATAACTATATACTGACTGAGAAAAAGCTCAACTCATAGTTGTCTTAAAATACAAGAGCATAAAATATCCATGTGATGAAAGAAATTTTGAATTATCTCTTATTTACTTTCTATTTTATAGTTTTATAGTTTATTATCTGTTATTTCATGAGCAACTAGCACAACTGTGAGACAATCAACACAATTGTTATACCCATTGCCAATTTATAGATGCACAGGAAATAGATATCATGGACATTTTATCACAAATACTAAAATAAAAATGATTTTTAAATTGGTAATTATAACCCATGTATGATCTGTGTGCTCCTGAGAATGGATGCCCTTTAAGGCTTCTTAAACATGTCCTCCTACTTCTTAAAACTCATGACCTAGAAAGTAAGTTTTCAAAAGCCACACTTAGCATCAAATTTTTTTGTAGTATAATATTTTAAGTCAAGGTATATTCATCATGGAAAACCCTTGTAAGCAGGCATTTTGATGGTGGCTGGCTCTCCCAAAGCACTGAGAAGAGTTGAGTGGAGGAAAGAGCAGAGATCACTCCCCTAGGAACAAGTGAAAACCAGAAGAGAAGTGAAAAAACCCTTCTGTATGACAGATCAAGCAAACACATGCCAACTGCCATATTTGAACCCATCATTCCTTCATTTTTAGAATTTTCTGATTTGAAATTTCAACAAGCCTCTTCTTCCTCCACAATCTATTTCTACTTTTTACTCTTTGTCAGAAGTTTCCCCAAACCTGCACTGCAGAAATATGCAGGTTAAATTCATCTCTTTTTCCTAGCTCATGAAAGGATTCGTATGCAAGTATGGTCAGTACTGATTTGGTAACCTGTAGTAGGTAGAACTAAAATAGACATTGGAACTCTCAGCAATTATTTCCTTTCTGTTATACTACACAAGAACGTACTAATCCTTAACATCTGGGAATCTCCCCAACTGGTGCTACAGACATGAAAGATCCCCATAGTAAACACATTTTAGGCTAAAGCTGGGACCCTTGGTGAAAAAGTATAATATATGGCACAATGTCACATGCAAAAATATGAAGTAGTTCTACTGTAAGTTCATAAACATCAACTACAAAGGGGCCTTCAACACTACCCAGGTACCCAACCATATCCCTTTACTCAACATTATCACTCTTCACAAATGCCTATTTCAAACATCCTCCAAACTACTTGACATATGAACTCCTCTGCCAAATACCTGTTTCCCTCTTCCAGATGACCTTACTTCCTATGTCACTTAGAAAATACAAGCCACCAGATGGGAGTGCTTTTTTCCCTCTCTCCTACGAAGTACATATTCAGACCTAATGGAAATGTTCTGTGACTTTCAACATGAGAGAACGCACTCCTTCTCCTGTCTATGTGCAACTTTCCACCTATGCTAGGGTCTCATCCTTTTCAGAATCCCCTACCTTACACTAGCAATTATCCTTTCTCCCTTTTGGATATTCAATCTCCTCTTTTCATATAGAAGCTTCCACAATATTTAATCATGTGTAAGCCTCCACCATTAAAAAAATTAAAAACATCTTACCAAACTCCATAGTTCTGGCTATTTTCCTTTCTCTTGTCTTTTCCTAATCAAATCTCTTAAAGCAGTATTCTGTAGTTACGATCTGTATGCATTTCCTCAAATCCCATTTCTTCCCAATTCACTCAAGCAGGCTTTCAACAACATCACAACTCAAGTGGCTGATGACCTCCATATTGCTAAAGGCCAATGGATACTTCATAGTTGTCATGTTACTGCACTGCAATAACATTTCATAACATTGACCACTCCATTTTGAAATATTCTGTTCTCTTGGCTAAAATGACAAATTCTCTTTTTTGCCTTTCATTTCTATTTTTCTCCATTTTTGTTGAAGATGCAATCTTCTCTACATGGTTATTAAATATTGGAGTACATCATGACTTGGTTCTATGTTTCCCTCTTTCCCCATTCCCAGATGAAGTCACCTACATCCATGGCTTGAATTACCACCTATATAAAGATGGTGCCCAGTTTTTCATCTTCTATAAAGATCTCAAAGTATCAACTCTGGATTTCAAATTGTTTACTTGAAATCTCTTCTTGAATGCTTCAAGGATACCTCAGAATCAATACATCTAAAATTGAGCTCAGAAACTTCCTACCCAAAAGAATTTATATGTTTCCACTATTCCTGTCTCAGTTAAGGACTCCTCTGTTCACCCTGTTATACAAGCCAGAATTCCAGAACTTACCAGTGTGGCTAGTGTGTGGCTTCTACCTTTCTCATTGCCATATTCAGTGATCACCAGTTACTATTTATATTACTTCCAAATGGGATCTGCCCACCTCTCCCCATCTCCACCATTGCTGCTCTAGTCAAAGCTGCCTCAATAGCTCACTTATACTGTTCTTATAACTTCCTAATAGTATTGGTGGCATCTACTCTGGTTCTTCTCCAATCCATCCTCTTCCTATAGCCAAGATGATCTTTACTTAAATAAATGCAGAACATATTCTATTTCTCCTTTCTTTAAAACTTTTCATTGACTTCTCTTTAGCATTGGGCTAAGGAAAAACAAAACTACTTCATACACATTCAGTATGGTCTCAACTTACCTTCTTTGTTGCATCAAACTCTCCTTACTCTCTATTCACCCACCACACTGGCATTCTTTCAGTCACTACGTTTCCTCTCATCACAGAGCTGTACATATTCGGTCCTTTGCCCTGGGAAGCCATCCCATTCCTATGGCCTAATTATACTTTGTACCTCAGATCCATCATCTCTTCTTCAGGAAATCCTCTCCCCAATGAAAAGAACCACCTGTTGTCGCATTTGTCTCAGCTACTCTTTTACATGTGTTTTTTAGGATTATTTCTTCAATGACTCTCTGCACCCCACGGAGTATAAGTTTGAAGAGGCTACAGAACATGTGTATCTTGTCCACAATTGGATTTAGTACAAGATACATGGTAGATACTCAAAATATTTCTTGAATACTTAAATAGATCAGAACAATGGGGAAAATTAGGCAAATGAGCTGTAACTACTTAATAATATTAGTGAAAATGACACAGGTCAAAATATAGTAAACACAGATACATTTTGGATGAAATGCAGAGACATTTCCATGTTGAATAAATACTATGTGTGACCGGGCATTAATTTCTAGAACATTCCAACAACTGATGTTTTTTTAATATGTTAATGTTTTAATTAATATATGGCAATATTTATTTTATAAATTAATTATTGCTGATTCTAAGTTGATTCAGGTATATGGCTGAATGCAATTTATGAAAAATCTACTTAGATTTTTACTTCTCCTAATGAATGTTATTTGGGTTCCTAAGTTTTGCTTTTATTGCATGCTTATTTCATTTAAGTCCTTTATCTCCATGCAAAAATAGTAGATGTTTTCTATTTTTTCTTTTATACATTAAATGTGTTTTAGGAGAAATATATTCTTAAAGTCTTTCCTACTTTGCTCTTCCATTTTATTGCTGTTTTTTTCATAGTCTCTACATTGACTTTCCATAGCCTTGAGTTTGAATTAATTAAAATAAGTTTAAAATAAAAATAACAATACTAATAATATTGGCCACCATCAAATGAATTCATTTTATATAGCTGAAATAATGTTGCATACTTTTATATTAATTATTTCATTTCCTCTCAGTAACAAAATCATGAGGGAGATGTTATTGACATTTTACAGATAAGAATATGAAAGCTAAAATATGCAAAATATGCTGCTTAAGAAAACAAATGAAATAGAAACAAAAACAGGTAAGCCCTTCCTGTCATTCAAATGACTCTTCTCTAAAAAATGTTAAGATTTTTCCAGATATATCTATCCTTCACTTGGGAAATGTGGTTGTCATAAGCGTGTTTCCAAATACTTTGTATGTTTTGATTAATGTGACACAGTCTTTTTAATATAAAGTATTTCTATTTTACAAATATATAAAGTCTCAAGGTATGGTGCCACACACCTGTAATGCCAGTGACTCAGGAGGTTAAAGGCCAGCCACAGCAATATAGTGAGAACCTGGCTCAAACATTAAAAAAAAATTAAAGAGTTGTGGATGTAACAGAGATAAAGCACACCTGGGTTCATTCCCCAGTAGGAAGGAAGGAAGAGAGAAAGACCAAAAATAAATAAAGTTTCGCTAAATATTTTCATTTGTGAAAATGTTTTTCCTAAGTTCCAGAATACTCTCCATATCAGAAATTTCATATGGACAGTTTAACATGTATATCCATCCCATGAAAGCAAAAATTCTCAATCTATAAATTTCTTAATGACAAGCTTATGAACATTATTTCATGGCTTATCAAGAATAATGTTTATCACCTTACTAATTGCAGCTATAGTAATGAGGCAAGAAGTGATTTAAAACAAAGGTAGAAACAATTTGATTAGAATGTTATTGAGCTGCAAAATGTCTTTGGCAATTCAATTTAAATAATGATCAAAAATCAACATAAAGGGCTGGGATTGTGGCTAAGTGGTAAAGTGCTTACCTCGCATGTGTAAAGCAGTGGGATCTATCCTCAGCACCACATAAAAATAAATAAATAAAATAAAGGTATTGTGTCCATCTGCAACTAAAAAAATATTTTTTTAAAAATCAACATAAAATCTTTGGAATTCTTTTTTTGTCATTTTATTGGCTGACTGATCTGGTGGATTATATTACTAGGACAGAAAATTCATTACTAAATATGAATCTAATATGTCTCCACTTTTATTTTTTAAATATCTTTAGTTGAATATGGACACCATATCTTTATTTATTTATATGTGGTGCTAAGGATTGCACCCAGTGCCTCACATGTGCGAGGCAAGCACTCTACCACTGAGCTATGGCCCCAGCCCCCTAATATGTCTGTTCTTTTTTTTTTTTTTAATATTTTTTAATTGTAGATGGACACAATGTCTTTATTTTATTGCTTTGTATGTGGTGCTGAGGATCGAACCCAGGGCCTCACGCATGCGAGGCAAGCGCTCTACCACTGAGCTACAATCCCAGCCCTGTTCTTTTTTTTTTAATATTTTAGTTGTTGATGGATCTTTACTTTATTCATTTATTATTTATATGTGGTGCTAAGGATTGAACCCAGTGCCTCACGCATGCTAGGCAAGCGCTCCACCACTGAGCCACAGCCTCAGCCCCAATATGTTTGTTCTTAATGACAAAACACTATGAAAAAATTCTTTGGAATCAAAATTTCAAAATTGTAGTTAAAAAAATAATCTTCCCATCCTTGAATTGTTGTTGACTCTGGTAGTTGGTATTGCTGACTTGTTATTATATTCTTTACAATGAGTTTTACTTGGAATAATGCAACCAATTTAAATGTTATATTTATGAAATAAAATACATTCCAGAATATCAATTTTACACTACCAACAAGTATGTATGCATTCTGACAGAGCTCTATAATCAGTAAAATTGAAACTACTTGCAAGAACGTTCTAGGTTTATCTGTCCAAAGTTTCCTTTGATGACTATTTTATTCCTGAATCTTCCAAAACAGAAAACCACATTCTTCATTACATTTCTCTTTCAAAACAAACTATTGCAAAAACTAATATTTCAGATATAGGAAAAGGCAATTGAATAAATGCTTCCCATGGCTCTTTCATATGTCTATAGCTTTTGACATATTATCGTATCAAAATATGATTTGCCTCCTACAAGAGGCCTAATTAAATAGTTAAATTCAAATTTCAGATAAACAGTTGATTTTTTTTCAAAATAAGTTCCACACAATACTTGGGACATACTTACACTAAAATAATGCACTCATTATAATGCAAAATTCAAATATATTTGGGCATCCTATATTTTTCTTGAATATAGTAAGTAACCTTTCCTCCTGCCCACATATACAGTTATTCCTCTGTATCTTATTGCTCTCTTTCTTTACAGAATGAGTGTTAGATCCAAATCTTCTGCTCTTCATGTCTCAATTTTATTCACTCAAAAAAACTTACACTAAAATTATGCTGGCGTCTCTTAAATTGTTCTCTTTTCTTACTACTGACCTGAGTTCTAAGTTCACACACTAGCTTCCTGCAGGCCACTTCTGCTTGGGTATTTCACCTGCATTTCAAATCTAAACTATCAAACGTGAAGCTTATATGTTTAACCTCCAAAATATGTCATTGCTATTGCTGGTAGGGCACCATCATTCTTCAGGTCCACAAGGCTTTTTGTTGAACTTTTATCTGTATGGCTCCATCCCTGCGATGATCATGTCCAGACAGTTGCACAGGCTTGCTGGTCCTCATTTTGAATGCTTTACTCTTCCTCCATTACTGGTGTCATCACTTGTCTCCAAGCTCCCCTCATTATGGGCCAAAAAACTAGTTTCTCTTTGGATCCTCTTCTTTTAGGGAGAAATATTTATTTACCTATAATATTCAACCTGGGCATTGAATCAGGAGAGGAGGCAGTGAAATGTAAATTGAGCATAATTATACTTAGTATAGAAGATACCTGTAAAAATAAGCAATGCATATGTATGTAAATGGAAATCATCATTATTATCATTAATGACAGTACAAGGATAGCTACAGTGTGGATTACTTGCTAAATATTGACCACTGTTACATGAGGCAATGAGAAAATGAAAGTGTATTCTCTCCTATTTGTCTGCCTCTGATTCCTTTTCTTCCTTTGCAATTCTGCTCAGAATCCCTTCTGCTTACATCTCTCATCGCTACACATAATCTACACATATCCCAGAACTGGGACAAGTATTTAAACAGGAGAATTCCCATAGTGTCTTACCTGCAATTTAAGTATAGAGACCTTTTGACTCAACTATACAAATGTGAATTGTCTATCATATTAGTTATCTCTGAGCCTGTTTGCTATTTAACCCAAATACATGTACATTCTTGAAATTCAGGGTTATTCCTCACCTTCAGTGCAATTACAATTAGAGTACCAATTTCCCCTTTATAAGTACCTCCTTCTCCCCTCCTTAGTTTAGCTATTTTTCCAACTTATCTTACACTGCTGCCAACCTGATCTTCCAATACCTTTCCCCACTGCGATTCCCTACCAAATATCTTCTAGTGACTCCCTGTTGCTTAGCAAGTCATAGCTAAATGCCTCAGCCTGACCTATAAAGCTGCACATCATGAACCTCATCTTCCTAATCCATAAATCCTCTAATCAATTCTTGCTTCTGCTCCCCCGTCCCTCTCAACAGGGAACAAGTTAATTATGTGCTCCAGACCTTTGCTACCGCTACTGCTATTTGCCACCTTTCTCAAGTTTCTCACAATTACCCCAAAGCTCATAAATACTTCTAGGACAGCATAAGCTCTTTCGTCCATTAGGTCTTTGGATGATCACAAGCTCAAAATAACCATTTCCAGTGTGATATGTGTTATTTTCTTTTTAGCCATTTTGCATTGTTAACAGAAAATAAGAGGTAAGTATTGCCTTCTATTTCTTTGGGTTCCTCTGAGAATAGTTCTTTACAAAATTTATTTTGCTACTTGAACAAATGAATAAGTGAATGCTAAAGTGGAAAGACCACTGGACTTGAATTCAACTTATCAGCATTGAAGTCTTAGTTTTACTATTAGGTTGTATTCATCAACTGCAAGGGATTTTTTGGATAGAAGCATCATTCCCTTACTTATAAAAAAGGAAAACAATACCCACACTAATTAATTCACAGCACGGTTGGTTGCTGTGAGCATAAAATCAGGTAGTATTTTTGAAAAACCATAACCCTGGGCCTAAAAGGAAATAAAACAGTGTCATTGTGCATGTAGATCCTTTACAGGTCAGAAGCCCAACAAGTACAAAGGCAATGGCCATTAAATGACCCTTCTAAGAAAATAGAAACAAAGACATTTGTCTTTTCTTTCCTAGTTGTGTTAGAACACTGCAGTATATTTTATATGTTCTCATGTTTCATTATGGTAATACAAAATCAAGTAACCTACATATGAATTTATTCAGGGATGATTTCTAGGTTGGCAATGTGCCTTCTGCATAAATCCATATTTTTCTTTTCCCAAAGGTCAGAGGTATAACTGAATATCTGCTCTAAGAAAATGTTTATGGACTCAATGTTTTTTTGGACACAATATTTCCAGGACATGTTTCCTTTTGTCTGTCCCTTGTCAGAGGCCACTGCCTTTTTGAACATGGTATGAAATGCAACATAATTTTTTAAAAATTCAATCAAAGTAAATGGCCAAAGCATTTCTGAAAATGCTACAACATATATATGTTATTATCTGAAAATTAAAGCTCAATAAATGACAGAAAACCCTTAACATAGTACTTACTATATGACAATCAATGTTATAGTGCTTTACCAAAGAACTTACCTCTCCTCTTGTCCAAATTTTATAAAAGAGGAAACTTAAGCGCAAGGAGGTTAAGTGGCTTGCCCAAGGTCATGCATTAGTAGATGGTTTAGCAGAATGCATTAAGTAGGTGGACCAGAGTTCTTACTTTTAACCACTAAGTTATGTGCTTGAGAGAGCAAATCTCCCTGATTCTTTTTAAAATCAGCACAATATTTCATTGTACGGATGGATCGTAATTTATCTAATAGACTTGTTGTTAATAAATATTTTGGTATTTTCTCGTTTAAATTTGCTATTATAAACTTACCAGTCACCATCCTACTACAAAAATAGTTTAATGTCTAAGTATTTCCTTGGAATAAATCACTGTATTTTTGGAATAAAGTATTCCCAAAATGTTACCCCTTGGGATGGTATTCTCACATGTGGCATTTCATTTAATCAACCCAGAAAGCACATGACTTAGATATGCTTTGTATCTCAATTTTAGATACAAGGAATTTGGAATCAGATGAAATGTTTAAAGTCAGATTGCTAATATGTGACACTAGGCCAAACTCTAAAATTCTAATCTGGGAAATCTAAAATCAAACTTCTTACTCTTTTCACTAACATTCTACTATCTTCCTACAGCTAAAGCTCATATCAGATCATATACAAAGAACTTCAAGGTCTATTTTTCCCCTGAGTCCAAGTCCACCTCATTGGGGCTCATCTTATCAATACTGGTCTTCATTTTGCTCTCTATAAAAGACAAAATCAAGGAAAGAAATCTCATTTCACTCCAGGCTCCTAAGGCCCTCAAGGCCCCCAACACTGTAATATTTTCATGTTAAAAATTTATTGAACAGGTACATTTTAGTAAATAATATTTCTTTGTCATAACATAACCATAAAACTATTCCAGAAAAAAGTACTAAGACTAGTAATCTAATGAGAAGCAGGCGTACTTATTTGTGGATGTGCTTATCTGTGTCATCTTAATATATGTGTTTCAAATCAATGCAGTTGAATTAGCAGGGTAGTTGAAGGAGATAAAAAGTGAGAAGGGAAAGTCTAGCTAAAAACATATATTAAACATACATACTTATCTCCACTCTTCCAGAATTCCCAGGAAAATGACAGCATAAGAAAGAAAAAAGAGACAAAAGGAATGAGAATGAAAAAAACAGAAGAGATGTTAATGAAATGCTAGAAAATGCACTGGGCCTTCATTCACTAACATCTGAAATCTAAGTGTTACATCAGTAGCCATTGGACAGCCACAATTACCATTCGGACTCTTGTGTGGTTATTTTACCTCTGGCCTGGTCTTTTGATGTTCCTTAATCAATGGACTATGACAGGAGGGATGCTCCTTTAGTTTTGAAAATCAGTATTTTTTTCCTGGACCATTGGAATTCCACATATCCTCTTAATAGGTTTTTGGATGTTCTTTTCAGAAGACACTCACCAAACCAAAAGGAAATAACTACAAGGAATCCAATTTAGGAGAATGGTAAAAGGGATTTCTAAGATGGAGGTAAAGGGAAATAATAAATGCCCGCTGTAGACCATAGGCAATAAAATAAAACACAGGACAGAAGCACCACAAGGAAAAAATGAATAAGTTAGAAGACTTCAAGTGCTTGAATAAATATTCTATAGGTATTTAGAAGAGATTAAGAGAATTAATGACTTTATTTTGAAGAGGAAGCAAGTGAAAAATCAAGACAATTTTCAATTGTAGCCCAAAAGAAAAAAGGCATCATAGCAGATATGTGATATGGGTATGGCTCTTTTGTGAAGAATTCTTATAAAGACATTGACTAATAAACCAAAAATTTGGTTAATGTTAGGATGCTGAGGAAAAGGTTACTAAGAGTATGTGAAAGCCATGCTAAATTTACACTTTTCATAGTGGGGAACACAACTACTATCTAAAATTGGAGAAAAGTCAAGTACAGACAAAATATGTATATATGTTATTTAGAAATATGGAAGTAAAATTCAGAAGAAACAGGGCAAAGATTTGGAACAGGGTTTCCTGTGACGAGCAGGGCTAAGAAATTTGAGCAGAGAGGTGCTATTTTTATAAGTCTTGAAGTGTTTGTTTAAACTCTTAACACATAGTGCTGTGATTAAAATACACATGATGTTAGGAAAACAAAAACAAAACAAAAAGGAAGAAAATATTTTTAAGAAAGTGAAGTGGAGCTATAGAAGAAATGAGTTTTTCTTGCCAATCTGAATGTGTAGACCTCAGTTTTTAAAATCCTCTTTGAAAGACTGTTCTATATAATCATTGAGATCTAAGTAGTAATTCTATTGTTAAATTGGCATTATCATACAAATTTCCCAGGTTCATATACCAAGTACAAGAAAGGTACAGACAGATTATATGTATTTACAATTTATATTTTTCCATTTACTTTTTGTTTCAAGATATTTATTTTCTTTCAGAAATTGAGCGAAATTAACTGTGTATTGGAGTAAAAATGAGATCCACAAAAATATAACCTTATAGTAGTTTTATTTAGTGCTTCAGTTTTGCCATCCTGCATAACTAGAGAAAAAAAATACCCAGAAGTTGTCTCCAGGCAACTACCCAAATGCTGCAAGCTGAGGAGTAAATGAAATCAGCAAGTGACAAGATCTGGGCATAAGCATAGGGAGAGATGGTGAAATGTGACTAATTGAAGAACTTGCACAGTGTAGGGGAGACATCCAATGAGTGGAGACAACAAAGAGTGAAATATGATTTTGGAGACAACTAGAAAATGTAAAGCTTAAAATAGATATGAAACCATAATAAGCAGAATGGAAGCTTTCCACTTTTCTGTAATCATCTGAATCAAATACAAAGAAGGCAAGAGAGAGGAAAATAAGCCAGCTGAGGTAAAGTGATCAAAAAGCCCAAGCAAAGGAAAGGGAAAGAAGTGATAAAACAGATGAAAAAATGGCAATAGAATCAAAAACAGAATGCAGAAATGTTCTTCATAGAATTATTGTGCTGCAAATATTCCATAGTAAACTTCTAGTCATCATGGTCAACTAAGCTGACACACAGAACACCCTCTCTGGTTTCTAGCACAGAAATACTGAATGAGATGCATTTGGCTTTAAAAAAGTACATACCCAGGTCTACAAGCAAGAATGAGAAATCCTGGTGACAAAACAGCCTGGACCTCAAAACCAGAGAGTGAGCATGATGGATATGACCTTGAAAGAAGCCTGAGGCCTCTGTGTGGCTAAGGAACTACAACTGAGCTTCCTGATAAAAGTCTATTAAAGACTATTAACAGAAGCAGAATTAGGTAAGAAAAAGTGTTCTTATATGCCCAGTGACAAGATGAGGAATTTTCCCTGTCCTGCCCTGCCCTACCCTCACATCCAAATCACCTCAGGTGGAAAAAGAATGATCCTCATGAAATGGAACTCAAAGATCCACCAACCATTGGATACTGAAATATCTATGCTGAGGATTAACACATGACTAGAATTTGGGAAATTCTGCAACAGTTAATGTAGAAGACTACCAGATGAATGCTTCCTCTTTAAAGGAATGAAGGGCCTCCACAGAAAAATATTCTATGTTCATAAAGAAAATTGGTCTCATATGGAAGGAGTGGCATGAAAAAGAAAAGAGATTGACTCAACTGTATTGCTGAGTCTAAATAAATATTGGTTGGACGGGATGACGCACAGCTGGAATCCCAGCAGCTCAGGAGGCTGAGGCAAGAGGATCGCAAGTTCAAAGCCAGCCTCAGCAAAAAGTGAGGCGCTAAGCAACTCAGCGAGACCCTGTCTCTAAATAAAGTACAAAATAGGGCTGGGGATGTGGCTCAGTGGTCGAGTGCCCCTGAGTTCAATCCCCAGTACCCCTTCCCAAAATAAAATAAAATAAAAAATAAATAAATATTGATAATACACCATCATCATAAAAATAGCAGCAGGAAGTTTGGTGACGTAAAAAACATACATAGAATAGCCGGGCGCAGTGGCTCACACTTGTAATCCCAGCACTTAGGGAGGCTGAGACAGGAGAATCACAGGTTCAAAGCCAGCCTCAGCAATGGCGAGGCGCTAAGCAACTCAGTGAGACCCTGTCTCTACATGAAACACAAAATAGGGCTGGGGATGTGGCTCAGTGGTCGAGTGCCCCTGAGTTCAATCTCCAGTACCAAAAAAAAAAAAAAAACCCAAAAAACAAACAAAAAAAAAAACATACATAGAACGGACAATAAAATGGTAGATTTTGGATTTAATCTTTCTGAAAGCTTAAGGAGAAGATATTAATGAACATTAGAATATAAGTACATATGTTAGAAATGTTAAGGGTAGCCATTAAAGGACCAGAAAAAGAATACCCTTTAGTGGATATTTTCCCTTTGCTCAATGCACACCTGTAATCCTAGCAATTTAGGAGTCTGAGGCAGGAGGATCACATGTTTGAGGCTACACTCAGCAATTTAGCAACACCCTGTCTCCAAATAAAAAAATAAAATAAAAAGGGCCAGGGATGTAGCTCAGTGGTAGAGCACATCTGGGTTCAATTCCTAGTACCATAAAGAAAAAAAACAAACCAACCAACCAGTCTCCAACCTTCTCTGCCTGCTGTACATATCTAGAGGCTGATTTATTTTTGGATTTTTGTTTTGTTTGTTTTGGTTTTGGTACTGGGGATTGTACTCAGGGGGGTTTAATCATTGAGTCAAATCCCCAGCTTTTTTTAAAATTAATTTTCTGTTTTAATATAGGGTCTCTCTAAGTTGCTTGGGGTCTTGCTAAATTTCTGAGTCTGGCCTCAAACTTATAACCCTCCTGCCTCAGCCTCCCAAATTGCTGTGATTACAGGCATGCACCATCATGCCTGGCTAGAGGCTGATCTTTAAGGACTGTATAAACTGGGCTATATTGTCCTGCAGCTTTTTGGTTTGGCACTAGCTGTGTTCCTCTACTAAAGGTCACAGCTCTATTGAATGGGCCTGTCTCATAGCTGAGCACTTGCTGAACCCTGGGAATGACTAGAACTTGGGAAATCCTGTTTCCCAATCCTTGTCTAATCCTAAACAACCTATTATTCTGAATTCAAACTGTTTGGTTCTTATTCTTCCTTCCTCTTACCAATCAAATCTGGGGATAGTAATAGCTTCTCTTTGCCTTTTGAAACCTGTGGAAAGATCCACAGGATTATCTACATTTTTGCATGTGGCCCTTCGGTTAAAATCTCTTTAGAATCATCTTTTCAAGCATGACATTTCTACATTGCCCTGTGTATTGGATGCCTACCAATACAAAGATGCAACTTCCAAATGAGTGTGGAGAGCAAAAAAATAGGGCCGGAGAGGGAAAAGACAACTTTAAATCCTATGAAGCCAGGAGAAAAGGAAAAGAATAAAAAATAAGTATGCTGAATAGAAATAATAGAGTAAAAGTATGTCAAATGATATAAACAATGAGATATATGACTTATTTATATTGTAACTAATAAAACAATATTATATATTGATAATTTTATTTCAATTATCAATATTGATAATTATAATTCAAATAATATTGATAATTATATTTGCTATGCTGCAAATGTGCATAGCAAAATTACCAAAGCACGGGCTGGACTTATATATACCAATGCAAGGCTAATGGCTATTCCCAGGAAGGCATAAAAAAGGAATTTAAGAAAAAGAAATTTAAATGTATCCAAAATATTTTATTTCTTAAGAAATCTATTTCAAGTCAATATGCAACATATTAGCCCTTTTGCTTATTTTGAGTGGTGTATATATGGTTGCTATAAAACTTTTACTGTGTGGCATGTGGCTAAACTATTTTATAATAAAACAACCTGGTATTCTGAATTTAAACTGTTTGGTTCTTATTCGAATTCTGCTTTATATTGATTAGTTTCCCTTTTATATGACCTACACTACTCTCATAGAAGGAAAAATGTCTCCAAATGTCATAATCAAACCTACAAAGATATTTTCTCCATGTGTATTAATAAACACCTTTGCACGCTACTATTGACATATAAAATGTCATGCTCAAGTACCTATTAACACCCCAGATACTATGAGATATACAAAGTACTAAGCAGCCACAGTCTCAGCCCTCAAGGGTCCAATTATAATGAAACCTTAACACCCCTAGACTATATTAATTAAATAAGAAATAAGAGTTGCATTAGATAAGACTTATTGCCATGTCACATTCTGAATTGTTAAAACCATCTATGGACATTTCAACACAAAGTCATATGATGATTTAGCATGTTGAAAAAATACAAGCTGGCTCCTATTGACATTGATATGTCTTAATAAAATAAGATGGATTCTAATGGTTATCTTTCTGAGAACTAACTATATTATTTACATTTTTCATTCTGTCATATGACACTGTAGATATATGAAAATGTAATTCAAATTTCCTTGCAATCTCCATAGTGCTTTCTACCCCAGATATAATATTCTGTTGTGCTCTAAGAAACAAAAGAAATGTAATATAAATTGGCACAGTGCTACATTGAGAATAGTAAACATATTTTAATTCAATTTTCTAATACTTTTCCATTTTCCTTTTGCATTCTTATGATCATAGGAGATAAATTTCTCTGGGGCTTATATCTAGGAAGCATATCCTTAAACTTACAGATTACCTAATACATAATGTAGACTACTTCCAATTAGTGAAGGACTGGCTTTACTAAGTTCTGAATTCCAGAAAAGTTTTTGAGTTCCTTCTCACTACCAAGATCTCAATGTGGGGCAGCTTCCCACTGACCTGTACTACGATTCAGGGTGTTTGGTATGAGAATATTCAGAATGTATTTTCTTTTTTTTCTTTTATTTATTTTTTAGTTGTTGATGGACCTTTATTTTATTTATTTATATGTGGTGCTGAGAATTGAACCCAGTGCCTCACACATGCTAGGCAAGCACTCTACCACTGAGCCACAACCTCAGCCCCAGAATGTTTTCTTACAGAGATAAATATTAACTTAGACCAAAATGAAATTTGGAGACTGCACATAAACTCAATGTTGATACCACCTTCCCTATAAACATGGAGAAAAAGTTAACTATAAAGTGCTTAGTTAACAGCCCACTAAATTGCAAAATGCACTCTTACTCTCAAAGAGAAGGAAGAAAGGAGTTTAACACTTACTTATAATCCCCTGTGACCAGAAGAGACTTGGATGTATTATCTTATTTAATACTTTTAACAATCTTAGATGAAGAAACTGAGGCTCAGAGATATTTAGTGATTTCACCATGATCACACAGCAATTAAGGTGTAGATCTAGGATTTTAGTGTTCAACAAATGGAATTGATGATATGAATTTTACACCACAATAAAAATACAAATATCCCATTCATTTCATAGATACCCAGGCAATACTACTTTCAGATACATGAGTAACTACTACATGAAAAAACTTACTTCCCTTCTAGTCCTTAAAATATACTGAACCATGCTGAAGAACACAAAAAACTAACCTCAAGGCTGGATCTTTGCAAATTCAAAGCATACATTCCAAAGTGATTTTGTTCATAAGAAAATCAAGTGTAAATAGAATTTCAGAGAATTTCGTGATCTGATTATCCAAACAACACATCTGTAGAGTTAGGAAAAAAAATAAAGTTGTGGGGGCTGGGGTTGTAGCTCAGTAGTACAGCACTTGCCTGGCACATGTGAGCTACTAGGTTTGATCCTTACCACACATAAAAATAAATAAATTAAACAAAGGTATTGTGTCCATCTACAACTAAAATGAAATTAAAAACAGGGGCTGGGGCTATACCTCAGTGATAGAGCGCTTGCCTAGCATGCATGAGGCCCTGGGTTCGATCCTCAGCACCACATATGAATAATAAATGAATAAAATAAAGATCCATCAACAACTAAAATAAATTTTAAAAAAAGAAATTAAAAACAAAGTTATGTTTTTTTATTTTTTATTTTTGATACCAAGGATTAAACTCAGGGGTATTTGACCACTGAGCCACATCCCCAGCTCTATTTTGTGTTTTATGTAGAGACGGTCTCACTGAGTTGCTTAGCGTCTTGCCTTTGCTGAGGCTGGCTTTGAACTCATGATTCTCCTGTCTCAGCCTCCCAAAGTGCTGGGACTACAGGTGTGCACCACCATGCCTGGCTAACAAGGTTGTGTATTATAATAGTAGGAGTCAGAAAAGAATATTTTAGACCTGGATGGAATGCAAGAATCTATCCAATAGTTTCAAATAGTTTTTTCAGGGTCTAAAGGAGACCTGTAGAATACAAGGGCAGCAACCTTGACTATTCAACCTGCTTTACTCAGAGTATTTAAGGATTCATTTGTGTTAAATAATAAATATCTTCATGAGACCTCATTTGAATAAATTATTACAAAATTGAAGTTACTTGAAAATTACTGCTCTGATCCAACTCATTCATTTTTCACATAAGAAAATGGACCTAGTAAAGGGAAGAGAGTTGCTGAAGTCTATACAGTTATTTAGAATTGCATTGAAATTAAAAAATAAGAAAAACAAATCATCCACCATATCTTATTCTACACTTAAAACTCCCATTATTACAGTTAGCATACAATTAAAGATTATGAATAAATTATAATACTATATACTGTGAGTATGTTTTTATAGCATATTAGAGTTTTAAGAATTGTATTTTAATATATATGTGTATTACTTGTTCATTACAGTTTTTCTATAGTTAGGCAGTATTGATAATAGCATCTTTATTTTTAGATAAAGATTTTGAGGATCAGTGAATAAATGATTGACTTTCATAAGAACTCAATCCTCTGAAGTCTCAGTCCACTGTACTCTTATCCTAAACAGTATCTCTGAAAATCTCCTCAGCTTAGATTATTTTCTACCAAAATATTTTATGCAATATTGTTTCAAAACTGCATTTATTTCCATTCATTATTACTTATAATGAGCAATGTTACTCATGACCTTCTTGTAATTTCCAGAATTTGTTGACACTGTAGTGAACTAATTTACAGGTAACATCCTTACTTGTTTGGAGAGACTGGGAAAACAACAGTTTCAAACACCAGCAAACATCAAAGACCT
Organism: Xerus rutilus; assembly: GCA_028644305.1. Taxonomy (NCBI): domain Eukaryota; kingdom Metazoa; phylum Chordata; class Mammalia; order Rodentia; family Sciuridae; genus Xerus; species Xerus rutilus. The sequence goes on from CM053417.1 coordinate 7,241,323, forward strand.
ATTATTATTGATCCATGTGAAACGCATACTTGGCATTTTTCCCTCTACAAATTTTGAAACAGTCTTTATGAATAAAGTTCAAGTCTTTTTCAAAACACTTTATAATAAATTCAGGTTCATTTAAATAACCACATGTTCTACCACAATGTAGTATTGTCACCTACCTTCCCTGTTGAGGGCACTTATAACTAAATACATGCAATTTCTTCCTTTTCTTAAATTGGGAATGTTTTTATATATACCTCTTAAACTGCAAGTGGTAATTTAATATTTGAAGCAATCACCATCTTTGAAAAGTACTGACAGCTTCCTTATAGGAAATCTTTTGGCTTCTTTTTAAATTACTGTTTTTCACCCAGCCCATAAACCAAACACGTACACATTATTTGACTTTGTCTACCACTCTAACCCTGTAAGTGATATTGGATAGTTCTCAATTTTGCTTTCCATTTATTCTGATGAAAAAATAAATGTTGCAATGTGTGAAAGACATTTGTAAAATGTAATTCTACATGTAAATTCAGTTAATCATTACTATTACATTTTAATAAGACCAGCTGCTACACGATAGTTTGGGATAATAATCAGCTCCACATTTTCACTCCACATACTCATCCATCACACCATTTCCTCATGTATGGACTGCTGAAAACTTCATGTTGCACCTTGATTATCAACTCACACACTAAATTTTGCAGTTGTCAGCTAAGTTTATATTGAAATTTCATTGTTCTATGATTAATTGTGATCGGTTTTGTGTTTTTGGGTTTTGGGTTTTGGGTTTTTTTTTTTTTTGAGCAGAAAATTTTATTTTGGCTCATGGTTTCAGAGTTCTTCTTAAGATTTACTTGAACCAAGAATAAAGATTTCTTTACACTACCGTGGGACTCTACAACATGTTCAGCCAGAGGAAGGACAAGTTGTGCTCCATTTGTGTACAATGTATCAAAATGCATTCTACTGTCATGTATAACTAACTAGAACAAATTTAAAAATAAGAATAAGGATTCTTCTTTAATTTCCTATTGTATTCCCTCCATTTTGCCTGAGGTTGTTGGTAAATTCTATAATAAAATGGGATCCCGATGTGCATTTACTAAAAAGTCCTTTAACCTGATAGGAGGAAGTAAGTGTCCTAAGATAGCAGAGTAACAAAACTGTTTTTAGACCTTTGTCTTCTGATTACCACCCAATCCTTCTTTTACACCATGAAGCACAAATAGGCTAAAAGTGTTACTCTTCCAGGCGAAAATATCTTCCAAGAAAAAGTAGAAAGTCTGTACCTCATCAATTTCTCTAGGTACAGACAACAAGGCAGAGAGATTTTTCCAATTAGTGCCATGCCACACCATTATGGTGGTACAAAATATAGTGGCCATAACATATTCCATTATATCAGCAGATTTTGTATAATAAGAAACACAAACTCATGGCTCTTCTGCTCTCTCATTCAATTATGAATGCACTAAAATAGCAGTACCAATATTATGGAGCTTCTCCCAAGGGCTACTTCAACTATTATTTTTTATGACAGATATAGGCTTAAAGTATTTCCCAACACATATTCAAAAGTGGGATACAAAAAGTGAACTTGGGAAAAAAATTCTACATGAAAATCTATTGATATCATAAGACAAAACATTCATAAATACTGCAAATTCATTTTCATTCATTATACTTCAAAAGATAAAGTGCATTAAAAAAAGACAAGTCTACTTAGGGGTTTTATTCTGCATAATGCATTACCATAAGATATACAAAGAATGTTTTAAATAAATTTGGTTTATCACATTTTTGATAAAATGATGAAGACTTGTCAATGGAAACTCACTTTCCCTTTCCCATTGAACAAAGGCTCAATTTCTTCTTCCACATTTGGTAGTAAAATGCACCTGTGATTGTACATTTTTTCCAAAGGTAATGAGCCAGAGAGAAAATCTGAAACCACCAGTTGCAGTTTTATTTGGTATCTAGCATTCACACTGGAAGCCTCTCAGAAATGAGAAGAGGAACGTTGTTATTTCATACCAACTGAAATTATGCATTTTTAAAAATATTTTTTAGTTGTAGATGGACACAATATCTTTATTTTATTTATTTTTATGTGGTACTAAGGATCGAACCCTCATACATGCGAGGCAAGTGCTCTACCACTGGGCTACAATCCCAGCCCTGAAATTATGCATTTCTAACAAGTGTTCAGGTGATGTTGATGGTGCTTGTCAATGAACCACACTTTGCACAGCAATGATCTACATAGTATTTTAACAAGGTCACATATCCAGTAAGAAGAAAACTAGAGAAAGGCAGAATGACCAAAACCTTCTAGCTAGGATATCTCAGTACTCTTTTCCAAACTGTTTCTTTCGTAAGAATTCAATAGCATCACATGTAACTCCGGATTTTACATGGAATTGTGATTCACTAATGAAATAAAATAAATTGAAATTCATTTACCTAATGTATAAAGTCACATTATGTTTAATGTGATATATAAAGCCAAGTACAGAGACATGACCTCAATTTTCTATTTTTGAAACTATTTTGTGCAAACAGAAGTCATCCATGAACCCTTAATAACCAGAAGCCACCAAATTTATATACCAATCATTTGTGTCCAAGTAGACAGATAGATTCATCACAATATAAGAGGCAGTTTTTCAGTCATACCATCACTCCCTCCTAATACAATGTTACATCAGAAAGTTTCTTACATTAGGAAATTTAATAAAGGTATGCCATTTAGAAAGCTATACTATAGTTACTATACAACTACAGTGACCAGTAAGAGTCTGGTAAGAATACAAAAATGTGATTTCTTTAAGCAGCAGCATTAAAAGAAAAGTACCAAGCCACAGAATAAGAAATACCTGAAACACATATAACCGATGACAAGAAGGCTTATTACAAAAGATATCAAAAATATCAATGGACACTAACATATGCTCAATCTATTTAGTAACCAGGTGAAAATACACTAAAATCAAAATGAAATATTACTACAAACCCAGCAAAATGGTGAAAAATTTTAGAACCTGACAATGTTAAGTGCTACCAAGGGTATGGAACCAAGAAAAACTTACATTAACTGCTGGTAGAAAAACATGCTACAACCACATTGGAAAATGGATGTTACCCACTAAAATTGAATATATGGCCAAGATATGTTGTATTTTTGAGAAATGTTAAAATAATGTATGCTAATTATTCTCATTACAAAAAAAGTTAACTATGTGAAGTTGTGCATATTCAAATATGTATATAACATGTATATCAAAACAATATGTGAGCCAGGCTGCGGTGGTGCAAGCCTGTATTCCCAGCACTTAGGGAGGCTGAGACGGGAGAATCGTGATTTCAAAGCCAGCCTCAGCAATGGCGAGGCGCTAAGCAACTCAGTGAGACCCTGTCTCTACATAAAACACAAAATAGGGCTGGGGATGTGGCTCAGTGGTCGAGTGCCCCTGAGTTCGATCCACAGTACATATATATATATGTACATATATATATATGTGTGTGTGTGTGTGTGTATAATACATATAAATTTATATCAATTTTTTAATAAATTAGAAAAAAACTAAAATGATCTTACCACCAGAATATGTAAAACTCAAAAAAATGCTAGAACTTCCAATTCTAAGTCTATTTCCAACCAAAAATGTGCAAATGTTTGCACCAAGATATGTTGAATAATTCCCATAGCAACATTGCTCATAATACCCCCGAACTGGAAACAAACAGCATCCATCATTGCTGCAATGGATACCTATAATATTATTTATTCCTACAATAGAATAGTGTACAGCAATTAAAATTAATGAACTATTGCTTCTCATAACAATATGGAAGGGTCTCCAAAATATAATACTGAGTGAAAAATGGCAAGAAACAAAGGAATATACAGTTTAATTCTATTTACATAAAGTACAAAGGTATAAAACACTAGTCAGGAAATAATTTGGGGGAAAGAAAGAGGTGGTGCTAATCAGGAGGGGGCACAGGAGCTTCTTTGTGTGAGTAATGTCCTATATCTCTACTTCAGTATGGTTGCACATTTTTGCTCATGCTGGTATAATTCATTGAGATTGCCACGATGATTTGTATGCTTTTCTGTAATTTATATTTGAACAAATAACTAAAAGTGCAAAAATAAAACATTGGTCAACAAATACTTACTGAGCACTGTCTGTGTGCTAGGCCTTGTGGAGCAAAACAGAGATTGTTCCTGACTTCATGGACTTTAATGTGTGGAAGAGAAGATACGCGTGAAATAAGTAGACAGATAAATAAATATGCAGTTACAGATCATTGAAGTGTTATGACAGATAAGTATAGGATATGAGAGAAATGGGAATAAAGGCAAAAAACGTATTCCATAAATTTAGTGCAATATCCCAGGGCTGTTGAAATATCACAAACAAGGCAGTGGTTGAGCTACAAGTATATAATTTGTTGGAAGCTACTTTATGAAGATTCATTATGTCATAGCTCCTTCAGAAATCAAGTCAATCACTCATTATAGAAGATGAGGGAGTTGTGACATGTATAAGCAGACCTTTCCTATTATACCTGAGTAAGGATTTTCAAAATACTATCTAGGCCTACACATCTCCCAATTTCATGTGCAAATTAATCACCTGGGGTCAAGTAAAAATGAAAAACCTGAAATTGTTTATTGGGGCTGGGGACTGAGGCTCTGCATTTCTAACAAGTTCCTGTGTGGTACCCGTAGTACTGGACTGTGAACCACACTGGAAAACGAGAGTTGATGTGGCATCAAGCCAACTGATAATTTAAACACCTAATCCTTTCAATGACAAAAAAAAACCTAAGGAATCACTTCCCTACATTGTTTGCTTATTTGTATATTAAATTGATTAACCAAATCTAGTTTTAACTTTAAAAGTCTTATTGTTTATATTTATTTATTCACTTATTTTATATGTCTGTCTGATAAAAGTTTTGAGACAAATTTCAATCAGTTAAAATGACTTCTATAATAGAACTGAATAGAAGTCATATAAACATTTAAATTGTTTTAAGAAGTCAGCAGTCAGCAACTCAACAAAGAGCCTCATCAGAACCTGTACATGCTACCACTCTGAACTTGAACTTTAAGCCTCCAGAACTGCAAAACAAATGCAAAGACAAATGTCTGTTTAGTTCCCTTTGCCCATTTATTTATTTGGGTTATTTGTTTTATTAAATTTTTTGAGTTCCTTGTGTATTCTGTACCTTAATTCTCTGCTAGAGAAGTAGTTGATAAAGACACCAACAAATTTCTAGAGGCAGTTTCTACTCAAACTGAACCAGGAGGACATTCATGACTTAAACAAATCAATTCCAAGCAAGGAAATAGAAGACACCATCAAAAGCCTACCAATCAAGAAAAGCCCAAGATCAGATGGATTCTCATCTGAGTTGTACAAGACCTACAAAGAAAAACTAACTCCAATACTCCTCAAATTATTCCATGAAATAGAAAAGGAGGGAACCCTTCCAAACTCATTCTACGAGGCTAGTATCACCCTGATACCAAAACCAGACAGAGACACATTAAAGAAAGAAAATTTCAGACCAATATCCCTGATGAACATAGATGTGAAAATTCTCAATAAAATATTGGCAAATTGCATACAAAAACATGTTAAAAAATAGTGCACCATGATCAAGTGGGGTTCATTCCAGGGATGCAAGATTGGTTCAACATATAGAAATCAATTAACATAATTCATCACATCAATAGACTTAAAGATAAGAATCATATGATTTTTTTTAAAATATTTTTTTAGTTGTTGATGGACACAATGTCTTTATTTTATTGCTTTGTATGTGGTGCCGAGGATCGAACTCAGGGCCTCACGCATGCGAGGCAAGCGCTCTACTGCTGAGCTACAATCCCAGCCCCAAGAATCATATGATTTTATCAATTGATGCAGAGAAAGCATTTGACAAAATACTGCACGCTTTCATGATTTTCTCAATTCTGTAGGCTCTCTTCACACTCTTGTTTCCTTTGCTGTGCAGAAACTTTTTAAATTTGATGCCATCCCATTTATTGATCCTTTTTTTAAGGTTGATTTTTTTATCATAAATTTATTTTTATTTATTATTTTTATGTGGTGCTGAGGATAGAACCCAGTGCCTCATCTGTGCTATGCAAGCACTCTACCGCTCAGCTACAACCCCAGCCTCCCACTTATTGATTCTTGATCTTATTTCTTGAGCTTCAGGAAGTTAGTACCTGTGGCAACATGTCCGAGTGTTGACCCTGTTTTCTTCTAGAAGTTGCAATGTTTCTGCTCTAATTCTTAGATTTTTTGATCCACTTTCATTTGGTTTTTGTGTAAGGTGAGAAGAAATCGAGTCTCATTGCTCTGCTCATGAGTATTCTGTTTTCTCAGCATCATTTGTTTAAAAGACTGTCTTTTCTCCCATGTATGTTTTTGTTATCTTTGTCAAGGATCAGATGACTGGAACTGTATAGGCTTGTTTCTGTGTCTTCTAGTCTGTTCTATTGGTTTATGTGACTGTTTTTATGTCAGTACCATACTGTATTTGTTACTATATATCTGTACTATAATTTAAAATTTGTAACATAATGCTTCCAGCATTACTATTTTTGTCCATGGATAGCAAAATTTGTATTGTTAAAATGGCTATATTACCAAAAGCAATTTACAGATTCTATTTAATCCCCACCAAATTATCAATGACATTCTTCACAGAACAAAAAGAGTACTCACTGGGGCTGGGATTGTGGCTCAGTGGTAGAGCACTTGCCTTGCATGCATGAGGCACTGGGTTCGATCCTCAGCACCACATAAAAAGAAATAAAGATATTTGTGTCCATCTAAAAAAAAAAAAAAGAGTACCCACTGACTAGGCCTGTGGCTCAGTAGTAGAGCATTTACATAGCATATGTGAACCACTGGGTTTAATCCTCAGTACCACATAAAAGATAAATTGAATAAATTTATTTTTAAAAGAATATAAATGATATAAATCCTTTATAATCCTTAAAAAAAGAGTACCTACTACACAGTTCCATTTGAAAACACTTTAAAACAAATAAACTATAATCACAAAAATTGTTTCCTGGGGACTATGACAAGAGGAAATTTTTGAGGGTGATAGTTATATTCATTATTTTGTTCACAGTAATGATTCTGCTCATACATGCAAATGTCAAATCTTATGAAATCTTAGTTTTCATATGTGTAATTCATGATGTCTCAATTTAAAAATCAGAAAAAAAGAATATTTGCAAAGTCCAATATGCAGCCATTTGGCCCTACCTTCAAACACCATCACATTATAGGTGTAATTTCAACATATAAATTTTATGGGGACACAAGCATTCAGTAATTAAAAATCTCCTAGTAGACAATTGGGTTGATTCTAGTTTGGGCATAATATAAATAAAGTTCCCATGAACATTTGTGTAAAAGTTTTTGTATGTCTTTATCTTAGGCCTACCACAAAAATGGCTAGATCACATTATTCATGTATATTTAACTTTTTAAAAAATATTTTTGTAGTTGTTGATGGACCTTTATTTTATTCATTTATTTATATGCAGTGCTGAGAATTGAACCCAGTGCTTCACACATGCTAGGCAACTGCTCTACCACTGAGCCACGACTCCAGCCTCCAATATTTATCTTTTAAAGAAGGAGTAAAACTGTTTTCAAAGGGATTGTAGCAGATAACATTCCCACTAGCAGATGATAAGCATTTGTTACACCACATCTTCACCAATACTTAGTATAATGTCATTTTAATTTTAATATTTCAGGAAGTATGGAGCAGTATCTTATTTGGGCTTTAATTTTCATTTCCCTGATGACTAATAATGACTAGTGATAATAAAAAGCATCTTTCATGTAATTATTTGCCATTCATATACCTTCTTAGAATTGCTTCCAAATATTTAGATTATTTTAAAAATATCATTTTGTTCATTATTGAGACTTTATAATCATTTACTTATTATGAATTAGATATATCATTTGTAAATATTTTTTCCCAGTCTGTGACTTATCTTTGAAATTTTACACAATATTATTGAAAGGCCAAAAGTTTTTAATATTTTTTTTTGTACTGGGAATCAAACACAGGGGTACTTGACAACTGAGCCACATCCCCAGCCCTATGTTGTATTTTATTTAGAGACAGGGTCTCACTGAGTTGCTTAGTACCTTGCCATTTCTAAGGCTGGATTTCAACTGGCAATTCTCCTGTCTCAGCCTCCCAAAGTGCTGGGATTACAGGCTTGTACCACTGCGCCTGGCTTTGTTTTTAATATTTATTAAGCCCTATCCACTAATGTTTAATTTTCTATTATACTCTTAGTGTTGTACCTAAGAAAATAATGCCTAATCATAGGTAACAAATGTTTTACACTATGTTTTTTGAAGACATTTTATTTAGAGTTTTAAATTTTATAACTACATCTATCTTCAATTTTCAGCTTATTTCTATATATACTAAAAAGTATGGATAGAAGTTCTTTTTTTTTGCATATGAAGATCCAACTGTTGTTCCACAACTACCTCTTCAAAAGACTATACTTTCTTCACCTAAGTTCACTTTTCACCTCTGTAAAAATCAAAAGAACTTGTATCTGTAGTTCTATCTGGAAATTCTTTGGGTCTACCTGGAAATTCTATTCCATTGTATTTGTCTAAGTTTATGCCAATACTAATTGAAATATTCCTGACTCATGCTATTTGACTTCCAATTTTCCAACTTTAGGATAGTGCAAAAATTATACACATTTAGTAAAACCCACACTTCCAGTTGTGAATTTTGACCTTTTCCAAGTCTAGCAATCTGCAGTAGAATATTCTTTCATAGTGTTGGTCAGCAGCAGGGAGCTACAGCTCCCAGTAGGCCATATATACCAAAGGGTAAACAATAGATTTTCTACAATGCACTGTGTTGCTAAGCCATGGTGTTCAGTGGATTGGGCATATTAAATGCACTTTTGAATTAGATATATTCATTTTTTAAAAAATTACTGTTGTACAACAATTATAGAGAACAGTGGGTTTCATTGTGGTATATTTGTACATACACATAATTCTATCAATTTCATTCCACCCTACCCTTTCTTGCCTTCCTAATATACCTACTATTTTGGGGGGGGTTGTAAATTGTAGTTATAAAATTTAACCAGGGATTGAACTCAGGGCACTTGACCACTGAGCCACATCCCCAGCCCTGTTTTGTGTTTTATGTAGAGACAGGGTCTCACTGAGTTGCTTAGCACCTCGCTGTTGCTGAGGCTGGCTTTGAACCTGTGATTCTCCTGTCTCAGCCTCCCTAAGTGCTGGGATTACAAGCGTGAGCCACCGCGCCCGGCTTATACCTACTATTTTAATGAGATCCATTGTTTTCCTTTTTTATCTCTAGCTTCACATATGAGATAAAACACATCAACCTTGACTTTTTGAGTCTGGTGTATTGTGCTTAACCTAATGCTCTCTAGTTCCATCAATTTTCCTGCAAATGGCTCCATTTATCTCTTTATCCATTTCTCTGTTGATAGAAACCTGGGCTGGTTCTATAACTTGGCTATTGTGAATTATGCTGCTATAAATATTGGTATGCATGTATCACTATAGCATGCCAATTTCAGTTCTTTTGGGTAAATACCACTCCTTGGTATTTACCCACTAGGTAAATACGGGTCATATGGTCATTCCATTCCTAGTCTTTTTAGGGTTCTCTATATTGATTTCCATATTGGCTGTACTAACTTACATTACCACCAACAGTATATATGAGTTCTATTTACCTTGCAATAGTTTATTGGGACATAATCCCTTCATAAGTCAAGGAGCAATTGTATAGTCTTAATTATTATTATATCTCTTTATTAAAAGTCTTTAAATCAGATATTATGTCCCAAAAGTTGGCTTACTTATTTTTGGAACTTTGAATGCTCCTATGAATTGTAAATTCAGGTTGTTGAATTTTTTTAAACACTTTTTTTTTTTAGTTGTAGGTGGACACAATATCTTTATTTTTATGTGGTGCTGAGGATCGAACCCAGTGCCTCACGCGTGCTAGGCGAGCACTCTACCACTGAGCCATAACCCCAGCCCCAGGTTGTTGAATATTATACAGGAAAAGACAGCTAAGATTTTAATTTAGATTGTATTGAGTCTATAGATTAATTATGGAAGTATTGAATTCTTAACAATATTGGACCTCTGATGTATAAAAAAGATACATTTCTCCATTTATTTAGGTATTCTTTAATTTTTCCATTTAATATTTCATAATTTATAATGTGCAGATCTTAATTATGTTTTGTCAGATTGATCTATGATTATTTCATATACTTGGTGATAATCTATGTATAACTGTTTTCAATTTCAATTTGTGATTGTTCATTGCTAGCATAGAGGAATGTAATTGAATTCTATATTGATCTTGTATCCTATAAATTTGATAAACTCACATATTAGTACTAATACCTCTGTTGTAGAAACTATTGCATCTTCTACAGAGATAATGATATCATTTGTGAATATAGTTTTACTTCTTTTCTAATATGGATGTCAGTACAGTGTTCAGTAAAAGTGATGAGAGAAGACATTTTATTTTGTTCCTGATCATAGGATTAAAGCATTCAGTCTTTCGCCACCAAGGATGACAATCTTTAGGTTTTACATAGATGCCCTTTATCAGATTAAGTTTCCTTCTATTTCTAGGTTGTTCAGAGTTTTTAATCCAGACACTGATATTGCATTTTTTCAGATGCTTTTTCTGTATATGTTTACATAATAGTATGATGGTTTTAGTTTTTAATATAACAAATTATTCTGATTTGACTTTAATATTAAATTAATTTTGCATTTCTGATATAAATAGTACTTGACCATAATATATTATCCTTCTTATGTACTGTTGGATTTTATTTGCTAAAATGTTAACAATTTTTGCATTCATGTTCTCGGGTTTTATTTTCTTGTAATTTATTTCTATGGTACAAATTTGAAATGAGGGCAATGCTGCCCTCAGCAAGTTGGAAAGTATTCATTCCTCTTTGATTTTTTGAAAGGACATGGGAAAATTTACATTAATTTTTCTTTAAACGTTTAGTAGATACAGTTGGAAGATTAATGGACCTCTGATGATGTCTACTTGCTAAACTTCAGAACTCTGAATATGTTATGATACATTGTAAAGAGAAATTAGTGCTTCAGATTGAATTAAGGATGCTATCCAACTGACTTTAATGTATTAATCTCCCTATAGAGAGAGTATTAGAGATAATCTAGTAGAGTATAATGTAATCAATAATCCTTAGAAATGGAAACAGGAAACCAAGGAAAAATAAGTGCAAAGGTGATGTTATATGGGAAAGACTCAACTGAACATAGTGGGCTTTAAAGATTGAAGGGGGCCAGCGTCCAAGAGCCAAGGAATGTGGGCATCACCTACCAGCTAGAAAGGCCAAGAAAATAAATTCTTCAGAGTCTGCAGAAAGAAATTCAGTACTGCAGAAACTTTCAGTTTAGCCTACTAGAAACATGTGAGCTACTGAATATTAAAACAATCAATGTCCATTGTTTAAACTACTAAATTTGTGGTAATTTTTTATAGCAACAAAAGAAAACTGAGACAGTAGAACTCATCAGTGGATCATATTAGCCCAGTGTTTAGTTTGAAGCAAGTTTTAATTTTTTTAACTTCAAATTCAATTGCTTTAGTACATATAGTACTATTCATGTTACCTATAAATTTTTCAGTGAACTTTAGTAGTGTATGTCTTTCAAGGAATTAGTCAATTTCATCTAAGTTGCTGAATACATTTGCATAAAATTGTTCATAATACTCCCTTATTATCCTTTTAATATCTGTATCTGCAGTGATCGCACCTCTACTGTTGCTAATGTTGGTAATTTGTATCTTCTCTCTTCTTTTCCTGATTATTCTGGCTAGATATTTATCCATTTTAGAGAGATTATTAAGGAATCAGTGTTTAGACTCTTACTTTCTCTATTGATTTTCTATAATCTATTTCAGTGATTTATGCTCTGAATTTTTCAAATTGACATATAGTTTTCAAACCATAAAATTCACATTTTAAGGATATAATTAAATATTTTTAGTATATTTATAAGGTTATGAAACTATCATCACTATCTAATTCCAGAACATTTTCATCACCCTAAAGAGAAATCCTGAGCCAGGCATGGTGGCTCAAGCCTGTAATCCCAGCACTTAGGGAGGCTGAGACAGGAGAATCACGAGTTCAAAGCCAGCCTCAGCAATGGTGAGGCACTAAGCAACTCAGTGAGACCCTGTCTCTACATAAAACACAAAATAGGGCTAGCGATGTGGCTCAGTGGTCGAGGGCCCCTGAGTTCAATCTCCAGTAAAAAAAAAAAAAAGAGAAATCCTGAACCCATGAATAATTACTACCCACCTACCCTTCCCAAATCCCTAAAACACATTATCTCTTTTGTATAGGTATGAATTGCTTATTATAGACAATTCATATAACAGAAGTCCTATAACATGTGGCCTTTTCTATCAGGGTGCTTTTATTTAGCTTAATATTTTTAAGTCCTATCGAAGGACTTTTGTACTTCTATATGAATTTTAGGATCATTTTTCAATTGTTACATAAAAGAGAAAAATTGAAGTATCTAAGTTATGTACATATATTGATAGGGATTGCATTGACTTTTTGGAGCAGTTATGGGAGTACTGTAATCTTAACAACATTGTCTTCGGATCCATAAACACAGGCTATTTTTGTATTTATTTAGTTGTTCTTTAATTATTTTCCACACTTAGTAGAAATATGGAATTTTCACACTTCCAGTATTTAGTAGTTTCCTGAATATATGCTGTACTTCATTTAAAAAATTTATTCCTGAGATTGTTATAATTTCTGATGATACTGAAAATGACATGTATTTCTTAATTTAATTTTGGGATTGTTCACTACCTATGTATGGAAATACAAATTTTTGTATGTAGTTGTATACTACAAACTTACTAATCTCACTTATTATCTCTACTCATTCTTTAGTGGATGTCTTTGGATTTAAAAACCTATATACAAGATCATGTCATTGGCATATACAAGTTTTACTTCTTTATAATCTGAATAATTTATTTCTTCACCTACTTGTCTTGGCTAGAATCATCAGTATAATGTTGAATAGAAGTACTGAAAGTGGGAATCCTTATCATGTTCCTGGTCTTAGAAAGAAGCTTCAGTCCCTTACCATTAATTGTGATGTTAACTGGGGGTTTATTATAAATGACACATAAGATTTACAAAGTTTCCTTCTATTGAAATTGTGCTCAGAATTTTTTTTCATAAAAGTCTATTAGTGGACTGGAGTCTATTAGTGGGGCTGGAGTTATGGCTCAGTGGTAGAGCACTTGCCTAGCATGTATGAGGCACTGGGTTCCATCCTAGCACCACATAAATATAAATAAAATGACGGTAAAAACAAACAAAAAAAGTTATTTAAAAAGGCTAATTAGTATCTGTCAAATACTTTTTATGCATCTACTGAAATGATCATGTGGGGATTTTTTTGTTCTTTATCCTATTAATAGGATAATAGACTTATTTTTGTCTGTTGAAACAATCTTGCATTTCCTGGAATACATACCACTTTATTATGTGGAATTATTTATTAAGTGGAAAATATGTTTTGCTATATTTGTTTTGCTTGCCTATTTGCCTCTCTTAGAGGAGTTTTGCATCTGTATTCGTAAGGGATATTGATCTGTCATTTTCCTTTTTTGTGATGTCCCATAACTCTCAAATGCCTTTTTCAATTATTTTATTGTTCTTTGTATTTTATTTTAAATAGCTTCCAGTCCTCTGTCTTCATGTTTACTAATATTATCTTCTGCAATATCTAATCTGCCTCTCATCCCATTTCATACATTTTCTAATCGGTATTGTAATTTTCATCTCCTGAGTGTAATTTCTGTTTTCTTGATAGCTTTTCTCTACAGAACTTTTTATTTTTACTTTTTGGTACCAATGATTGAACTCAGAGGTACTAGATCACTGAGCCACATCCCCAGCTCTATTTTGTGTTTTATTTAGAGACAGGGTCTCACTGAGTTACTTAGCAACCTGCCATTGCTGAGGCTGGCTTTGAACTCAGGAATTCTCCTGTCTCAGCATCTCAAAGTGCTGAAATTACAGGCGTGTGCCTCTGCACCCGGCTCTACAGAACTTTTTGAATGCATGTAATATTGCTACAAATCATTGAATGTCCTTATCTACTAATTCTAGCATCTGTGTTAGTTTTGGGTTACTTTTGGGGGGAGTGGCACCGGGGGTTGAATTCAGGAGCACTCAGCCACTGAGCCAAATCCCCAATCCTATTTTGTGTTTTATTTAGAGACAGGGTCTCACTGAGTAGCTTAGAGCCTCACTTTTACTGAGGCTGGATTTGAACTTGTGATCCTCCTGCTTCAGCCCCCTATGTGGGTTACTTTTAATAGATAATTTTTATCCTCATTGTGGAACTAACTTCCCTGCTTCCTTGTATGCATAGAATTTTTTATGAAATTCAAGACCATATAATTTTGACATGTTGGTTGTTAGTTTTATCTTTCTAAAATACTCTCAAGGTTTGTTCTGGGTTGTTGTTATGATTTGCTAAGTGGTACTGGAAGTGTTTAGAATAGGACTAATTATTCCATAATACTGAGACAAGTCCCTTCTGAATTTTCTGCTCAATAACCCATAGGTAAGGAGTTTTGTTTTTTTTTTTTTCCTTTCTGACTAGTGGAGATCAGCACTATTTCCCATGCTGTGTTAGAACTGAGTATTATTCCATCTAGACCTGTCACGTGATTCTTCTCCTAGGCTAGGGATTAGAGTCCTCATAGGCATATATCTGCTAAGTACTCCATTACATCTCTACTGATATCCATGTTTCTCCTTCTATTCATCTCTTTCTTCTCTAGTACTTTTTCATTCAGATCCACACCTTCATATTCTCCCAGACTTTCAGTTCTATCTTTTCAAGTCAGAAAAATTCACAGTGTTCCACCTTGGTTTCTTCTCCCAATGATACAATCTGGAATTTCTCTCAGCAACTCCCTCACCTTACTTTTTTGTTTCATTTTTTAGGCATCCCTGTTCATTTTCACCAGATGATCATTTTCTTGAAAACCATTTTTTCCCTAAATGTTACATGTATGGGAGTTTTGGCCAGAGAATGTTCCAGGTAGGAAGATGAATCTGGATCCTACCTAGTATTCCATCATGACCAAAAACAGGAGTCTTGAATATGTTTTTGTATGTCTCTTTCATGGAATCAACAACATGATATATTCATTTCAGTAATCATTATGCAATGACTGCTAAATATATGTAGAACACTAAGATTGAGATAAGTGATAGAGAAGAAACAATGAAATGATATGACCCCTGAGCTAAAAATTACTACAGAAGTCATAAGTGGTAATCGTATTCCAATTAGCAAAGATCCTAGCCCTATGAGAAGTAGCAGGCAATGTCTAGAACAAAACCTTTGGAGAGACTTTTTATGAAGATAGGAAAAGCAGATGGGAGAATCTATTTAAACCCTTTGTTCCCCTTGTTTTATTCATTTTTCAAGGCTATCAATGGCAAGGGACATGATATACCAGCCTTTCTTCACGTTATTTATAACGAAGATGGAGTGGGGCATCAAGCACTAATGTTTACTGACAATTCAACATGTAGCAGTCACCGATGTATATCTTATATTCTAATGACCTCATTTAAATCATCCTCTGTGTATGTATGTATGTATGTATGTACATGCACATGCAAACACCTATGTTTAGTAATATCCTCTGAAGTTTCAAAAATCTATTTTTATGAGAAACTATGAAAATGTGTGCATAACCTAGATACTTCAAGTCATTGGGTAGTATTCCTTTCCTAATGCATAGAGAATTTTGGAGAGCTGCTTAAGATACAGTGGATGATTATTTCAATGAGCTTTCCTGTAAAGTAAGACATATACCACTCCATTAGCTGCAAAAGACATTCATGTGCTCTCACATCTGGAATTGAAATTGCCATATTGTAGTTCTACATGATGTTAATGCAGGATGGCATGTAATGTTCCACTTGGGCAAACCCAGTCCTCCTAGGCCTTGCTTCTAGCTAGGTTAATATTTAAGAACAATTTCAAGGAAAAGAGTTGGGAAGTCCCAAAGCCAAAATACTATAACAGTTAAATTTCAAAGCAGCTAAAAGCCATTTATGTATTATGACACATCATTTTTCAACCATAAAAAATCTATGCAGTAACTATTGAAATACTTTGCAATGCTCTTTATGCTTTTGCTTTTCTGTATTATTAACATTAAGCAGCATACAGCTGGGCACAGTGGTACATGCCTGTACTCCCAGCAGCTCAGGAGGCTGAGGCAGGAGGATTGCAAGTTCAAAGCCAGCCTTAGCAATGGTGAGGTGCTAAGCAACTCAGTGAGACCCTGTCTCTAAATAAAATATGAAACAGGGCTGGGGATGTGGCTCAGTGGCCCATTGTTTTATATTTTTTACATGTACTTGAACTCTATTTATCTCCATAGCTTTGAGACATGAGGATTTCCTATGAAATTATACAAAAATAAAACTATATATAGGAGTTATTTGCAGCAGTGCTACACAATGTAACTTTCTGTTAGGATGGATATGTTCTTTATCTACACTTCCCAATAAGTAGCTACTGATCACATGTGGCTATTAGGCCATTGAAAGTACATTAGCATGATGTGTGGATATATATTTCTTAGACTCTGCAAAATGATAAAGGTTGACCCAACTTCACTCCATGCCTTTGAAAATGAGACTACATGTCATATCCATATTCTATGCCACCTTATGTTGTTTATTTACCAGTGTATCACACACATGCTGCAAGTAAAGAGGACACTTGATTCAGAGCTAGTTAATAAAAGAAGAGACTATGATATGGTAATAACTGGCAGTACCATGTGTTCCAAATATTGATGTGCATCCAAATGATGTGGGTGGGGCTGAGGGGTGTGAAATATCTATAACTCTTGAAGTATCCTGAGCATACTGCTTTGCAAAACACATGCTTGTCTTCAGAGCACCAGCCTAAGTCAAAAGAGACCACTTCTTTGCAGAAAGCATTCCATTTAGCTTAGCTTATCAGATTGTTTCTATAACAATTATCATTTTATTTCCTGCTTTCTTCCTGTAATATTCATTTACCTAACCTGACTGACAGAGCCAAATTCAGCCTAAATCCATAATCCAATATCTTGAAATAAAATGATCTCTAAAGGACTAGTGGAGTATTTGAAGCTTGAAAGACAAGCCTAGCAAGTTGGGTATGATGGTCTTCTATTGCGTTGGGAAAATCAAAAGTAATATTTCTTTTTTTTAAAATATTTTTTAGTTGTAAATGGACACAATATCTTTATTTATTTATATGTGGTGCTGAGGATCGAACCCAGTGTTTCACATATGCAAGGCGAGCAACTCTACCACTGAGCCACAACCCCAGCCCCCAAAAAGTAATATTTCAATGCAGCTAATATAGCAAAGACAGTTTTGATGGTAAGACTGAAAAGTGAAAAAACTTGAGAATCGCTCTTTAAAATCCTTAAAAGAAAAGGAATTCTGATATAGTCAGTGATGTTCCAATGATTCCCAGTGCATACTTATTTATCATGCATCTTACCTCAATAAATGTTTATTTATTTTATTATTTTTATAGTGATGGGAATTGGACCAAGGACCTTGTGCATGCAAGGTAGACACTGTACTGTTGAGCTATATCCTGAGCCACATTTCTTTTTAATTTTAAACATTATTTAATTATTCAATTTATAATGAGTTGCATAACAATGTTGCATTTATATTTACATTTCTTGGTTTCATTAAACTACAAGTTCCACTCATTACTATGTTGTTTCTCTCAAAGGAATAAAGTAGGACACAAACTTTTCATTACACTAGTTAGAAGCAGATAGCAATATGTAAGCATTTCCCTTTGCCCTACCAGTAAGTATAATCCTCAGCCTTGGTAAAGAGGTAAAGAGAGATGACTGAGAGAGGTAAGAATCAGGTGCAAAGTGACTATAAGGGTGGTGTTTCACAATCTAAGAAAGCATAGGGAAAGGTGAATGTGTGGGCATATAACAGGAGAAATTTCAAAATATACAGAAGAGTTTTAGAAAACATGAACAAAATATTTTGTCAGCATCTGCCTATCTCTTTTACCAGATTGTGAACTCTCTGAAAACATTGAGCTCTATGTTTTTACTTTTATAATATAGGCTTGCCCCTCCCTCAAACCTCCAATGCAGCAGCTTGCCACCAGGTATTGTTGAGGAAACGTGAGACAAGGAAATCAATGAATGAAAGGAGGAAGGAGGAGTGGAACAAAGGAAGGGGAGGAGTACAGGAGGGAAGGGCTAGAAGAAACCACAAGAATTTCCTAGAACAGGCAAACATTTGATGCTTTGATTCCGTTTGAAAGAGAAGAGTTGGCAGCTTGCCAGTTTTTAACCCTTACCCTGGTGTCCCTATTAGCATGCCACACAAACACAGGATTCTCAGAATGGATAGGAAAGCCCAGTTTTGTGACATGGCCCATCACACAAACTCAGATGAAAAGAAGAAATAAAGTTTTAAAATAATTTACTGTCTCTTGCATAAGCTTAAATTACATTTTGTCTATTCCTAACTCCAGTCTATATTCACTCTCCTCCCTCCTTAAAAAAAAGTAGTTCCTGATGTTCTCCTTGAATACGTACAGTGAAGGTAGTTCTCTTCCTTCTAAAGCATTCCACTTGAAGAGAGTTCTAGCAGGAGCAATGCTGAACCAAATTCTCTCTCAATTTCTATCCTTTAAAATGGTAGCAATTTCCTCTGATCCCACAGTTTAGTCTGTTGTCTACATGAAGACAATTATTCATTAACATTCTAACAGGAAACAGATGGCACACTGAAAGACATAATTAAAGAGTTTAATAAAGTGGCTATTTATAAGGAGGTGGACAGAAAGGGAGTTGCAAGACCCTTGGGCTAGCAAGTTGCTGCCAGGGAAAGAGAAAGATTCCAGAGAGAAACAGAAATAAAAAGGCAAGAAACCCAGAAGTGGTGATCTTCAAAAAAACAGCACAGCCTCTGCCAAGTCAAACTCAGCTAGGGAGACACAAAGAAATTAATACTCTGATTTTCTTCCCCTCCTGTATCTCAGTGTTTTGTCGGTGCCTTCCATTGGCTGAACCCAGACACTAGAGAAATGTGGAGAAAGAATCTCAAAGGGCAAATAGCACTTAACATATGTGAGGGCAGAACTTGTGTTCTCTCAGAGTTTTCTCCAACCAACTATACTCAGTTTCTCCATTCACTCTTCTTTATGTATGTGTGTGTGTGTATATGTGTGTGTGTATGTGTGTGTGTGTATATATATGTATATGTGTGTGTGTGTACACACTCACCATCACTGATGCCTACTCTTGACCTAACATAGTTGTACCATTGCGAGGGGGCTGGGGTTATAATCTCTAACATATTTCTGAAGAAGTTTGTGTAAAGAAGTATTTGATTAACTATTTCAATGATTTTACAATATAGAGATCCCTTATTATTTTCATAGTCCTAAAGTTTTTAATCATCAATCCCAGTACTCAGTGTTAACCAACATCTCCCACATTATTTAATCATGTAGTTTGCTTTTTGGACCCACGTGCAAGTCTGGGCATTTATCCATTTTACACTTCACTCTATCAGTCCCTCACTACAGTTTACTACAATTTCTCTGGAATTTCATAAAGTCAACTCTTGTAATTAAAGTAAATTAAGATGTCATCAGCACAATGTACAGATTTTGTGTAACAACAAAATGTGATTCCAAAAATGAGAAGCTCAGGCAAAGATATGGTAGAGTAGGGACAGGGTCCACTGGCTTCCAATTCAGATGTCACAAAGTTTTGATCTAGAGTTACTTACACTGTAGTCTTTTGTATACTTAGTTTCCTTAGACATAGAAAAACATTCATTTACTCATTCTGTAGTATTGTATTTGAAGGCATGCTTATCTTCTGTCAGGCTGATGACACTATTCTTCCAGGATATTAGGTATTAGGCAATTTCCTGTATCCAAAGGACTCATGGATTCATTCCACCCCAAAAGTGAAAGTCTAAAATTTTATATGGAGAAGACTGAATGTGGCCTCTCAGCTTCTAGAGGTAATATTGCTAAACTACAGTAAAATAAATAATATTATTGAGAATAAGAATTATGTCATTGGCTGTTTCTAAGAAATGTATTCCTCTGATTTTATCAAAGTCTAAGGAAACACAACCTAAGTTGAGTAAAATTCACAAGTATTGACTCATCCAGGCCCCAAATATCATTTTCATCAGAACTAGTCATGTATTTTGAAATATGTAATCTTCAGAGAAGGCAAATAATTTAAAAATAAAATCTAAAAAATCCCAATAGAACAAAACAACAAATAAAAAAGACAAGATGGAACTCCCTGAGTTGTCCACATAGAACCTTTCTCACTGGACATATTAACACTATGCCCTTGGCTTTTATTAATGCTCAGTGCAAAAATGACAATGAACGATGTTTCTCTTCACTTTATTTTAAATAGCTTTTGTAGAGAATTTCAATTTGTTGTCCAATGTCTCATACATATAGTGCCATAAGATCAATTATTTTTAGAATGCAATCTCTACCTTACCCACTCCTATCCCAACCAACAACCTCAAGAAGAACTTAATAAAAAGGATATAATTTGTCTTCCATTAATAAAGTATACATTTTTGGTATCACATAGTAGTAATTATGTAATACCTAGTGTTTTCTTTTCTATCGTGGCTTCCAGAAATCTTATACTCAACCTGAACACTCATAGTAACAGTAAGTACTCATAGTAACAGTTAGTACTCTTCCATGCAATTGCTTCCTAAATCTCATGATCCTTTTTTTAAATAACATCTTGGCTAAGACATTATCTTCTCCATACAAACATGAACTCTTTTTTTTTTAGTTGTCAATGGACCTTTATTTTTATTTATTTATATGTGGTGCCGAGAATCGAACCCAGTGCTTGTCACATGCTAGGCAAACACTCTAACACTGAGCTACAACCCTAGCCCTTCATGGTCTTTCTTAAACAGTCTTATCATAAGAAGATTTTTTATCATAAGTCACCAGAAATCATCTTTTAGGGAGCACGATAAGTGCAACAAAACATCTAATTGCCATCATCAATGGAGATAAAATAGCATCTTTAAAGAGGTTGTTCTAGAATCCCCACTGTATTCAGTCAATGCTGGATGCTTCTAAACTTCTAATTTATCAGTCTAGATTGTTCTGGAAGCTGATCTAGAAAATTCAAAGAAAAGTAATAAATACATATTCACTAGTTATTTAACTGGAAAAAAAAAGTTCCCTCGTGCACTTTGGCTAGCAGTAATAACCAGGCCTGAATGACAGTCTAGCTGTATAAACTCCAAGGAGTGTTAGGGGCAGTGGACCCCGGGGGTACCATGAAAATTATAAGAAAGTTGATGGTTGCTGATAGAAGGAGCAGAAACCTACTAAATTGCAGTGCATTTTTAAGGTGTCTAAACATGTGAAAATCAGAGGCTATGTTGTTGGTAACATTCATAGTCTATTATCAATGTTAACATGTGTTCCTGATGGGAAAATGCAAGTGAATAGAATTCTACCATCAGAAATAGAAAAAAGTAATAATTCCTAGAGATTTTGATGTGACAGTAAAAAGTTTGTATGTGCATAATAGCTAGGAAGACAATGAGTTTATCTTATTACTCAGTTAATTTCAAGTTTTATGGATGAATCAGATAGGTAGGCATCCAGTCTTGTTCAGAACTTCAGAAAAAAGCAACCATGAAATCAAGCCTCTACTGTGGCAAAATTACCTTTAATTTAGCCCTATATTTCTATCTCTCACAGCTGGGTCACTAATCATCCAACACAAGAATTCAAAGAGATCAAAACAAACCAACAAATCTCCAGAATTACCAAAACCACATGCCTTATGCAGTAAATATCACCTACATATAAATAACAATGTAAATTAGCAAAGAGATAATTTGTGACAACAGCCACAGGAAATAAAATTATACCTAGAAATGATCTTATATGTCACCTCATTTGACTCAAATTCAATATAAAGAAAATTAAAGAAACACTTGTTCATGTTTTTCAACAATGAAATGCTTTTGAGTGATAAACTTGTCATGTAATATTAATTAATCTTCACCAACTAAGTGCAAAGTCCTAAATTTCTAGCTATATGGGAAGTCTCAAAATGGCCCAACAAGAACAATGGATTAAAACCTTGCTTTTGAAATACAAAATAGCATAGCAATGAAGACACAAGGGGTCCTCAAAATATGGATTCTGCATTGGTGAATTTGCCTACTAGCTAATATTTATATATAAACCCAAAATCAATACTTTAAGACTTTCCTGGTCAATTACAGATGTGTATACAATGACAAAAATTTTACCACGTGACTTTCGTTTTTCCCAGATGATGTTGAACAAGGTAACATTTGCTTTCTTTGTCATCTCTCATGCAAACACGACCAGAGGTTGTAACAGTAAGGGTCAGTGGATAGTGCAGTATAGTGCCAGAAATCCCAACTCTAGGACCAATTGGACAAGGTTTGAATCCTAGTTCTGGTCCATCTCAGTGGGGTGGTTTCTGGTGGGTCACTTATAACTTCTAGACTACATTTTCTCTTTAGTAAAATGCTATAAAGAAAATGGAACCTACCAGGATGAGTTGACTTTACAATTTATGATTATAATATACATGAGACATGGGTAGGGTGTGTGTGTGTGTGTGTGTGTGTGTGTGTGTGTGTGTGTGTGTGTGTGTGGTCCAAAAGGAGCAGTTATTCAAAATTCACTAATTCAATGCTTTTAGTATCTTTACAACATAACTATCATGAATAATGAGGATTTAATATATGTGTGTGTGCATAAAGTATATTTCCAGATTACATTATTTCCAAAAAGTTGACTTTTATTCTTAACAGAAACATCCTAGAATTCTGGCCATAAACTAGGCAGCAATGAATACGTTATGAGGGGAAAAAAGCAAGCAAGCAAATATTATATCAGAATGTTAATCCCCCATTCAATGAGTATCAGATCCAGAGAGAAAAGAAAAAAGAGAGGAAGAAAGGAGGAAGAAAAAAGAAGGGGAAGAATTTTGAATTGCTTATTTATCCAGGAAAGTCTGAAGTATAAATCCTATAGTGAACAAAAATCATAGAATACAGTAAATTCATGAAATGCACTGTTAATTTTTCTAGAAGGCAAAGGACCGAAAATCAAAGAAAAACTTTTTTGTGTAATAGTGAAAAAGAAAAAGGAAAAAAAAAACAACCTAAATGTTCAATAAAGTATTAAACTAAATTATGTAACATGTATACCAGGGAATACTACTCTGCTAATAAAGACTAAAATAAAACTATTATTATACATACTAACAGGAAAAGGTCATCAAATTAGGTAAATTGTAAAGTCATAAAACTGAACATGCAGCATGATCACAATTGAAGGAAATAAAACAAATTGTGTTCATGTGCCATGAGCACCATATAGTTCAATAAGGGCTGTTTTACAGGTTTTCTCCTGAGGTCAAGGACCAACTTCTGTTCAAATCCAACCCTCAAAAGGAGGCTGAGCTCTGCAGCTGGATTAAGACAGTCCCAGGCTTCCCTGACATTCAGAAGAGTCTGAAGTGTGAGATTATCTCATGAACACTTATGAACAAGCTGCCTCAGCTCCCAAATGAACCATGACATGCAGCCCATGGGCTTGCTCAATGCTTGAGACCTATTTGAGAGGGGGATCCTAATGCATGTTACCTTGTCTCTTCTCCCACTGGTGGGCAAAGCCAAGACTAAGAGGCTGCAAGTAAGTATGGACACCAGCATCAAATATTTGGAGAAATAGGAGCCAACTTTGATGACACTACCTTGAAGGCCAATGTGCCATCAGGCTACAGATGAGCCGCAACAAATGAACCAACCTGGCAGGCATGACAGTTTCCAACATGAAGAGGCATCCCTATGATCACAACAACCATATCTTGCCCCACATATCTTGCCATGCATAGACCACTCAACCATTACCCTCAAGGCAGGCACAAATGATTATGCTAGTCAGGAAGATATGATGCTCTGAGGACCCAGTAGCAACACATCTGTAACACACAGGTGTAGCCCAGAGACCCAGACACATTTGTTCATCCTCACAGTGTTACAAATGTGTTGCTTTGTCCTGGGTCAGCACATATACAAGCCCAGGAAGAGGCTGGTTACTGAGGTGTGTGGGTATGCTGTCTCCACACATCATCATCCAGTCTGAATTGTTGTTTTTCCTGTGTTTGTCTTTTTTTTTTTTTGGTAAACATGTTCAGTGCTGCAAAATAGAGGTCTGTGGTAATGTGTTTGAGGTTTTAGCTTTGGGTTGATATCACAGTTATACAGATATTTCTGTTATCTTACAGATTCACAGATTCAGTTGTTGTTTATGAAGGGTCTTGAGAACTGAAGCACAAAGCCTCTAACAGAATTTTGAGAAGTGTTTTTGCAACCACAGGCAACCATGCAGTGGGTGGGATCAGGGAGAGGTGGGTTGGTTTTTTTCCCTATCCTGCCTTCATCCCTTATAGGACTGAGCCACCAGGCTCAGGGGACAAGAAAGGAGGAAAGACATAGCCAGGAGCAAGTAGGTCTCCAGCAGAGCATGTTCAGGTAGAGAATTTTGCAGCACTCTACAAGCCATGTGGAGAAGAGACCCAAGTAGGAAGGAGAACCAGCCCTAAATTATTTCTCATTTCTTCTCCTCTTTTGTTTTATCAATCAGTTTGTGGTTTCTATACAAACAGGATTTTCAGGCATTTTAAGGATAAGGAAAATATATTTTTGCAAGGAAATGAGTCACGGATGGTGAAAGAGATTGATGGGGAATAGGTCCTCTAAAAGAGGTGCAGCCCTCTGTCCTAAAATATTTTAGGACTAATGATTCACTAGACTTCCCTTGAACTCTCAGACCAGCATCAGTGACCCCTCTCAGAGGTCCAGTAGGGAAACTGAGAACAAAACATAACAATAGAGTTCTGAGTGGTAGAAGCAAAGCCAGACCCCCTCTCCACACTTTTGCCTTTCCTATGGTCCCTCAGCAGGTTTTAAAGAGTCCCAGTTCTCGGGGCTGGGATTGTGGCTCAGTGTAGAGCACTTGCCTCGCATGCGTGAGGCACTGGGTTCGATCCTCAGCACCACATAAAAATAAATAAATAAAATAAAGCTATAAAAAAAAAAAGAGTCCCAGTTCTCCATCTGGGCCTGACCAGCTGCACTGCTCTGTATGATCCCTGCCAAGACCCTTGAAAAATACTGCACTGGGACACAAGCCAGGGGCCCCCGGACTACGTGCTAATGTGAAACACTAGCTGTGGACCAAAAGCAATAAAATCCTCTGGTTTTAAGAAAAGAAAAAAAAATCCACATGTGCCTTATTATATACTTCGGTTAAACTCACAATTTCATCAACTCTTTTGTCTGTTAACTCATGTTTTCAAAAATCATGTCATAGAAATGCTTAACAACAAGGACTTGTACGATGAAAACCAATTTGGAAACTGTTTATTTTTGTCTGATTAATTTTTCATGGCTGTGGTTGTCAGTCCTTGTGTACCTAGAGTTTGGCTTCAACTCTCTCCCTGTGCCATGGAGTTATGCAGCCTTGAATTTACCTGTCAGCATGAAGCACAGCAGCACATAGCGGAATAAACTGTTCTGGCACCTGGATGACACAAAGGGCAGTGTGCAGACTTAGGTATACATTTCTCAGCTTCTTTCTGCTTCATCTATTCATTTATTCAGGCAATAACCAGTTGTTGTGCCAAACACTGTGCTAGGAGCTTAGAATATAATGATAAATACAGCAGGCACAATCTCTACCCTCAGGAACTTTACAATGTGAGCCAGGATTTCTCAACATTATTGATATTTAGAGTTGGATGATTCTTTCTTGCGGTGACCTTTCCTGTGTGTTACAGACTAGGTGAGGAAAAAATGATTTCTACCCATCTTAGGTTTATTGGCAAGGGCCTTATAAATTAGAATGACAAAAGATTAAAATGAGAAAAATAAACAGAAGTTTATTATCATGTTCATCATGCATACACATGGGAGCCATCAGTGATAATTAACTTGAAGGGGTGGTCAGAATTGGGGCTTGTATAGCTTTGTAACAAAAGAATAACAAAATTTTAGAGAAGTGAAAAGATACACAAAAAGGACTTTGAGTTTCTATGGTGAGAAATTGTGAAGAGATAAATATATATGCATGAACTCATGAAACTAAGGGCTGGTTTTAGTTAAGTTTTTTTAATGTAGATTCCTCTGGTGCCAATAGAGGCTGATAAAGGTCTAGAGTTGTCACCAATGATTAATTTCTGTTCTTCCTTTTAGAAATGGGAGATGACATGCCTTTTCTCATTTATGTCCTGCTTTTAGTCAGATGAAGAAGGATAGAAATCTCTTCTTATATCTAATTCTTTTTAATTGTCTTCACCTCAAGATAATATGCTGAAGTGACATATTTGGGGATGGTACATTCTCCTATGCCTTGGTAGTATGTTACACAGCATTCTTGATCCCCACCCAGCTCATGCCAGTGCACCCCACATATACACAGAGTTGTGACAAACAAAAATGTTTCTAGACATTGGTAAATGTTCCTTGGGGAACATAATTAACCACAGGATACAATTGTTGTTCTATACCTTACACTTGATGGGGAAGTAGGCAGACCTTAGAAAAAGAACCATAAGGGGCTGGGGTTATGGCGCAGTGGTAGCGTGCTCGCCTAGCATGCGTGAGGCACTGGGTTCGATCCTCAGCACCACATAAAAATAAAATAAAGATATTCTGTCCACCTACAACTAAAAAAATAAATAAATATTTAAAAAAAAGAAAAAAAAAGAAAAAGAACCATAAACAAATAATCACACGCATATACTTTTCTACCAAAGTGTGGAACAGAGAGCTAGGTAAAACTAACTGGAGGAAAGGAGACTCTGCTTTTGACCAGGTAGTCAGAAAAGACCTTGAAATCTTTGTCACTTGCTGGCCTCTACTCAGAGCACCCTTTCACAAGATGAGAAAAAGGATATGGCAGCCATACAAGATTCTGAGGGATGAGTTCTCCACGCAGAGAAACAAAGTATAAAGGTGCTGAGAATAACTGAGGCATGTGTGAGCCTGGTGTGTTCACAATATGCAAAGAAGACCAGTGTGACTGGAGCATAGTGAGTGACAGGGACAGAGACAGTAGAGATGCATACAAAAGTTTTCATTCCTGCTCCACCATGAGCTCCATTCATATCTTTTTCCCAAAATATTTTGCAACATTGTTAGATTTACTAGAAATAGGGATGGATCTAATCGTCATGGATTAGGAGCTCAGGGGACTTTTGGGAAGAAAGACAGTTGCATTCAGAATGTGTTTTATTTGCATTAAAGATGAAATTAAGATCTCTGAATATAAACAACCAAGGAACTGGACTTGCTGATATCAAATGATTGAAAAGGAATACGTATATGGTAACATCACCTGTTACTATCTTAGTTCTGGCTCAAATATAACAAAATATCTTAAACTGGGTAATTTATAATAGAAATCCTTGATCATCATTTTGGAGGTCAGGAAGTCCAAAATCAAGACAGTAGCAGATTTAGCATCTGGAGAGGGTTCTTTTCTCTGATGGCACTTTCAGCATGTCTTCACATACCAGGAAGGGAAGGCAGCTCTCTCAGACCTATTTAATAAGGGCATCAATCCCATTTACAAGGGTCAAGCCAGCTTGACTTAATCACTTTCCTAAAGACCTGCCTTCTAATATCATGGCATTAGTGATTAGGTATGGGCATGTATTGGGGGGGCAATATTGGGGAGGCAGTATTGTGGTTTAGATGTGAGGCATCCTCCAAAAGCTCAAGTGTGAGGCAATGCAAGCAAGTTTAGAAATGAAATAATTGGGTTAGGAGAGTCTTGACCTAATACAAGTGCATTAGTCTGCTTGAATGGATTAACTGGGTGGTAACTGTAAGCAGGTAGCATATGGCTGGAGGAGGTAGGTCCCTGGGGGTGTGCCTTTGGGTTTTGTATTTTGTACTTGTTGAGCTAGTTCACACGTGAGTGGTCACACTCTCTCCACCCCATCTAGGGGCTATCTTCCACCAATATTCTCCCTCATCCAGACCTGAAGGAATGAAGTTGGCCATCTATGGTCTGAGACCTCTGAAACCGTGAACCATGAAATAAACTGTTCCTCCTCTAAAATTGTTTTGTTGGGTCTTTTCATCATGGCAGCAAAATAAGTGACTAAAACAGGGCACAAACATTTAGACCATGGCATTGTCCAATATTTGGAACAGTGTTGAAGCTTCTTTGCCAGGAAACATGCTATATTGAGTCTTCTTACTTCCAGTCTACCTCAGCTTTACCCACTATAGCATAAAACATGATAGAGGACCAAGCAAGGCTACCTCTGCACATAGGAACACAATTCTACTCCAAGGTATGTTGGACAAATTCCAGCTTCAACTCCACCACCATACATTGAAAATTTCAAAAGACCCGGTCCTGCATCAATCATTAGGAATTGTGACACAAAGATGAACACAACATACTCTGTACTTTGAAGGAGTCAGTGCTCAGCACAAATGGCTCATCCCTTGTTTCTTCTTCCTTGTCATTCAGCTATAAATGTGTTGCTCTACCTCTATCTAGCACTGTTCCATTTTTTCTGAAGCAGCCACAAAGCTCCCATGAAACTCACCATTATTATCAGTATTTAGTAATCCAGTTTTCAGTGAGAGATAGACCTATAGTGAAATCTGGTTCTTATTTCTTAGCTGAGCAACTTGCTCAAGAGGCTGTACTTAGTTCCCATATCCATGAAATAGTAATAATATTAGTACCACTGTCTTAGGGATTTGTGAGAATTTAATAATCCACATAATGTGCTACTATTATGTACACAGCGAGTACTTAAAGTCTCAGTAAGTCCTACTATTGTTATTGTTACCATTAATGTTTATGGTGCATCCTTTGCCACAAGCAGATTAAGGTCTTGATAGAATCAGAGAAGCCTTTTATGGCCAACTCCCTCATTTTAATGGACCTCAAATACCTGCCTACCCTTCACAAAGAGGTCCTGTGATACTTTAAAAGTAGATTCTTTAGCAAACAAAAACACATTAGCCACATAGCAGGAGACCACATATTGGATAGGGGATTGAATTAGATCTTAATGATCTCTTCTTATATTCAATGACTCATAATCATGACATTTATTTTAATAATTGTCTCCAAATAAAGAAGGTAATAGAACCTCTAACATTACAGTGATGGTCAGGAGACTTGAAATCTTGATCCAGATCTATCTTGAAGGAAGTCATGTGACTTCTCAGAAGATCTTTTTACTTGTTTATAAATTAGAAAATGGACTGCTGGATAGTGTTATAAAACCTAAATGATGTTGGTGTGGTGGATGGGTCACATAGCCACGCGAAGCCATGTCTGGACCTGATGGAGTAAACTGTGTCTCGCTTCATCTGACGTGGATACAATAATCAGACTGGGTTTAGGGATACTATTGACCTAAGGAAGGGGTAGATGGTTAATGTGTGGTATATTGGGGAAGAAGAATGACAGGAAATTTGATAATCAGAAGGATAGTCTGTAACAAAGCATTCTACTGCTAACCAGTATCTACTTCCCCTTCCTCTTCCTTAATACACAATTAGACCACATTTCCTTGCCCATTAGCAATTCAGTGCATCTATGTGGCTGAGTTCTGGCCAGTGGTATGTGCGCTGAAGCAGATGGGCTTCTATCATCTCTCAAGCCAACCTCCGTTGCTTTCCCTTCCCTCACTTGCCAGTTGTATGTAAAAGAACCCAGTAGAGAACACCATGACCCCAGAAGGTGGTGAGAACACTTGATGGAATAACTCCCTCATCCAAAATCCCTCAATGACTACAAGTAGTAGAACCCCCACCTGCCTGCTGACCCAACTACAGTATGACAGGGACAAGAAAGTAACCTTTATTGTGTCGAGCCACAGATTCTGGAGTCAACCATTAGTTAAACCTGACAACTATGTAAATCCATATAAATATAGGCTCTTCTATAATTTTAAGAGCATAACATCTACACTCTAGGGCTGCTGAAATGAATAACAAATCAAAAGCCTGGCATGTTGTGATCTTCACCCTCAGCTACGCACATCAATTTATTGCAACATCTAAACTTTTTTCTTCTTCTTTCTTTTTCACAATAACATCTTTATGTGGTGGAAATATTGACTTTTACAGTGAAGCTGAGTTGTTTTAAATTGTTGCAGAAACACATAAATGGCCTTGTGGTTTACTCTTAAATAATGAGAGGCTGAAGCCATTGTCAGCACTGAAAAAGCTCAGCAATGCCTCAATTTCTGCTGATCTCAGAAACCACAAACAGTATTCTTGTATGGGGGGAAGAAAAATATGCCATTCAATCTGGTGACTGTAAGAAAACCTTTTCCTTGCTTATGTTGATTTCAATGTGAATTGTTTCTATTTTGAAAAAATACAGCTATTCACATTTACCATCACAGGACTGAATCACAGAGTGTAGGCTGGAATTGACAAGGGTTTCAAATCCACAGCCAGAAAATGATTGAGACCTGGTTCAGAGTCCTGTGTTCTGTTTGTAATAGCTCCATTTTTTTTAATTGTTGCAGCGAAGACACATTCTGTTTAAAGAGTTGCAATTCCTATAAAATCCACTGGAATAAAAGACATACTCAGGTAACCCATTCATTATTCTAGAAAAGCATTGGTAGCTTTGACAAAATAATTATGTAGAGAGTCATACTGTTAAAACTTCCATTGATATTCTACATATTCAGATAAATGACACATTAGCAAAGGGACTGGTACATAGGGTTTTGTTGTACCAATCAATCATTTGTTGCATGCCTGGTATGTGCATGGTATCCACTAGAAGCTACGTGACATACAGCTCAACAAAAGCATGAGAATGGGAAAAATATTCAAGACCCAATTTTCTTCAGATCTCTTTCCTCCTCACAAATTATCACAAGTTTCCTACTGCTTATTAAAGTAGTTAGAAATCTATTATTATGACATTCATTGTCCTCTACAGAGAACTTTTTGCAACCTTTGTGAACAAACTGAACTAGTTGTTGGTCCACAAAACTTTCCAGCATCCATGTATTCATTGTGCCATACCTGCCTGAGTATCAGTCCTGCCTGTGCCAGTTGAAATCCAAGCCATCATTTAAAGCTCATCCCCAATGCTATTGTTTTCATGCAGACATCTGTTTACTTCTCAAAACACTTGAAAGATATTTTATGCCTCCATGTATGAGTGCTTCTTTGGAAACTTTTTATCTTCATGTATTCAACCATTATAGATTTATCTTAATGTAGTAACATTTATCTTAATGTACCCCAGTACTAGCACTAATTAAGGCTCACAGTTGTCTCACAGTACCTAACACACCTTCCCTACATATAGTTAATGTTCTTCAAATGCCTTTAATAAAAATTAAAAAACCAGCAACAAAAATCAAACCATTTTCAGAACAGGTAAAGGATTTGAATGACCATATTCCCCAAAGAATTTATACAAATGGTTAATCAGCACATGAAAAGAGGCTCAAACTTAGTAGTCATTATGGAAATGTAAATAAAAACTACCATGAAATATCACTTCACACCCATTAGGATGGCTATCATCAAAAATGAAATAAGGGACTGGGGATATAGCTCAGTTGGTAGAGTGCTTGCCTCGCATCTACCAGGCCCTGGGTTTGATCCCCAGCACCACAAAAAACAAACAAACAAACAAAAACATCTTTAAAAAAATGAAATAAGTGTTGACAAGGATGTGGAGAAATTAGAACCCTTGAGTATTACTAGTGGGAACATAAAATGGTGCAGCTGCTATTGAAAACAGTACAAAAATTCTTCAAAAAAATTAAAAATAGAATTACTGCATGATCCAGCAATTCCACCCCTAGGTATATGCTCCCCTAAAATTGAAAGACTATACTTAACAGACAGTTGAACATTAACGTTCATAGCATCACTATTCACAATAGTCAGAAAGTAAAAACAATCCATCAGTAAAAACAATTGATGAAAGTAAAAACAATTCATCAACAGATGAATGAATGAATAAAATGCAGTTTGGACATACACTGGAATATTATTCATCCTTAAAAAAAAAGAAATTAGCTGGGCGCGGTGGCGCAAGCCTGTAATCCCAGCACTTAGGGAGGCTGAGGCAGGAGGATCGCGAGTTCAAAGCCAGCCTCGAGAATGGTGAGGTGCTAAGCAACTCAGTGAGACCCTGTCTCTACATAAAACACAAAATAGGGCTGGGGATGTGGCTCAGTGGTCGAGTGCCCGTGAGTTCAATCTCCAGTACGAAAAAAAAAAGAAAGAAAGAAATTATGGCACAGGCTACAACATGGTTGAACCTCAAAAACATGTTAAGTGAAATAGGCCAAACATACATGCAAAAACATTGTCTTAATCCAATTATACAAGGTTCCTAAAATGGGCAAATTTCCAGAAAGAGAAAGTAGAATAGAGATTACCATGGGTTGGTCATAGGAAAGAAAAGGAAAATACTGTTTTGGAGAATAGAGTTTGGATAATTCTGTTTGGATAATGTTGATGGTTTTACAACATTGTGAATGTACTTAATATCAATGAATTATACTCTTAAAATTGACAAAAGTTTGTTTTCTGTATATTTTACCTAATTGCTTTTATTTAAATCACTTGCAGAACTAGAACCTAGAATGATGTAAATATGACTAGTGGTATGTCTGAAGCAATATAAAGAACATTGGAGTCCAACAGTGGTGAATTCAAATATGGGTGTGCTTGAGACAACCACTAAATTCTAATTTCCTTATCTGGAAAAAGAAGGTAATAATATTACCTGCCACAAGAGTAATTTTGAGGGACTATATAGCATTATCTATGCAAAGTACTTAATACAGTGTTTAGGAAATGCTAATCACACTACAAATATTATTATTCTTATGATCAATAAATAACAACTGAATATCTCAAGTACTTTGTGCTGAAAAATCTAAGAAGTTTGCAATTTATCTAGCAAAAGTGATGTAGGAGGTGTTTTGAGTTAGGAACAACCATGGTGAGAGACAGGTGGTTAGTACTGGAATATGGGGTCAGTGTAGAAAGGAAAAAAGGAGATTCAAGCTTAAAACAATTGGTTAGTGAAATGACAGATAAGCTGAAATGGTGAACTGCCAGAAAATGAATGTTTCCAGGTAAAGTCTGGGTTAGTATTTAGTAGGTCTTGTCTTGCATACATTATTTTATTCTCTGCCATTGGCCAATCTAAAAGAGTGGAAAATCTAAAATAGTGAAACATATGAAATGTCTACTGGTATTGTAGAGATTAACAACTGAGAAATGATTTATAGAACCACTTTGTCATGTCTTCATTTCACACTTTGATATGAATGCTAAATCAACATTTAAAATTGTAATACCTGTTTCAAAACTATCCACATTAAAGCCAACTACCCCTTATTTCTACTACAATATTTCATTTTTCTTTTACATTAAAGATAATAAATAAGAAAATCAATTTATAACATTTTAGAACATCAAATTGATAAAATAAGCCTCACTGGATAAAAATAAATTTAAATTTGAAAAGTAAATTTATCTAGAAAATAAAAATAATCTGTTGGGAATATTGAACATGCTCTAAAATTACCTTAAGATGAACCACAGTCATTAGTAAGTGAACTAGTGGCTATAATATTGCTTCTGACCATTTTACTTTCTGACAACTCATTTAGAGCCAGAGGCAAAATTTGAAAATGCAAGCAACATTGAAAAACATGCGGAGGCTATATAACTGGTTAAAAATGAGTTAAACTTTTTAATTAAAAACGAATAAAATTTAGTAACAAAAACATACTTAGTAACTGCAGAACTTTCCCATCATTTACATAAATTACCAGAAATATTTTATAAGAAAAATAAATGGCCAAAAGTACATAAAAGGACACAGAAATATAGCAAGCTTGCCTCTAGGTATGCAAAGTTTAATGAGGTAAGTGTGTGTATATGACAGAGAGAGGGAAAGGGAGGGGGAAAAGAATGTATTGTTGTACAGTTACAGGAGATAGTCAGTGTTGAAACATATGTTGTTTTGTCAGGTTTTGTTTTGGTCAATTTCATTTATTTTGGGCTAATTAATCTACAATTCTGCCAAAAATGGATTGGAGTTGGTGGAACTAGGAAGATTAGTTGGGAGGCTACTACAATATGCCAAGGGTGAGGTGAGGTGGGCCAGTATCTGTGTTCTGCAAGGGGTTTTCTCATTCACTAAGCTGAACAGCTTTTAACAGGAGGCTAAGCTAGGTCCTCCTCCAGGCTCCCTAGAATGCCACTGCTTATCCCCATGATAGGATTATCACACTCTGTTTTAATCAGCTGCATATTTGCACTCTTCCAATTAGAGTATAAACTTCTAAATGGCAAGGACATTTTTGTTTTGTTGTTGTTGTTATGATTGCATTCCAAGTGCCTAGCAGGGAGTCTGGAACACAGTATGTTCTCAAAAATGTTCATCAAATAAACAGAATATTTATTTGATTCATATGACTCAATAATATACTTTCTCCTTACATATTCTACAGCACCTTCTGTGGAAGATTCTTCAGTGATTCTCAATTCTGGAAAAACACTGCTGTGTATGATTCAAATGGGTGTTCTCTAAGTGATCTCAGCAACTGTGTGCCATCTGCACACACCAAACAAACAGGCTACTCAATGGTAGTAATACAAGTGAATCTAAATCAAATATGATGGTGGGAAAATGTACAGGAGTTGGCAAACTGCATTAGCCAAATATTGTTGCTTCAGTGGTGTATAGAGAAGACACATTTAAGGTTACAACTGGAGCCTAGTTACCACTGCAAAATGGTAGGGGCTAAAGATTAACAGAAATTAAAGGAAAAGTAGAAGTCATTTCTTAGTAAGATGTATAATGACAGCTAAGGTTTATTGAGTGCTTCCTCCTAGTCAGGCACATTCTAACTTCTCCAACAAATATAGGAGATTGGTAACATTATAAATCCTATTTTAAAACAAAGAAGGTGAGGTACATAGAAGGTAGGTAATGTTCCTAAGGACATACTAAAAGAAAAAAGAGTGTGAATCTCCTGCTGGAGTGTGAACCCAGGTACTGTGTCTCCAGAATATATGAAGTTGACCATTGGACTGTTCGAATTAGAAAAATACACTATGGACCTAGAACCTTGAATAAGAAATTAGCAAAGGCAACTATCCCCAAACTTCCCATGAAGGCAAACTTAGCCTCAGGGTATTGTCCCTCTTACTCTGGAAAGGTTGGAGGGACTCTCAGGCCCTAGAAGAGTATATTCTTACCCAGTCACTGAAAAGCAGTGTGAGCAACAAACATCCCCATGACCAAATATGGTTCACTCACAAGGAATTGTCTTGATATTGAGGGTATTTCCACCTCTTGGTGTCCCCAGCTGACACAAAATCAGAGTGAGTCAAGTGCAGAAAATATCAAGTTGTATTTGGATATGTTCATAAGTCCTTCCCATCCCTCAATTTGTTCTCTATAAAATGGAGATATTACTAGCCTCTACCTCCCAGTATTGTTGTAGGGTTTATTGCATGAAATACCAGGTATCGTGCCTGGTTCAAATGAGTACTCAAAGAACACTGTATTTGACATGAGTGAACTAGTTACCCTTTAATATTTTGTTTCTTTCTTTAGACTGTGAGTATATAAAAAGTGTCAAGGGTCAGGGATCTCCTAGTTGTTGATTTCTGCCTACTCAGCAAGCCCCAATAATGACAAAAATCATCAGAACAGAAGGCTATTTATAATCTGTAGAAAGTATACATTAAAACACTCATAGGTTAACTGAAAACACAAAATTATGGAGTCACAAAGGTAAGTGGAATAGAAACGCCTTGGAGAAGTTACTGAAGAGGAGGGGGAGATGATTTTCCAAAGCGAAGATCCTATGCATCTTGTATAGGGAAAAGAGAAATTAGGATCACCTCAAAAGGGACTCGTGAACTGACTGCAAATGTAAACTTACATTTCATGTAAAAGTATAGAGGTAAATGTGCCTGCCACATTTCAGTACATCACAGCTCTCCTTGGTTATGGCTTAATACAAATAAACTTTCCCACCCCTTCCTTCTTCATTTAAGATATGTGCACTGCCAATATGATGGGCTTTATTTGTATAGTGGGTGTTCCTGTGATGCTCAAATATGTATACATGATACTTTGCAATAGTTAAAGTAGGGACAAAAATACCCTATGGAACAAGAGTATAGTTTCACCTCTTAGTAGACTTTGATAACAAGTAGAGGAGATAATGAACTTAGATGTACATCATGCAGCCTCCACCAAAAGCAGATTCCTAAGAATCCTAGCATTACGATTCACGACTACTTGTCCACACACCAGCAAGCAAATGTTTATTCCTCAACATTGCTCACTTTCTTTGTCCTTTCTGAGCTTAAATAACATCCAGCTGCACACTACTCCCATCATTGTTTTAAGAAATACCTTCCTAAAAGATATATTTCAGAATAATCCATCAATAAAAAGTAAATCCCTTGGGGCTGAGGTCGTGGCTCAGTGGCAGAGCACTTGCCTCGCACGTGTGAGGCACTGGGTTCCATCCTCAGCACCACATAAAAATAAGTAAACAAAATAAAGTCACTGTGTCCATGTATAACTAAAAATATTTTTAAGAAAGTAAATCCCACAAAACTGCTTCTATTATGGGGGCTGTGGTATGAGAAAGGGTTAAGAGAATGAACATTTAATGTGGTTCATCTCTATAAGGTTGAAAATATTTTTAGTTTAATTTTATCTAGCATGTAGACAATACTTTCCAAGAGCCAGACACTGTTCAAAGTACTTAAAAAATTAACTCATTTGATGGTATAAATATTGACTACTTAAGAGTTAGGCATTAGCTAATTGTTTTTCCCTTTGTGGAGAAAAAGGATATTTGAGCAACAGCTAGGTACTAGAAAGCTGCATTCTCCTGAAATATGAGATGTTACTTCAAGCTAGTTGTGAGAGGAGGGAGTAGCCAGACAGTGGAACCTGCAACATTGTACTAAGGAACTCAGACTTCTTACCCCAGGCAATGGCAAGCTGCCATTTTCAGAGAAACAGGATCCTGCTTGTGCAATGGGAGTATGGGTATGACTGAACTGGGAATTCAGGATTAAGATGCTTTATTCTTTGATGAAATAGAACAAAGTTGCCTCCTGGCTGTGTCTACACACTGAAAAGGGAACAGAGAACTGAAAGAATTGTCCAATGTTGGCCACATTTTAAGTCTTCCATAGATATAACTTAGTGAATAGATGGATTAAAGCCCAGCTTCAATTTTTCCTCAATTGCCTTGATAATTCATGAATAAATAGATGTTTCTAAATTTCATGATCTCAATTTTTCCCTCATGTTCACATACTCACTTTACTGATGGACAATGCCAACCATGTGGATAGCATTAATAATAAAAACTATCATTTCCTAAAGGCTTGCTTTATGCTAGACATCAGGAAATGTGCTTTACATATAACATGCTTAATTCTTACAGCTTGGCAGGTCTTATTACCATCTTACAGATGAGGGGATTGAGTTCTGAAGAGGTTATGCACCTTTCCAAGTTCATTAAGCTTGTAAGTAGTAAGCTGGAACTCTTGCCACTCTCCCTGACTCCTTGACCTGAGCGCACATGCCCCCTGCTGTTTCCTTGCTATGGGTGCTCCTTATCCACAAAATGTCTAATGCTTTATTCCCTCTGTTTGAGAAGCTTTTTTGACTCCTGTTCTCACTCTCTAAGGCCTAGCTCAAATATTACAACCTTTGGAACACCTTCTCCTGTTATGGTTTGGATGTGGGGTGTCCCCCAAAGAGAAAATTCAATATTTAGAGAAGAAATGATTTGGTTATGAGAGCCTTAACCTTATCAGTGAATTAATTGCCACACCAACCAGCCATTGGGATTAACTGAGTGGTGACTAAAGATGGGTGGGGTATGACTGGAGGAGGTGTGTCATTCATGGCATTGGGGTATATATTCGGTGAGCTGAGCTTAGTCTCACTCTATGCTTTCTGATCATCACATGAGCTGCTCCCCTCTGCCACACTCTTCTGCCATGATGTTCAGCTTCATCTTCAGCCCCAGGGAATGGAGCCAGCTGTCAGTGGACTGAAACTTCTGAAACCTTGAGCCCTCAAATAAACTTTCCCTCCTGTTCTGGTTGGGTCTTTTAGTTGCAGCAGTGAAAAAGCTGACTAAAACCTCTCGCTATACCACTCCCAAGATCTGGCGATTAGTTCTCAGGACTAAATACATTGAAAATGAACTAGTATGCAGGCATTGTACCCAAAGGCCTAAGATAAGGTTTATTTTCTCTGTAGTCTGTGGATCACCAGTATCAGAATCATTTGGTGCTACTGGTGCTGTATACAAGTGGATTGGGAGGAAGGCATACAGAACTTGTTTAAAATGCACATTTTGGGCCTGACTCCAGACCTGCAGGAACCCATTCTCTGGTCTTAGGTCCCTGAAATATGCAAGTATTCCAGGTCATTCTTAAGGACACTAAGATCTGAGAACATTTGTAAGCTAGAGAGAAGGAAAGGAGAATTATAGATATTGAGCCTTTTTGTTCAATTTCAAGAAATTTTCTTTTGAAGGAATCCCTAAAAATGTAATACAGTTTAATTCAAAATGACAAGATTTTTTAAAATTAAAACTACCAAAGATGTTTGTTGATTTTCCTTCCCAAATGTTGATTCTTTAGAGGTAGAGCTGAGTATTACTTCTTAGTCACCCACCTCCATATCCTTATCCAGGCCAAGAACACAACTGGGGCTAAAAAATCTTTATTCCTCTAGTTCCTCCTAATTATGTATAATTATTATATGTTAATTAAATGGGGAAAATAAAATCTATACTCATTGAAACAACAAAAATACTGAACAGGAGGAAAACCCACCTAGGGGCTTCATTCAGCAGATGTTTACTATCAAGTGTTGGTTGTGGTTAGATAGGATATTGGATCAGCCTTAATATCTGCAGCACTAGATAGAAGAGTAAAACCTATGCCGTAAAAGTATGGCACAATTAACTATTGCAAATACCACGAAGGAGATATAAAAAGTCCAATTGGGAGGGCTGAAGGAGATGTGATTTTCTACTCTTGGATTAAAGAGGACAGCGTGGAAGAAGGGACACATACCTAAAAGTATAGTAGCATGCATCTTTATTCTAGAAAGTAAGTAATAAATATCTATCATTGCATACTATGCATTATATTCAAATAAAAATGAGCTAAATGGCAGAAGGGATTTGTCCTTACTTTTTACATCAGTAAGTACAGAATTCATGGGCAGATCCTTTGATATAAAAAATTCCAACTAATAAAATGTCAGCAATATATTAGAAATTCTCAGCAAGGAGAACTATGAAATAAACATAATAAATCACCTTAATGGTAATAAAACCAAGACAAATCAAAGTCCCAGCGTCGACTTTTTGGCTATCTTTGAACAATTTTGTATCTTGAGAACAAATGTCGACATAATTTCAAAAACTTATGAAGGGCAGCATGTAAATATTATATTAAGCAGTGTTTCATTTAAAACACTTTCCTGCCTCACATTTTATAGCTTCCCATTCAGTATGTGAATTTTTGCCTGGAAGTTGCTTTGTTTTATTATTTCTGCCACATGTGCTTTTAGAGACTGGTGTAGTTGAATACTAATTCAAAGATTCTTCTTACATTTTTTAATTCCCTAGATGGAGTTTAATTTCTTTGTGATGACTACCCAAGCTTTTTGAAATAAAGTAGAATTTAAGGTGCACAGATTTATCCTTACTTTGGGGCATCTTAAAGTCTACTGATATCAAATGCTATGCACAAATTACCCACAGGTTTAATGCTTTCCACTTTTCTTTTGTTAATGAAATGTTTGCACAGCTGCTGCAGTGTGTACAGGAAGATTAAAACCTGCTGTCACTTTGTTAAGAGAAACCTGGGGGAGATTTAACACATCTGGCCTGGGGATTAAGGAAACCTGGTAAAACCAAAATTGCCCATTAGTTTACAGGAGCTACGACCTGGGGACTGAAAGAAGGAAGAAGCACTGACCTTTAAAATTGACCAAAATCAATTAAACCATGTACCTGTCAGTACCTGTCAACTCTTATGACTTGTCCTTATGCTGTAGCCACCTTTAACACTTCCATGAATTCCTAACTGAAATGAGGTTTTTGTTGGTTTAAGATAGGATGAAACAATTCAGTGGAGAGGGCAGTTTCCCATCTAAATGACAAATGCAGCTCCTGTTGTGTGTCTAGTCTTTGAGAAAAAAATTAACAAAATAAAATTTAAAATAAATAAGCCACCAGGATAGACCAGATAATTAACTTGACAAATTGAGCCCCAAGTATGAAACAAAGTGAAGGAAAATGTTCCAGAGATCTGCAGCTCCAGCAAGATCTCATGCACAGTTCCCCATCTCTGTGTCAAGCACTGCCAACAGATTTGGGGTGGAATGGCTTGTCACTCACCTGAAGGCTAAGAGAGCTGGCTGACTGTAGGTCTGCACACTCCTTTGAACTAATCACCTGAGGGCAAAATTATGGCCATGTAGAGAGCAACAGGCAGCAGGCGTGGAGGAACTCACATCTTGACTCTTTGTACTTGAGTGGGTCTTTCACTGAGCAAACTCAGCATGCTTTAGAGAAGCAGACAAGATAGCAGAGAGGCCAAGAAAGTTTAACAATTTGCCCAGGGCTAGGCAACCTGGCTTTAAAAGTGCCAGGGAGGGAGGAATTGACCTCTTTGTCCTAACCATCAGGCCAAGATTCCTTTAACAAAGTATCCTTCTCTTGGTACACCAGGGCAAGCATTTGGATCAAAGTAACACCAAATGAAAGAATTCAAAACACACATACAACATTGCTATGGAAAAGTCAGCCCATGGGTTGAGTTGATAAAAATTGCCTTAATTTTAAAACAGGTGCCGTTCATTTTAGCATCATTTGCAGGGTACAGATGCATCCACGTGCAAAGCTGGGGATCACTGGAGTTATTCTAAGAGGGGGCTTGCCAGGCAATGGCTCTCCCCTGCTCCTGTTTCCTCTGATCACTTTTGGGCTGAGAAGCCCCAGAAGAGAGGAATTTATCACCATCATTAGAGGTTTAAGTCTGATGGGGTCCTTCAGTGTAGATGATGGCTAGTATGTGTCTGGAGAGTTTCTGAAGGGGAAATTCTGTGCTCCATTGCCATCAAGAACCACTAAGTGATCAAGCCGGCTCTTCTCCTCTGCCATTGTAAGTGCTATTATTGTTTGTCAACAGTATGCTCTAAGGTGAAGGGCAGTTGGCTTTCAGAAGTCATCGGTTAAATTCGACTGGCAGACAAGCGACAAGACAACAGATGGACGCTGCCGGAAAGTCGTGCTTCTCTCTCACTCGTCCTTCCCACCTGCTGCCAGCGCCTGCTGCTTTTTCTCTGCACAGTCTGGTTGGTAACTCTGCTTTCCTCTCCCTGTCATAGCCATTCTCCAGCAGCTCAGCAGGCTATTACCACATCCTCTTCATAGCTCTTCCTGGTCCAGTCCAGGGATCCCTGCCAAAGTCACATTTGTGTATGTCTTACATCTTGACCACCTCATTCTGCTCAATACGGGATGTATGTCATTTTTTGGTGGCTGTTCTCACAAAATAAAGTTCATTATGTAGTGTTTGATATGAACAAATGATTGAAAGTGGCCCCCCACATTCTTGAGTCAGACTAGTGGGTTTGAAATCTGTCTAATGCCAAATACTGGCTGTGTAATCTTGAGCTGTGCC
Organism: Xerus rutilus; assembly: GCA_028644305.1. Classification (NCBI taxonomy): domain Eukaryota; kingdom Metazoa; phylum Chordata; class Mammalia; order Rodentia; family Sciuridae; genus Xerus; species Xerus rutilus. Next base: position 7,283,387 of record CM053417.1, read on the forward strand.
TTAGTTCCCTTATATGTAAAATAAAATGATAGTTTTACCTTATAGAATTATTATATGAATTAAAAAGGTGAATATGTGTACAATGCCTAGAAGATTACCTAACAGATCATAAATGCTACATAAGGTAAAATAAAATGAAGTCAAATATATGTGGTGGCAAATATTATGGCTGCTCAAATATATGATAAAACAATTTTTGCCCAGTAGGATAACTACATATACATCTGAAATGACCTCCACAATTTCATATATAATTTTGTGTGTAATAAGTGATACAAATGTTGGTATTTAAAATTGTTTGCTACCAGGACAAAATATTGTTTCATAAGAGCATTTTCAGGATCACTGATGTATTTTTAAATAAGCCACCAGCTCCCAAAAAGTGCCTTATAGATGCCATGTACTTTCATCTCCCTGTACCTTTTCTCATGCTTCTCTGATTCTATTATCCTTGGAAAACTCCTTTTCCTGTCATAATCCCACACATCCCCCAAGTCTCCAATGACATGCTTTCTGCTATTGCTTATCCTTTAATTTGGGAAGAATGGCTTCCTAGCTTGCCTCTCACATCAGTGATTCCCTGAATCAGAAGCTTTGAGTGATGGAGCCTCTTGTCTAGCTATTTGGAAATCCAGTGAAAACAATGACACTTACACGGTTGATCCTTCTTTTCTCTCTCAGAAAAAAAAATTGATGATGTCATTATGTATCTTGCCAGGCACTTACCCTATGGCATTCCTTTATACTCTTAGGGCAGTCATTTTAAGACCTCCATTCTGAATGTTACTATGATGCTAAATCTCTATGAGCTCAATATGTGGACACTGCTACTGCTCATCAATATTTATGTCCTCTTCTTCCTACAGTCACAGAATGACTGCCATGTACCAGTTTCCCTTCTGTTGAGGTACATCCATAAGACTGAAAATAGGTAACAGTATTTGAGTGCAAGTAGTATGTGCTACACCTGCCACTGGAGGAGAGAAGTCTCCTCTGACCTAGAAGAAGGTGAGGTTCAAGATGAAAGGAGCCCAGCTCACTGCCCAGAGAAAAGTGTCTCCCACTGACCCACATAGAAAGAGTTAAAATTCATTGAGTTAAGCCACTGAGTGACATTTTAGTGTTGTTTATTACAGAAAAAGCATTCCAACTGATACCACAGGATCTAAAAAATGTCTGTCACACTATAGTCTCCCAGAAAATGACAAATGAATGAATGGCTAATTAATCATTGTAGGCTAAATAAGAAAAAAATCATCTGAAAAACCTGAGTTCCTTTTGTCTACAAGAAACTAGCAAGGGCACAAAGTGACCCAAATCAGACATGAGCCAAACCTTAGTAAACACTCAGAGATTTGTTCTTGGGTGAGGTGACTGGAAAGTTCTGTGCTGACAATTCACAAACTCTTGACCCACCCATTCCTTCTGAGGCCCATTTGTCTTGGCTGACCTCTTCTCCTTTACCAACTAGTCTGCATGACGCATCTAAATTTTTTTCACGTCTCTAAATTTTAGACCCTGAATTTTCTGACGTGCCTTCAACCACTGCCTTGGATATACAAATAAAGCCCAGTATGTGTGTAACATAGGGCAATTTGAAGAGATTAAGTTTTAAGTTTTTGTTTTTTAATGCTGCCAATTTTTGATGAGTCAGCATTTAGAAGTAACAATACTGATCATAGTCATCAAATTGGGTTCTAAAACGTACATCCTATGATTCATAGCACAAAGTCAAACTTAGCTACATAACGTAGGAAAACATGGAGAGTATACAATGTACTCCTACTCTTTCAACCTTACACTACCTCAATTTATCAAATCAGTACAATTTTGTACCTCAAAAGCATACGAGCATTGCCACATCCTCCAGTGTGAGGGATGTAAATGATAAGAGTTGAGACTAGAGAAGGTAGAAAGGCCCAGCTCATCAAGGGCATCACCTCTAATGCCATTTTATTCTTAGAATTTCTGGAAGCCATTAAAGACCTTCCATAAGAGGGATGTAAAAAATATGTTTTTTGTTTTTGAAAGATCACTCTTAATGCTGTGTGAAGGACAAGGAGATACACCATTGGGCTGCTGAAATGTTACAGAATGATGGGGATTTTAATGAAGTCAGTGTTTGGGGTACAGGGATAAATTAAAAAGTGCAAGTTTGGCAGGACTAAAATAACCTGGTTCTTCACTGTGCCACATATGACATGGTTTGTTACTGTCTGAGAGGTAAAAATAATTCTCCAAGGGAGAGCTAATGAATATAAAATGCAATCAGTCTTGGTTTGAGTAGCATACTTCCTTATAATTGCCCTAAAATGAACTTGCTTTTTGCATTGACCATGTCACACTGTGGAATCACTTGGAACCTTGTGTAAATCAAAACTCTCAGGCCTCATTAATATAAACTGATCTAAATTCATGTATTTCCTATTTAAAATTAGTGTCCATTGTCCCAGAGGAGAGATTATTTTTTTGCAGCATACCAAGGACAAAACTACATATTCAGCATCATTAGAGAGAAAACCAGAGATCTAGTCAGATCCATTACAAAAACTCATGTTTCCTTTCTAGAATTTCACTTAAAAAAAAAAAAACCTTATGATAGGATTGTAGTATTCAAGAGCAAGCTTAGGACAGATTGAACCATATTTGAACCCTGTCTCCAGTACATACCATCTACAGAAATATAGTGAACCTATCTGAGCTTAAGTTTTATTATCTTTTAAATGGTAATAAAACAACTTTTCTTGTAGAGTTTTCATTCTTTCATTCAATAAGAGTAATGAACAGCTACTAAGTACAGGGTGTTGGGCTCTGGGCTAGGCACCAGGAATACATTAGTGGTGAAGAAATTCTATGGGTTCTGTCCACATGGAGCTTGTATTCTAATAGTTTTTGAGAATTAGAAAAAATGTGGATGAAGTGCCTAAGAATAACAAAGAAAACATGCTGAGGGGGCTAGGGTTATGGCGCAGTGATAGCATGCTCGCCTAGCGTGCATGAGGCACTGGGTTCAATCCTCAGCACCACATAAAAAATAAAATAAAGATATTCTGTCCACCTACAACTAAAAAATAAATGTTTAAAAAAAAAGAAAACATGCTGAGGGAAGAGAAACTATTATTTTTAACTAGGTAATAAGTCGATGGTCTACTTGAATGTGTGATCAAATGGTTAAAATAGCAGAAATGGGGCTGGGTTTGTATGTAGCTCAGTGGTAGAGCACTTGCCTAGCATGTGTAAGGCATTGGGTTTGATTCTCAGCACCACATGTAAATAAATAAACAAATAAATACATGTCCATCAGCAACTAAAAATAAAATGAAATATATTACAATAACAGAAATGTTTTACACATAATCATTCCAACACCACCAACTAAATTCCCATATACCCACAAAGCACTGAAAACCAAAAGGAAATGCAACCAAGGACACAGAAATTGTGAGGAGCTTCTTGAAATAAATGTGATTGAATGTAGAATTCTAAAATATAGGAATGAGATACCACAGCCTAAAAGATGGGCCAAAAGATATAATTTCAAAGGGAATGACACTATTACAAACTCAAATGTTATAGAATATAAGCACGAATAACCTACGAGATCCCTTGGACAATTTTCAAAGTAATTAATGTAGAATATTTAGAACATAAGAGAAAGTTATCTTTTCTCAGGAACTCAAAGTTACATACCCACGTGTACACATATGCACACCACAAAGTAATATACAGTTCAGGTATTTCACTCTCGGTTAAAACCAAAAATGAATCATCTGCTTGGAAATAACTCCTTACAAGAGTAAGAGTTCTTATACTTACAAGAGTATAAAAAGATGACAGAGAAGAAAAAAAAGGTATACGTTACTGATGGGCCTCCACAGCAAGCACATATGTGTATGTATTGTGTTAGTATGTGTAGCATTTTCCAGAAGACACTCTAAAATTTTAATCACTCTAAACTTCTTTTATAGCCTTCATGTTTTAGTTAGTTTTTCTCTGATACTTAACACGAACAACTTGAAGGAGGAAAGTTTTCTTTTAGCTCACAGTTTTAGAGGATTCAGTCCATGGTCAGCCGGATCCACTGCTTTGAGCCTGAGGTAATGCAGAGCACCATGGTGGAAGGTCATGGTGGAAGAAAACTGCTTAGCTTGGAAGGGGCCAGGGAGAAGATAAATCCTTTAAGGGAACATCCCAGTAACCTACTTCTTCCAACTAGGTCTCACCTCTCAGTAGTCCATTCAGCCATCAATGGATTAAACTACTGTCAGAACCCTCATGTGCCAATCACTTCTCAAAAGTCCTATCTCTGAACCTTGTGAAATGGGGGCCCTTGCTTTCAGCATAAGATTTTAAGAGAGTGGAAGAAAGCAATATACTTCTATTGCAGGTTGATATAGAAATATCATTTCTAGATGTTTTCAGAAAGAAAGAAATTTAAACATTTATTAAAATTTTAAAGTGTTACAAAGTAGTGATAGTAGGAAAAATGAAACAAAATTTTTTCATTATAACAAATGTCAAAAAACAAAGATGGGGAAAAATGAATAAAAAGGAATACATGGACAAAATAAAATTAGGTGGCAGGAATAAGATCAAATGAATTGATAACATGAGTCAATTATGTGTATTAAATTCTACTATTTCATAGTAGGACTTTTCTGAGTCTATTTTTTTAAAGTTCATTATGTTAATAAGAAGCAGATCATATGCCAATAAAACAAAGAATGGTTGAAAATTATGGGGCTCAAGGAGGAAATAAAGGATATACCAAAGACTTAAGAGAAAAGGCAAGCGTGTTGAGTATGTTTTTTTTTTTTTTTTGGTACTGGAGATTGAACTCAGGGGCACTCGACCACTGAGCCATGTCCCCAGCCCTATTTTGTGTTTTATGTAGAGACAGGGTCTCACTGAGTTGTTTAGTGCCTCGCCGTTGCTAGTAATGCAAAGGAAAATTCAAATCCCAGAAAATTAAATTCGACAGAGTTGTAGTAAAATTTTTAATGTTGAGAAAAGGATCAATCTGTCTATAAGAAGGTTTATGCCTATAGAATCCATAAACCTTTCTGAGCCTACTAATATTTATAAATAGATAAATCAAAAATTTTGGAAATAGAAGAACATTTGACATTTCCCGGTCATGTTTAAAGATAGTAACATACCTCTCATTTTACTGTAAAACTAATTTTAAAAACAAAAAAATTGACAAGGAAATCAAAAGGGAGGATTTACAACAAATAAAAGCCAAACTTAAGAAATGGAGAGCATTCGGGATGGGGTTGTGGTTCAGTGGTAGAGCACTCACCTGGCACATGTGAAGCACTGGGTTCGATCCTTGGCAACACAAAAAAATAAATAAATAAAATAAAGGTCTTGTGTCCATTTACAATTAAAATATTTTTTAAAAAAAGAAATGGAACCGGGCGCAGTGGCACAAGCCTGTAATCCCAGCACTTAGGGAGGCTGAGACAGGAGAATCGCGAGTTCAAAGCCAGCCTCAGCAACGGCGAGGCACTAAGCAACTCAGTGAGACCCTGTCTCTACATAAAACACAAAATAGGGCTGGGGATGTGGCTCAGTGGTCGAGTGCCCCTGAGTTCAATCTCCAGTACCAAAAAGAAAAGAAATGGAGAACGCTAAATACCCAAACTCAATTACTAAACACAACTGATATTTTTAAAATTGTGATAAAACACACATTGCCTAAAACTGATTATCTAAATCATTTTTAAGTTTATAGCTCATAGCATTAAGTATATTTACATTATTCACAACCAATGCTCAGGAATTTTTCATCTTGCAACTGAAACTCAATATCTGTTAATTCTCCAATTCCCCCAATTCCTAGTGCCTGGCAACCACCATTCTCCTTTTGTTTGTATGGACTTGACTACTCTAGATTATCCATATAAGTAGAATCAAAATATTTGCCTTTTTTCACTTAGTATAATGTCCCCAAGGCTCATCTATGTGGTAATACATGTCAGAGTTTCATTCACTCTTTTTTAAGGGTAGATAGAATGTTTGTAACATACACATATGTTTAATGCATTTCTCTGTCAATAGACATACAAGTTTCTTCCATCTTTTGCCTTTTGTGAATAATGCTGCTATGAACATGGGTGTACAAATATCTTTTCATTATTCTGCTTTTAATTCTGTGGCGTATATACCCAGAAATGGAATTGCTGAATAATGAAGTAACTATATTATTTTAGTCAGCATTTTTGCCATTGTAACCAAAAGGTCTGACAAGAACAAATATAGAGGAGGAAAACTTGATTTGGCACTCATGGTTTCAGAGGTCTCAGTCCATAGACAGCAAATTCCATTGCTCTGGGCTCAAGGTAAGGCAGAACATCATGGTAGAAGAGCATGATGAAGAAAACAGCTCAAGACATGGCAATTGGGAATCAGAGGGACCCACCTCCACTCACCAGCACCAAAATATATAACCCAAAGGCACATCTCCAGTGACTCACCTCCTCCAGCCACACTCTACCTTCCTCCAGTTATCACTCAGTTAATCCATTCAAATAAATAAGTGCACCGATTAAATTAAGGCTCTCATGATCCAAATAATTCACCTCTACACTCTCTTGTATTGTCTCACCCATGAACTTTTGAGGGAAACCTCACATCTAAATCGTAACATATATTTTTAATTTTTTGAGAAACAACCATACTCTTTTTCTATAGTGTGTCTGTATCATTTTACATTCCCACAACAGTGCACAAGAGTTCCAAATTCTTCACATCCTTGCCAACTCCTGTCATTTGAGGATTTTGTTTTTTAATTGTGGCAATTATAATGGGTATGAAGTGATATGTATTTGTAGTTTTCATTTGCATTTTCCTAACTATTAGTGGTGTAGAGCAACTTTTCATGCAATTATTGGCCATTAATATATTTTCCTGGAAGAATTTTCTATTAAATTTTTCCCCATTTTTAATCAGGTTGATTGTGGTTTTTGTTGTTGAATGGTAAGAGTTCATTGTACATTCTAGATATTAATCTCTCATGAAATATATTATTTGCAAATATTTTATTCCATTCTCTAGATTATCCTTTTAGTCTATTGCATTTTTTTTTGGTACCAGGGATTGAACTCATGGGTACTCGACCACTGAGCCATATCCCCAGCCCTCTTTTGTGTTTTATTTAGAGATAGGATCTCACTGAGTTGCTTAGCACCTCGCTGTTGCTGAGGCTGGCTTTGAACTCGTGATTCTACTGTCTCTGCCTCCCAAAGTGCTGGGATTACAGGTGTGTGCCACCGTGCCCGGCTTCTATTGCATTTTTTTTTTAATTTTTTTAGTTGTTGATGGACCTTTATTCATTCATTTATTTATATGTGGTGCTGAGGATTGAACCCAGTGCCTCACACATGCAAGGCAAGCGCTCTACCACTGAGCCACAATCCCAGCCCCTCTATTGCATTTTTTGATGACAGAAGTTTAAAGATCTACATAGTCCAATTCATCTGTTTTTATTTTTGTTGCCCATACAAACACCAGCTTTTTTAAATAACACTTTAAAAACCACTGTAAAAGCTGAATCCCAGGTTGGAGAGAGAAGACCAAATAAATACACAACAACTGAACTTTAGGAATGAGAAAGGGAATATAACTAGAGATAATCCATAAATTCAAAGCAGTCAAAAATTTTTAAAATTTAGCATTTTGTGATAGAACTTCGTAGGCTGTTTCAAAGGCTTATAGAAAAAGAAAATAAATCAGAGGGGAGTCAGAACGGTAATTAACAAGAATACAAGCAATAATAAGTGTTGATGAGAATGTGCGGAAAAAGGTACACTCATATATTGCTGGTAGGATTGCAAATTGGTGCAACTACTATGGAAAGCATTATGAAGATTCCTTAGAAAACTTGGAATGGAACCACCATTTGACCCAGCTATCCCACTTCTCAGTCTATACACAAAGGACTTAAAATCAGCATAGTACAGTGATACAGGTACCTCAGTGTTTATAGCAGCACAATTCACAATAGCTAAACTGTGGAACCAAACTAGATGCCCTTCGATAGATGAATGGATAAAGAAAATATGGTATATATACACAATGGAATATTACTCAGCATTAAAAAAATAAAATTATGGCATTTGCAGGTAAATGGATGGTGTTGCAGAATATCATGCTATGCAAAATAAGCCAACCCCCAAACTCAAAGGCCAAATGTTCTGTCTGATAAGTGGATGCTGATTCATGATGGGGGACGGGGCATGGCAAGAATGGAGGAACTTTGATTGGGCAAAGGGGAGGGACATTACCCTAGGTACATGTATGACTGCACATATGGTATAACTCTACATCATGTACAACCAGAGAAATGAAAAGTTGTGCTCCATTTGTGTACTGTGAATTGAAATGTATTCTGCTGTCATGTATAACTAATTAGAATAAACTTGAAAAAGAGAACAATTTGGCAGGGTCTACATGACTTTTTTAAATTTTTTGGGGGGGTGGGTACCAGGGATTGATTCAGGGGCACTCCACAACTGAGCCACATCCCTAGCCCTAGTTTTTGTATTTTATTTAGAGACAGGGTCTCACTGAGTTGCTTAGCACCTTGTTTTTGCTGAGTTTGAACTCACAATCCTCCTGCTTCAGCCTACCAAGACACCAGGATTACAATTCTTTAATCCTGATGAATTTATTCCATTTACCTGGAGAACTACAAATTCTCCTAAAATTTACCTGGGGAAACTGCACAAATTCATTTGTTTCTCTGTGTCAAAAAAAATCACTGGACATGTTTTCAACAGTCACTGTATGGCCAATGGCTTACTGATGAGTCTAATCCACAGTCCAGTATGCTGGTTAGTAGCAAAATACCAGTGGCAGATAACTTACCTATTTCTTTCATTTCTGAGTCACTGCATCCACTAAAATTTCACCGAATCACAGTCAAATTAGTCTTTGCTCAAAAATGGGGTCTTAGTGATTATGAACAAACAGCAGTTTTTAATACTTAAGAAGGCATATAAGTATTATACATCAAAGCACTTTAATGAATATTTTATTTTATTTTCCATCTGATGCAAATGCAGTAAAGAAATAAATGTTCTATATTTTTTATTATGCACAAAGTCATATTTAATAAAATCTTGGACTGAAATCACAGATGTCTTTCCTGCATTTTGTCAGAGAAATATCTCTGTCATGCATTACAAAATGCGCCTTGATCAGACCTGAACACTTAGACCTGATCTAGTAACAGGATTTGTATTTTCCTGCTTTGTGACATTGAAAGAAACACATTAACTCTGTGAACCTCCTTTTTTCTACATGTAAGACACTGAAAATAATACCCAATCTTGTCCCTTCACAAGATTATTAGAAAATTCACATTCAATAGTGGAGGGCAAAGTCTCTCAACTGCAAAGCATTATACACACAGGAGGGGTGAATATTAGATGTGAATCAGCCAGTTGATATTGAACCAATTCAATCAACAGAGAGCCAAAATAATTATTTGAGCCCCATGCTTCTCTCTCAAAATTTAATTTCTTGTATTGCAGAGCCATGGTAGAAGAATAACATGTAATAAATACATTTCCAAGGCATAATCACCAGGGAGACAAAGCCCTGTAGGGAAGTACAGACTCCCTTACTATTCTGAATGGTGTGGAAGAATAGCTGTCAGTTCCTGTCACACCTTGTTATCTATTGGTCAGTGATGCTTTTTGGTGTTGGAACTGCTGCTTTGGTCTCCTGGGAGAAAGGCTCAATACTTAACGTGCAGTGGGAGGTTTACAGAAAACGAAGCTAAGCAACAGCAACCATTAGCTGCATGAAGATTAGATGCTTTCCTTTAACTAGATGGAATATAAATTTTTAAAAAAATATATTTGCTATAATAAATTTTTTAAATACTGAGACCAAAAGAAAAGAAATTTAGCTTTTAATGTTTTTCCATGATGCATACTATATTTCTGTCTAAACTAAACTGGCCTGTATGTTTGGACACCAGTGAAAAGGAAGAGTTGGGGAAACAACATAAGGTGGGAACAATCTTAGACAGTGATTAAGATTTGAATATTTACTGGCAACCCAAAACAGTTCCAGAGCAAAGAGGAGGAGTTACAGGAGTTCTACCTTAAACAAAATGGCCAGGTACTTTTACCTCTAGTGTTTCTAGTCATTGGATAATGATTACCAGGGAAGAGGATGGCCCCACCTGGAGAGCTGAGACATTTCCTGAAAGAGTTAATGGTTGGCACCACATAAAAAGAAATAAAATAAAGACATTGTGTCCATCTACCAAAAAAAAAAAAAAAAGAGTTAATGGTTGGAGGCCGTCAGCCAGTGGCTCTCCTTGCAGATGAATAATAAGTCTTTTCTGTAAGGAGATCCAGGTACACACCTCTATGACTGCACCAAATATGTTGAAGGTTAGGTGAGAAACAGAAGATATAAAAAGTCTTCTAGGAGAGAGTGGTAATGAGTGAGATAGGTAAATGAATTTCATTTTGTTGGTAACACTAAGGTCTAATTTGAAAGTTGTGGTCATGTATTTAAATGGAAACCAGTCAGAAAAATCCTATGCTTTTCTCAATTTGTATCCACCTACTGTAGTAGGTAAGTACGTAAGAGTTAGATTTACCAGGGTTGGCATTTACAAATTCTACATTTTTTTTCATATTTTATTTATTTGTTCTATTTAGGCGTACATGATAACAGAGTGCAATTTGATTCATTGTACATAGATAGAGGATAACATAACATTTCTCTAGTTGTAAGTTGTATAGAATCACAACAAATATGCAGTCATACATAAAGCTAGGGCTATGATGACCATCATATTCCACCACCTTTACTGTCTCTATGCCCCCTCCCCCCTTATACACTCCTGTGAACAGAGTTCCACCATTGTTCCCATGTCCTTCCCCACATTATGGATCAGCATCCACTTATCAACGAGTACATTCGGCATTTGGTTTTCTGAGATTGGCTTACTTCACTTAGCATGATATTCTCCAACTCCACCCATTTACCTACAAATGCCATAATTTTATTCATTTTTATTGCTGAGTAATATTCCATTGTGTATATATACCACAGTTTCTTTATCCAGTCATCTATTGAAGGGCATCTAGGTTGGTTCCATAGTTCAGCTATTGTGAATTGAGCTGCTACAAACATTGAAGTGGCTACAGCACTGTAGTTTGCTGTTTTTAAGTCTTCTGGGTATAGAC